>PVKE010000011.1:0-344851 GCA_004027555.1 Craseonycteris thonglongyai | reverse complement strand
TAAACAGAATGGACATACAGGGACTGGGAAAAGTCATGCCCTTTTTAAAGCTTACCAGCTCATTAAAAAGGGGAATTACTTCTGCTGGACCCTGTATATAATTGAGAAGTAAAACATTTTTTCAGCCTGTCCCCAAGAATGTGGTCTAAGTTCCTTTGTATATAATATTAAAGATACCAGTGTTTTTTGAGCACCTACTATGGGTCACCGACTGTATCGGTGTGTGCTTTAATTTGTGTCATTCAGAAAACATTCCACATTTTTCCATGTCTAAGATGCCCACATGTATAAGATGACCCTTACTTTTCTAACCCAACATTAAGAAATCAATGCACTGAAAAAAATGGTATGTTGAACATTGTATATGTTCTAAGCAGTGTTTCACATACTAGGAATGTGAACAAAAACAAAAGTGCCAGCTATCCTGGAACTTACACTGTGGGGGGAAAACTACATAAATATTACTTCATTTAACCCTCAGCATGGACTATGCAGTATTAATCTTTCCACTTTTCAAATAAGGAAACAGGCGAAGCTGGGTGGGTAGCCTGTCTGTGCTAAGCCGCCCGGTCATGCCAGGCCAGGCCCTGCGTGAAGGTGTCAGCGAGCCCAGGCTTTGCTCATGGGACACACTGTCTGCACTGGATTTCTAGCACGTGTGCTGACACTAGGCTTTCAACACTGAGCATGTTTTCTGGCTATGGGTCATCAGATTTCCTTGATTTGAATCATCTGTAAAAAAAAGAGGATTATACCTTGAAGGGAAGATGGAAGAATTTACAGTGTAAATACTTACACCTGTCTTGGATCCTACACCTAAACATAGAACGACATATTCCAAAGTTTAACTTGATCATCTCAGAATGCCTCTTCAGATAAAGGGATGAAATGTTAAAGGAAAGTGACCAATTTTTTTTTCACTTTTGAGAATGGCATGTATGAATGTGAAACTAAAAACTGTCTACTGATAAATATTGACGATAAGTGGTCCCTCCCGCTCCACAGGTAACTGATGTCCTTCAGCCAGGCCTGAGAAAATACAGGTGCTAAGCTCACATCCTATCAGAGTGGCTTGTCCCTGCCTTACCAGACCATTGCCCCAGTTGTAGGTAAGAAAATACGTCTCACAGGTAATGACATGTTAAGTTTAATGGCTCAATACCAAATTTTTTTTTTTTTATAGAGAGTAATTCTTTTATCTTCAGTGCATATTTATTTTTATTTTATTTTATTTTTGACAGAAAGAGAGAGAGATACAGAGACAGAGACAGTTAGAGAACCGAACTGTGGGAACTCCCCAGCTCAGCATGTGGGTCCGCCTGGGCCGGAGCCGGGATATGATCCTCGGTCCCCGGGGCTTCAAAGCGAGCGCTCAACCCGCTGAGCCGTCCCGGCTTTCCCTCAATACCAAATTTTAAAGGAGGGAAAAATTCAGTTTATATAGAAGATGTGAAAGAGCACTTTGGGAGAAACTCCACCAGCAGGGAGGAAACCAGGACCTAGAAGATTCTTTCTGTCCTGCTTTCTAAGTGAAGCCAGGGAACCACAGTGCATGTCTCTGTAGAACGAAGCTTGGTCATACCACAGCGACAATGCAGTTCACCCACTCAGGCCATAGCATGGAGCCCCGTGTAAGAACCTTAATTGTACTAAGAGGACCTGCATTTATTCTCAAACTTGTGTGGAAAGTTAGTATCACTTACACACTCGGCCTCCGGGCACACGTCCCTTCTCGTGGGATCTGCAGAGTCGCAGGATCTGGGCGTGTCTTCCTGAAGTAAGTTCAGCTGCAGCGGAGAGCTGCTCCGTGAGTTAATGAAGGGGTGCTCCTCGCTCTGGGTCTCCCACTTCTCCCCAGCGGTCCGCTGCGTGGTGACTGAGGGTGGTGGTTCCAGGTTGGGAGCCATCGCTGACACTGAGGGCGCTATTTTAGGAGGGCCCATTGCCCCCATGAACGTGTATGTAGAGAACAGTGGAGCCAGCAGAGGCCCGGTGGGGGGCTGGTGCAGGAGAAGGGTCACGTAAGGACCCACGTGAGGAGAGGGGAGCGCTGGAAGAGGCTGCCAGCCACTGGACACAGGGACGCAGTCCAGTGTGGCCGTGGAGGCCGCGTGTTCTCTTCCCAGAGAGGCGACGGCTGGGAGGGGAAACGCTGGGATGAGGTAGGGGGCCTGGTGGGGCGCCAGCACTGCAGCCGGGAATGGCAGGTGGGGGGCACAGGTGGCAGGGGGAGGGCCCCCGGGCTGCGCGTCCTGCACCTCTCTGACGTGAGGACAGGAGGTGTCCTGGGCGCTGTGGCTGCCCAACGTCCTCCGCTTGTGCTTCCCCTTCTTACCGCCAGCTGATCTGCTCTGCCTGGAAGGGGACTCTCCTGGAAGGATAAGGCGGGAGGCACCGTATGAGAAACTGAGCCCCCAGAGGAAGACGGGGATGCCACTGACAGTACTTAGAGGAAAATGATAGCCTGGAACCAATGTTAGCCAACACTCAGTATTTCCATTCAGGGACAGCAAAAAGTAGCTCTAAAAAGATGAACAAGATCCTGGATAAAAGTTGTTGCTATAAAATAAACTTATTTTGGCATCTCTCAAATTAGTTTCTTACCAAATCAGCTTCTCACATGTAAAAAAGATCTCAGATAACAAACTGTTGAGACAGAGTTATTTCAGCATCTCTCAGTCAATTCCTTATAAGCAAAACCCCTATTTTCCACTCCATAGTGCCAGGGCTGACATGCGATTTATAAAGCGGACAGCTATGTAGATAAGTGGAATATATTTTTAAAAACGTTAGTACCTTGAACATATGAATATTTAGCTTTGCTTCTGCTTTCTTGCTGGAGGTAGGAGCTGTAGGGTGACGACAGGATCTTCTCCCGGAACTTATCCACATAGTTCTGCTCCTCCTTCTGCGTGTGGGCTGACAGCACGGCCTTCGTGAGCCCTATGTGCTTAAACTCTTCTGAGGTCAGTGGAGCTGGGTGTGTGCTGGGGACCCAGGGCTCACAGGCTGGGGTGACGTCCTCTGTTAGAGTCAGTTCTGCTAAGGTGGAAGAAGACATACTTAATTTTACTTCCTACCAAATATTTGCACTTACTAACCTTTCAATAAATTTTACAAATATTATTACAACAGCTAGAATATAAAAAACTTCATTAACTTAGCATGTAAATTCTTATTTTTCTGCCTTTTTAAATATTCTTTGTACACATGTACATTCATTTTACAGAGTTGTAATATTCAATGTGCACATTTAGGTATTTATTTAAATCTTACTTTTACTGTAAAAATTTTTCTATCTCCCTGAATTCTTCAAAGTTTTTCTTATTTAATCTTTGAATATGTAATATATTCACGTGATTAAAAAATCAACAAGCATTAAAATATCAGTAAATTCTCCCCACCCCTGCCTACTATCTGCCTAGTTCTCACTGATTCTCCCAACAAAAAAATATTTCTTAGTTTCTTTATGCATTGTTAAATAAGCATGAATATAGATTATTTCCCACATCCACTTTATCCAAAAGGCATTTACTATGTACACTCGCTTGCAATGTGTTTTTCATTTAACAACATCCCCTTTATCAGTAAATAGTGGCCTCATACTTTCTCAGACCACGTAGGTTTCGATTTCATGTGTGTGCCACAGGTGATGTGTAGATGGGTTTTGAGTTGCTTCTAAAACACTGTTTTTCTCTCAAGTACAAAAGATTTTATGGTGGATGCTGGTGGCCCCCATCCACTCTGCTTCTCCCCTCCTGAGCCGTATCCAGCTGGTTGGGTGGGCTTGGCCTCACTCCACTTCTGGAAGAGGGATCTGATCAGTCTATAGCAACACAGCTGACAGAGGACTGCTGATTCTGGCCAAGATGAACTAACAGGGACTGAATTTACCTTCCTGCCTGCAACAGCTAAAAAAACAAACAAAATACATGAAACAACACACTGAACATCAGACCCTGAACATCAAATAACAAAGAAAACAAATGTGGTAAACCCTAGGGATGCCCAGCTCATCGCCCTGAGAAGGTTTCCGAGGTGCAGGGTAGGGAAAGCAGGTAGAGCCCGGTGAGCTCTTGAGTTGAAGAAACAGTTTTCATAGACGAGAACTAATGAGAGAGGAGAGCTCCCGAGAATGCCTGGAGCATCCATAGCATCCACGTGAGGAAAAAACCACCTGAAAGCAGCCGGGGAACAACCACCAAAAAACCCACACAAGGTGCCTGTGCTTGTTCCCGTCAGCCAGACTAGAAAATCTCGTAACTCATGGGCCGTAGGGTACAGTACTCAGAAGGATCCTGCTTCAGTAGCAGACAATACTTACGGTAAGTCTAGACCACACACTGCTTTGGCCTTGCCTAACAAATTTTAAAAGCAAAGTCTGAAAACGTCATTCTGTTTCCAGGTACCTTAAGTATTCAAATTGGGAATGAAGAAGTTAAATTGTCACTTTTTGTAATGACATGATTCTTTATATAGAAAACCTCAAGACTCCAACAAAAATCTATTAGAAACAATAAACAAGTACAGTAAAGCTGCTAGACACAAAATTGATGTACAAAAATCCATTGCATTCCCTATATATTAACAATGAAATTTCAGAATAAGAAATGAAAAAGAAAATTACTTTAGCAATTGCAACAAAAAGGATGAAATACCTAGGAATAAACTTAAAGGATGTAAAGAACCTATACAGTGGAAACTATAAGACACAGTTACAATAAATTAAAGAAGACACAAAGAAATGAAAAGATATTGTGTGTGCATGGACTGAAAGAATCAACAGTTAAAACGGCCATATTACCCAAAGCAATGTACAGATTTAATGCAATCCCCATCAAAATCACACTAGCACTTTTTCAAGAACTGGAACAAAAAAATCATCAGATTTGTATGGAATCCCAAAAAATCCCAAAAAAGCAATCCTAAGGAAGAAAAAAAAAAAAACCACACAAAAAAATGAAAAACAAGGCTGGATGTATCATACTCCCTGACTTCAATTTATACTATACAAAGCAACAATAATCAACATAGCATGGTACTGGCAGAAAAACAGAGACCAATGAAATAGAATCAAGAACCCAGACATAAATCCACATGAATATGGGCAGATAATTTTTGATAAAGGAACCAGAAACACACAATGGAAAAAAAAAAGCCTATTCAATAAATGGTGCTGGGAAAATTGGAAAGCCATGTGCAAAATAATGAAACGAGACTACTGACACTATATATTATATCAAAATTAACTCAAAATGGAGGAAATAACCTAAACATAAGACCTGAAATAATAAATTAAATAGAAGAAAACATCAGTACTAAATTTATGAACCTTGAGTTCAAAGAGGATTTTATGAATTTGACCCCAAAGGCAACAGAAGTAAAAGCAAAAATAATGAATGGGACTCTATCAAACTGAAGTGTTTGCATAGTGAAAGAAACCATTAACAAAACAAAGAGATGGGATAAACACTTCCAATAAGGGGTGAACATCCAAAATTGAAAATAAATCATATAACTCAACAACAAAAAGCAAACTATCCAGTTAAAAGATGGGCAGAGGACCTGAACACACATTTCTTCCAAGAAAACAAACCAACAGCCAACAGATTTTTGAAAAATTGCTCAACTTCACAGCTATTAGGGAAATGCAAATCAAAATCACAATGAGATACCACATCCCACACACCTGATATAATGACTATAATCAACAAGACAAGGAATAACAAGTGCTGGAGAGGCTGTGGAGAAAAAAGAACCCTCATACACTGCTGGTGGGAATGCAAATTGGTATAACCACTATGGAAGGCAGTGTGGAGATTCCTTTAAAAATTAAAAATAGAATTATCATATATCCTAGCAAATCCTTCTTAGAATCTACCCAAAAAATCTGAAAACATTTATCCATAAAAATTAAAGTGCCCTGATGTTCTACTGCAGCATTAAACACACTGGCCAAGACATAAAAACATCCAAAGTATCCTTTGACACATGATTGGATAAAGATGTAGTATACATATGCATTGGAATATTACTTGGCCATAAGAGAAGATAAAATACTGCCATTTGCAACAACATAGATGAATCTTGAGATTAGCATGCTAAGTGAAATACCGTATCTTTCTGTGTATAAGACCCTCCCCTCCCCTGTTTTTAAAAAGACTCCTGCTTTTCTAACCCAACATTAAGAAATCAATACACAGGTTACTCTTGTGTATTAGACAACCCCCAATTTTTGGTCTAACAATTTTAGACAAAAGTATACATACATGAAAAAAATACAGTAAGACAGAAAAAGTAGAGAACCCCATGACTTCGTTCATAGGTGGGATATACGGTAAAGCTGAAAACAACAAAGGAACAAAGCAAAGCAAATCAGAGACACAGACAACAGCGGTAGCAGAGAGGGGAAAGGTGGTCAAACACATGGTGATGGCAGGAGAACTGACTCTGAGTGGTGACCACATTAAGACAATATATAGATGGTGTATTATAGAAATGTACACTTGAAACCTATATAATTTTACTAATCAATGTGGCTCCAATATATTTAATAAAAATTTTTAAAAAGCATGATCAGTAACCATAAAACACTCCACTGGAAAATTTTAACTGATTAATTTTTAACTACTTTTTCATGTTAATTTGCCTGGACACATGCATCATTATATTATCCAATTAATTAAATTCAGGGCTTAGAAAAAGTCAACTGTATAAGGTCCAAAAAAATAAACTGTATTTACCTGTATTTTTCGTTTGAGGTTGATCAAATATTTAAGGTTAAAAAAAAAAAAAGACTCCAATGGAACTCCTAGAAATTAAAACTATAATATGTGAGATAAAAAATACAGCAAGTAGAAATCACAAGAGATTAGATATTGCAATAAAAATATTAGTGAGCTTGAAGACAGCAATAGAGACTATCCAAAAATAAAACTGAGAGAAAAAACAAAAATGACTAAAAAAATGAACAGAGCTTCAATGAACCATGGGACAACTTCAAAAAGCCTATATAAAATTACATATAATTGTGAAGTCCCAGGAAAAAGAGGAGACAAAAGAAGACAGAAAAGTATTTGAGAAAATAAGGGAAGAAAAAAATTTCAATTTGATGGAAACTGTAAGCCTACAAATCCAAGCAGCTCACTGAATTCTGAGCACAAAGAACATGAAGGGCACTACACGTTGCACATGAGAGCCACGCTGTCCAAACCAGTGGTAAAAGGAAAGTCTCACAAGCAGCCAGAGAAGATATGTGGCATAAAATTTAGGGTGACAGCAGATTTCATGTCAGAAACAATGCAGCTGAGAAGACAGTGGAGCAACATCTTTACAGTTCTGAAAGATAAAAATGGTCAACCTAGAATTCTATACTCTGTTGAAATATCTTTAAAATTTGAAGGTGAAATAAAGACATTTCAGACATACAAAAACTGACAGACTTCATCACCACATAGAGTGAGATTCTACCCGACATAGGTGGCATCCCTGGATGCTACATACCCACACAGAACCCACAGCAGTAAGAAAGTGTGCACTTGTCCTGAGGGGACAATAACTCAGGTCCCATAAAACTGTATCTTTTGCTCATCAGCAGCATAGTCCAACTTCATAGCACTGCACACGGTCCAACCTCACAACACTGTACGTCTGGTCTTTCCCACCAACTCACAGCATGCTTGTCAACAATACACTTTCTGTCACAAAGGCTGGTGGTAACAATGAAATGAGTTCAGTTTCTATTAAGAACAGCTCAACACATGTTAATATACCACTGAAGAGGAGCAAAGATCAATTAGAGAAAATCTGAAAACCTGATGTAACACATTTGTTATGATCTCCACCAAATTGTTGTAATGAAAAAGGCAAAAGAATAGGATGCAGTAAAAAGAAATAAAAAGACACCAGAATAATTTACCAAGTCATTATGTTTTTAAATCACGAGTTTTAAAAATTTTCCTTTTTGTCATCAGACCAACACAATGACCGATGTAGTCGCAACCACAAAGTGTGAAACAGATACCTTCTTTCAAGGTCAACAACAAAATGACCTAATTGCATTAGTAACAGCTAACACTGATTGAGGGTTTACTCCTATATCATCAGTGTGTTCAGCGCTCTACCTGTGTCAGCGGACTTGATTGACAAGTGACTTCACTAAGAAACACAGTCTTAAATAGATGTGTAACCAACATAAACAGAATGCTTCCCAAAATACTTCAACTGAATTAAAGAGAAAGTTTTTATAACTTAGGAGTTATGACTAAGAGTGTGACTTCTGTTTTCTCACAAGAGCATCTTGAGTGCTGAGTAGAAAGCAAAAGGTGAACATGGTACCTGACTCGGGGGGCGGGACGTGGACAATGGTGCTGCTGTAACTGCACTGGCTGACACCGGACCTCAGGCTCAGGGCTGCCACGCGCAGCGTCCGCGCGGCTCCTCCTTCCGCGTCCGTGGCCTGTCCGTTAGTTGGCATTTCTGGTTGAGGTAAGGCTGGGAGCTGAGAAACAGCTGGTGATGTAAGAGAAATGACAGTGAAAAGAAAAATTCCCAACAGGAAATTTATATTAAAGACCCAAACAGTTTATAGACATTTATAACTGATGAATAAAAACCTATGGGCCAGAAAGAAGAATGTGAAACTGGGATGATTTGTGACTACAATGAAAGAATTAAAGTTAAGACATTAAAGAGCAAGTGAGGGGTGGTTTTGCAAGGATTTTATCTAACTGAAAGGCATTCCTGCTACCTTGCAACGCCTGGACATCATCCGCCTTGTGGTTCTGCCTGTCTTCTTCTGAGGATGAAGTTGTATTTGTACAGGATATACACTTTCTTTTCAAAGGTGGAATGTTGTAGCTCTTCAGGTATCTGCAACAACATGATGAGGTCACATACTCTTACCTGTCCCCCTACTTTGCCATATCCCACCTTTCTGTTTTTCTCACACCACTTCTGTTTGGGATACACCGTTTTTTACTTATTGAATACATTTGTCATATAACATTGCATAAGCTTAAGGTATACAGTGTGTTACTTTGATTATATAATGATTGCTGGTGTAGCAATATTTATCACCTTACTTAACTATAGTACATTATTATTGTGTATATTATACTGTGCATTAGATCTCTGTGGCTTATTTAACCACTTGTTACATGTTTGTACCCTTAAACTCCAACACATCCCTCCACCCTATCCCCTGGTAACCCTCATTTTACTGTTTACAGGTTTAACTTTTTAAGATTCCACACATAAGTGATATCATTCAGTACTAGGCTTGCTCTGACTTATTTTGCTCAGCACACCCTTCAAGGTCCATCTATGTTGTCCCAAGTGATAGCCTCCATTCTCATGATTGAATAAAATTCCATTGTGTATGTGCACGAGATCTTTTTTTATCCATTAATCCATTCACGGGCATTTGGGCTGTTTTCATCTCTTGGCTCTTATGAATAATGCTACAGTAAACAGCTCGTCAGTCCTATTTTCATTTCCTCTGGGTATATACCCACAAGTGGAACTGCTGAATTGTATGGTAGTTCTATTTTTAATTTTTTGAGTGGGTGAACCAATGTACATTTGTCTCCCTTTTCACCATTCTCATCAGCACCTGTGGCTTCTTGATGATAACCATTCTAATAGGTGTGAGCTGATAGCTCATTATTGTGGCTCTGAGTTGCATTTCTGTGATGATTAGTGATGTTGAGTATCATTTCACATTGGCCACTTATATGTCCCCTTTGAAAAAAATGTCTATTTAGTTCTTTCCAATTTTAAATCAGAATGTTTCATGTTGACAGAGTTCTTTATATACTTATCTGATATGGGCTTGCAAAATTTTTCTCCCACTCTGTATGTTGTCTTCTGTGTTCCTTTTGCTGTGCAAAATCTTTTGAGTTTGATGCAGTTCCACTTGATAATTGCTTTTGTTGGTGGTGCCTTTGACATATTAAAAAAAAAAAAAATCATTGCCAAGACCAGTATCGATGAGCTTCTTCCCTCTGTTTTCTTCTAGGAGTTTTACGGGGTCAGGTCTTATGTTTAAAATCTTTACTCCATTTTGAGTTAGTTTTTCTGAGTGGTGCTGGATAGGGGTCCAGTTTCATTGGTCTGCATGAGCTTCTCCAGTTCGTCCAGCACCATCTGTTAAGGAAACTATCTCTATTGGGTATTCTTGGCTCCCTTGTCAAGCACACTGTGGTTTTTTGGTCAAGGTGTTTATTTTTGTGCCTGTGCTGTATTGTTTTTACTAGTATGGCTTTGTAGTAGTTTGAAATCAGGAAGTGATACTTCCAGCTTTGTCCTTTTTCCTCAAGATTGTTTTGGCTATTCAAGGTTTTTTTGTGGTTCCACACAAATTTTAGGATTCATTTCTGGAAAGAATGCCTTTGGTGTTTTGATGGGGAATGCTCTGAATCTGTAGATGTTTTTGGGTAGTATGGCTATTTTAACAATATTAATTCTTCCTATCCAGGAATATGCGATGTCTTTTCATTTGCTTCTGCTGTCTTCAATTTCTTTCAGCAAAGTCTTGTTGTTCTCATTGTATAGATCTGTCACTTCCTTGGTTCCATTTATTTCTAAGTATTTGTTTCTGAGGTTATTGTGAATGGGATAATTTTTTCAGATGCTTCATCGCGAGTGTAAAGGAATGCAATTGATTTCTATGTTGATTTTGTATCCTGTCACTTTATTGGAAGTGCTGATTAATTCCAACAGTTTGACTGACTCTTTGAGATTTCCTATATATAGTATCACATCAGCAGCAAATAGCAACAGTTTTGCTTCTTCCTTTCCTCGTTGGGTGCCTTTTGTCTTGCCTAGTTGCTGTAGCTAGGACTTCTAGTACTATATTGATTAGTAGTGGTGAGAGGAGGCATCCTTGTCTTATCACTGATCTTACAGAACAAGCTTTCAATTTTTCTCCACTGAATACCATGTTAGTAGTGGGTTTGTTGTATATGGCCTTTACTATGTTGAGGTACATTCATTCTACACCTAATCTGTTCAGGGTCTTTATCATGAAATGATGTTGTATTTTATCAAATGCTTTTCTGCATCTATTGAGATGATCATGTGATTTTTTTGTATCTCATTTTAATGATGTGATGTATGGTATTTATTGACTTGTGTATGTTGAGCCATCCTTGCATTTCAGGTATAAATTCCACTACATCTAGGATATAATTCTTTTAATGTGCTCTTGAATTGGGTTTGCAAGTATTTGTTGAGAATTTTTACATTTATATTCATCAGGGACATTAGTCTACAATTTTGTTTTCTTGTGGTATCCTTACCTGGTATCCTGATCAAAAAAAACACTGCGTCCTTCTTTCTGGAGTACCTATGACGACGCTGGCTTTTTGAATGGTGTCTGATAGCTCTCATTGGGTTTCTTCACTTTTGAAAAACCTTAGTTCTTTATTTTCTTTCATCTTACCATTTCTAGATTCCTATCTTCTGACTCACTGATTCATTCTTCCATTTGACTTGTATTTCCAATGCATTCTTCATTTATTGAGCTCTTCAGTTCAAGAATTTGTTTTTAGAATTTTAATCTCTGTGGTAAAGTACTCCATTTGTTAATTTTATCCCTAAAATCATTGTATTGCCTTTTGAGTTTCAAATTTCTTCATAACTGCTATTTTGAATTCTTTATCAGTTAGATGATAATATTCCACATTGTGTTCAGTTGCTAGAAAATTGCCCTTTTCTTTTCATCATACTGTTACCATGACTTTTCATGGTGTTGATAAAAAGTAGCAAACACCTTTCTTAGGTACACAAGGACTTGTTTACTTGGATTCTAATAGTTCAACAGGCTGGTAATTAGGAGCCCTCCTTTTGTTTTTCAGAAGGTGATGCTATAGCAATGTTTTTGGTTTCTCTTACTAGAGTTGACTCATGGTTAAAGTTGGGAGCACATTTAAAAGAAGCTGTCAGAAGAAAAAAAAGTGTGGTAGTGGCAGGGGTGGGGGGCAGGGATTATGTACTTAGCACTTGGGACTTCAGGTGTGCCCACAGAAGTTGGGAGGGTCCCAGAAGTACCGAGGGCGGTCCTCTTGTCAGAAACCCAGGCAGACACTTTCTTTCAGTTCTCTTTACCTCCCTACTTCCCTTTCCTTTTCTTCCTCCCAGTACCTGTAATCGCTCCTCAGGGAGCAAAGGATCCCTTCAGCTGTAGAGCACATGGCTGGGTTGACCCCACTCATCACTTTAATCCACTCTCTCCTCTGCCAAAAAAGGCGATGCTGGCCTGCTCCTGCCTTCTCTGCTGCCACCCTTGGCCCTCCCCTCCCCTCCCCCCCACCCACTTTCAGCTCATGGAGGAGTCTCTCGGGTGTGCTGGTGTGCCATGTGGAGGCACTTACTCCTGGGTACGATATCCAATCAGTTGAAAACTGAGGAAGAAAAAGGTCATTAAACTCACACCGCCAGGATGCTGATGTCACTTTGTACTTGGTCCTTTGATGGTCCTCTCCTGACCACCCCAACCTGAATCACTGGATTGTACATGTCTTTACTGTGATCTTGAATGGATCTGCACATCTTGCATCATTTTAATTTGGCAAGTGTAGGTCTTATCTTCTCAACTATACTCCTTCAAAGAAGAAACGAATCTTCTAATTTTTTGCATCCTCTGAAATGCTGAGTATATTATGAACTGTATGTAGTAGGCACTCCATAAATATCTACTGATTTATAGTGCAAAGTCAAGATGAAAAACTACACAAAGTCTCCATAGTGACAATGTCTGCTTTTGGAAAATAAAACAACAGTTTATCAAAACTTGTGTTTCATACCTGATAACACTATCAATACAGTTTATTTGCTGATAAGACGGACTATGCTGATCTTTCCTCAAATCCTCACAAGACTCAGTGTACGTGCTATTATTTTTCAATGTCTGGAAGGAAGTATAGGTTTTCTGTTCATCTAAAGGAGAATAAAAGGATGTACAATTAAAAATGTATTATTCCTTAGAACATGTACTTATTCAGCAAAATTAAATTATGGTACTTTAGAATGGGTACATTCAATAGAATATTATGTAACTATTAAAAATGAGCTCAGATCTAAATACATTGATACAGAAAAACGTTCAGCTAGACATGACCACATTTGCATGATTTTTTCAAAAGAAACGAATAATTTAGGCAGAGATTATCAAGGAATTAAACTACTGGGTGAGACGCTTCAATAAATTTAACAATATAAAAAGAAAAACTATTATTGGGTGAAAGGTTGATGGGAACTTTACAATGTCAAGCTGATACTCTGCAACTGGTCCACCTTGGCATTACTAAGAGCAACACACTGTGCGTGTTGTATGAGTAGATGCTGCAATGTAAAATGCATACGTTGTCCGTTTCCAGGGTCAGAAAACACTATCATTGCTCTCTTGTGCCCCTGCTTCTCCAGGAGAAGAAACACAAAATACCGAACCTCCTGCCAAAGTGAAAAGAGAAAATTGAAGTACGGGATGTGCTGTAGCTGCAGGGCATCCTGGGGGCTCCCAGTGATGTCACCTGGAGAAGCAGGGCCATTTTTTTGTTGTTGTTGTGTAAATCATGTCAAGTTCTAAAATGTGCAGCTGCTGTTATTATTATGGACCTTAGAGAAAAATTTTCACATCTAGTGTGTAAAATGCCCACATTTAACACTGACAAAACCCATGTTAATAACATTTAGTTACCTAAAATCTATCACAACTTCCAAAATCATATTAATATTCAGGAAGAGAAACGAAAAGAAAGTTGCCTGATTTAGAAGTTAGTATGATTTGATTTCTCTGTTCCAGAATTTTCATGTGCTATATGATGCAAGTAGGTTAACTTTTCAAAAATGTCAATTATCACAACTGACCCAATTCTTATGTAGTGCTCCTCACCTCATATTTGAGAAAAGCACGCCTGTATCAAGAAAAAAAGCCAAGTTCTTCATTCAATTTAGGTCTTAAGTATTCTCTATTTGTTCAAAATGATAGGAATAGTATTTTAATATACTTTAATATTTGAAATGTATTCTAAAATGAACTCTTGGTTTTTAGATACATCCTATTTGGGGACTCTAAGTTTTCTGGTATTATCAGAAATGTTAATTCTTCAGTATAAGTAGGCTATAACTATGTTCTGATACCATTTAGCTTTCAGGATAGTACTTGCTGTTGCCATCATTGTTGTTACTATTGTTCTCTGGGTAAGTAAACGCTGACAGCCACAGCAAAGGCTCACAGCTTTCTGCTCACACTCTCTACGTCTGTACAGAAAAGGGGAGAATCTGGGAGGAGCCCGGGGCAGCCCACTCACTCACCACCACGCCGGCCTGTGCGCGTCTCCATCGCTTGCTTGTTTGGTGACTTGGTCATTGACTCAATGTACAGCTGCTGACCCAGATTTTTAATTTTGTTTACACTGGCATAGACCTGCTGCAAAGTCAACTTAGGGAAAAGAATGATAAAATATGTTTCAACATGATAATTTAGACATTAAAAGATAATAAACAAAACGCCTTTCACTTTTGGTTCTCTGAAGACATAATGATAAAAAGCCCAGTACTCATGTTATGTTCATTTGCCACGATACTGCAGTACACTAGTACAACGAAACTTTAAATAAATCTGTTCACAATATGCTAATTTTTAGAAAGCACACAATTAACCCAAATAGTACCTTCTATAGGTGATTATTTTCTTTTTACAGAAAATTTTCCAAACCAAAATGAATCAGAATGACAACTGTCAGATAAGGTCTTCAAGTCGAGAACAGGTATTGGGGATGCTGGGATTGCTCAGGAGGCTGAGCAATTGCCTTGAAACCTCAAGGTCCAGGGATCGAATCCTGGCCCTGGCCTGTGCAAGCTCATATGCGGAACAGAGGCACAACTGGTAACCGTCAGAATGAGGATGAAGGTTCTCGCCTCCCATGCAGGAGGCCCCCAGTTTGGTTCCCACCCCATGCAGCCCCACATCCACCTGTGTGGAATAAAACCATATCACAACTACCCCGTTTCCCCGAAAATAAGACAGTGTCTTATATTAATTTTTGCTCCCAAAGATGCGCTAGGTCTTATTTTCGGGGGGATGCCTTATACATATTTCAGCGAGAGGCAAAACTGTAAGTAGGTCTTATTTTTGGGAGATGTCTTACTTTCGGGGAAACACGGTAACAATGCACAACTATGGAGCCTGCTCTAGGCCCTCCCCCGTTCTCTGTCTCTCTCACACACACACTTTCTCTCAAAACAATAAATCTTTAAAAAAAACAAACAGGGGGAAGCCGGGATGGCTCAGTGGGTTAAGCGCTCACTTTGCAGCGCTGGGGACCGGGGATCGAATCCCGGCCCTGGCCCGTGCGGAACCATGTGCTGAACTGGGAGCTCCCCCAGTTCAGTTCTCTCTCTGTATCTCTCTCTCTCTCTCTCTCTGTTAAAAAACAATTTAAAATAAATAAATATTAAAAAAATAAATAAAATAAAGTGTCCTTTTAGGGAAAGCTGGGATGGCTCAGTGGGTTAAGCGCTCGCTTTGAAGCCCCGGGGAACGAGGATCGAGTCCCGGCCCCGGCCCATGCGGACCCACATGCCCTGCGCAGCCCTGTGCCCACCTGTGGAGTGAAACTATATGGAACACTAATGTCAACTATGGAGACTGCTCTGGGCACTCCCCCTTCTCTCTGCCTCTCTCTGTCTCTGTTTCTGTCGAAAATCAATAAAATAAATCTTTAAAAAAACAAACAAACAGGTGCTAAGAAGTCACATGTTGAGGTGTTGCAGGACAGACACACGGCAGGTAACAGCACCGAGAACGACCACGGCGCCTGTGCAGAAACCCGCTGGCTCCCTTACCGGCTCCTTGGGGCTGTCCTCCGCGCAGTGCCCACTGGACTCACTGGACGACGCCACGCTGATGTGATGCTCCTGTGAGCCGCTGCTCCCCAGGCTGCCGTAGCCGCTGGACGCACTCACGTGCACTGGCTGGAAGGGGGAGGCCCAAGTTCAGTCACTGGCCACATGCAGTTCGAGGAGAGAGGTGGCCTTATCCACCTCAGAGCTTGGCTAAAATCAGCCGTAAATTAAGACTAATATTTCTGAAATTCTATATTAAGTGTGTGAAGGTTGGTCCTTTTAACCCTAATCCTAGCATGAAAGACTTTCCTCTCTCATTTCAGTCATTTTCAAAGGCAAAGTCTAGTTTTCTAGTGTTGTGGGTATTTCTAGAACAAAAAAATTTTTTTAAAGCCTTCATATAATAATTTAACAAAATATGAAAATAAACTCATTCTTTATGTTGCATTTGGAATAGACATAACAAATTAAATAAATTGAAACCAAAAACTGAAACCATACTTTTCCCCAAGAACTTCACAGACACTTTATGAACCCTACAGATTTTATGAAAGACATTTTGAAGATGGCTGGGCTAACAGTCTTTGATGAGATACCATCAGTATACACGTTTACTGACCGAATGTCTACAATAGAAATCATTGTCGGAAATCTACAGACTTCCCTACTTTTGCCTTAAAATAAATAGAGATACTAAGACTTGCTATCATCCCTCTACCCTACCTTTATAACTAAAATTATTTTTGGAAACACTAAAGCCAAAACCCAGAGGCTGAGCACACTACTAGCAACTGGAATCTAAGAACTCTCTCATTTAGAAATAACGTCTCTGTCTTACTGTGACTCAGTTTTGTTGTCTTAAAATGAGCTCTTACAAAAATTTTCCGTATTTAACACAGAAAAAAGAAAGTAAGATTAATAAAATGTAATTTAAAAACACAAGACAAAAATTCCTAGAGTGCAGAGGGTGAGGGCTTCTCTGCAGTTTATTTTTGCAAAGCGACTTTATTAAGACTGAAGGTTAAAATAAAACACTATTAACGGGAATTTTGTGTTTGTTTTATAAATCTTTAGTTTTACCTGTAGGAGAAGTTTGTGAATTTGTTCTTGTAATTCTGTGATGTCTTTGTCATTATTGTTTGTTTTTTTAATTCTGTTAGCAAAAACATCCTCATTGAGTGGACTCCTACAAAATACCAAGTGAAAGACTGAGTCAAACAATTTCAAATGTATTTACAATGAAGTCTAAGGTGATTTTTAATAGAATAGTCACATTCTTTTACTAAGCAACTCTTTGACTATAAATATAGAAAATATGAAGCTAAAATTCTATTCATGGAGATAGAGGAAATATCAAGTAACACATGAGACATTAACAAGCTTCTTTAGTTTCTTTGTAGTTCTTGTCCTTTTTAAACTGTTTCAGTACTCTATTTCTATAAATCTAAAATCAATGACAAGTAACCTCCTTCACTACAATATCTTTAACTACTACTGGTCTCAAAATTTCACATCAACTGGGTTACCTACTTTAGGAATTTACCCTAAGTTTGCCAAATAACATTAAGTGTTCAAAATACCTAATAACTTAAGCTATGTGATAAAGATGATTGTGCAACAAAATAAAATGTGGCTGTCACAATACCTTGAAGCTGTGTTTATATTCAAATTCTAGAGCATTTAAAATCTATTACCTGATTACAGTGAAAGGCAGACATACCACCAGAAAGAATAACAAAGAACAGAAGAAACTGACACTTAGAACCACCTATGTGACAGAAACTACTCATTTTATAATATACAGAAAAAAGAACTAACATTTTCTAAACCCGTTTGATGTGCCAGGCATTTTCTCCTTGGCCTGAGCTGAGCGCTCGCTCAAGGTCACCTAGCTGGTGAGGTCTAAGCAGGTGGCTGGGAAGGGACCAGAGTCCAGGCTCCAGAGCGCACACTTCCTGCCCCCACACCAGACTGCCCCT
The DNA here is from genome assembly GCA_004027555.1 of Craseonycteris thonglongyai. Taxonomy (NCBI): domain Eukaryota; kingdom Metazoa; phylum Chordata; class Mammalia; order Chiroptera; family Craseonycteridae; genus Craseonycteris; species Craseonycteris thonglongyai. The sequence goes on along the minus strand of PVKE010000011.1, from coordinate 327,023 downwards.
TGACGTCTCAGAAGCAGGTACCATGAATGAGGGATTCTGAGCCAGCTCCGTCACCTCCTGGGACCTCACAACCCTACGGAGCAGGAGTTATCCTGGTCAGAGAAGTTAGAAACCTGCGGAGGTCACATGACCACAAAGAGCAGTCAGGCAGTGTTTGAGGATTTGAATTATTTTCCCAAAGACTGAAGTTATCAAAAAACCATAGGATGTTAGCAGTGTCACAAAAGGAAGAGCTCCACTTTCAGCAACAGTGTCCCTTGTCACTTGGCCCCTAGGCATACCACCTAACCTGCCTGCCCACAGAGCTGCTAGGAAGACCCACAGAAAGATGGGGTGGGTCCCCCGCTAAATACTCGGCCCCTTCCCACTTCCCTGTCATGCTTTCCAAAGCCTGCTTACCCTTTCCAGTCCCTGCCTCTCCCCCTGCCCTGTGGGTTTCATATGCAAATGAGAACATCTGTTTTGTTTACCAGCTCATTCTCAGAGTCTAGCACAGTGCCTGACACCCATAGGTGAACCATCAATACTTAGTGGAGGAATACATGCATTAATTTTATAAATACAATGGATAATTATTTTATGAACAAGATCAATGCTTACTAGACTCTAAGTTATTTCACTTACATAATCCTAGATCTTGATATGTGAATACTGGTGTAATTTTAAAAAATACTGCAAACATTATGAGTACTTATGTCAGTCAATTTCATATGTATTTTAATCAAAGAACTAAAAGGAGAACTTGGGGAGTCCAGGACACCTCTCAGAACTGATGGGGAAGGGACACAGACCAAATGAGACACCCAGATAAAAGTCACATACTTATTAGTTCTACGTTCATACTAAGCAACCAGATTTTATTCTCATTTCCCAATAGGTTTGCCTACCAAGAAAAAAAGTCCTTTCTGACCAACGTGAATAGCATTTACTTAAAAGTCCTATTTCTTATCTTAATTATTAGCTTTGTAGCACAAATCAGTCTCATGAGCGTGGGAAGCCAAGGAGCCCGTCTTCCATGAAGATTCCGGACCTTCTGAGAGGCCACGCCCTGGACCTCAAAGAGGCCAGAGCAGCCTGAACCCTTCACCACCGCATAGAGCCTCCCTGTTTCTGCACCGGATGTGACCCGTGAGTCCTCCTGGCAGATCTGCCGGGCTCAGTTCTGTTGATGTGCACAACGCTATGCAACAAAATACGAAAGCCGTCTCAAGCAGTGTGGTGCTACAGAGGCAAGTGTAATTTCCACGCTTATAAGAGAAAGACAAGGGGAAAACTAGGGCTCAGCTGAGAACCTACAAGTCAATTTTAAATGGACCAACAAGCCAAGGCAGCAGGAGTGTGTCAGGCTGCAAGTGCCCAGACCACACTGCTCTACACCCAGCGCACAAGATGCGCTCGTGTGGCCAGGTGAGCGCAGCCTGCTGTGAGCCATGCGGGCAGGGAGATTGCAAAGGATCTAATATTTAGAAATGCAGATTTAATAGACACACGTTAGTGTGGGGGTGGCGAACCTATGGCACGCGTGCCCAAAGTGGCACGCAGAGCAATTATTTTGGCACGCGGAGCTGTGAATACCATTTAAAAAATTATTGTTTATGCTTATAGACATAAAAATAATCGATACCTCTCTATCTCACTCGATGGGTTGGCACGTGAGTTGAGTGAGTATACTCTTATTTCATAAACTTTGGCACTCAATCACCAAAAGGTTCGCCACCCCTGCGTTAGTGGAACTTGACAGCAGAGTCAATGTAAAGTTTTACATGCTCACTAAAGAGAATTTTAAAATTCTGAAAAGGCAAAAAAAAAATTTTTTTATCCATAATCCTGCTACCCTACACATAGCCAAAAGGTATACTTTATTTCCTTCTAATCTTTCTCATATTTCATAGTATTTGCATGTGTTTTAAACATAATTATATGGCATAAACCATTTTATATGGTGCTTTTTACATCTAATATATCAATTTCCCATCTTGTATAAAATCTGTAAAGTTTATTGACCAATAGCTCAAGCAAATATTCCAATTTAGTTATTGATGGACATTTAAGTTACACTAAGTCTGACGTTACAATGATATAACAATATGTAAAATGTCTTTTTTTTATAAAGCTTTTCTGTATTTAGGCATATTTCCTTAGAATATTCCTACAAGGGAATCATTAGGTCAAAGAGAGAAATCTTTTAAGGCTCCTGATACATATTTCTACACTGTTTTCTAAAGACACTAAAAAAATCTGTTTTATTTCATTCATGTGTTAACTGATTCAAAGGGTGGGCAAAGGAATATTATTTGGTAAAAAATACTTTTTATAAAATGTGAAAACTGATTGACGTACGTTCGAACTTTATGCCGACCAATAATAAAGGAAACCTTCCGGCTCCACGGGTTCACAAAGCTGGACCAGCTGGAATCCAGGATGATGTAGTCGCCATTCTGAGTACAGAACCGAATAGGTGAATGCTCAAAGGGAGGGTGGCCCGCATACTTCAACACTAGGTAAAACAATAAGACAAAATTAGAATTCAATAGATATTACACATGTTGTTTTTAGGCATTTCTTTGTAAACGTTTTTAGAATGTCCAAGTAGAAAAAAATTATTTTAGCAGTTTTAATACATTGCTCACCTCAGTAAAGGTTGAACTCTAATGATTAGAGCTTATGAGGAGTCTTAATAAATAATGAAATGAGAACTTAAGTCGGTGATCAAAACACTCATTTCCTCCCATAAAGCAGGAGGTCCTCACCTTTCTGGTGTATGGCAACCATCAGAGAACGGTCCTCTGGGTGCAGATATGTTAAGATGGACATTCCAACCAGGTCGTGAGGTAGGTATCCCAGCAAAGGCACGGCTCTGCGGGGCAACAGCACGGTGTAAGCACCAGGTAATTTTATGCTCCACAGACATCTAAACACTACTTCTGTGTAATACTTCATTTTAGACATGAAAAAAGGTACACAAAAGATGGTCATTACAGCACTTATAAAAGCGACCCATGACCTAAGTGCCCATGCTCTGAGGCGATATTAATAGTTACATAAGCTAAGAAATGTCCCATCAGCGTCATCTATGGAATCTGCTAAAAGGCAGATTTACAGGCTCACAGTGAGCTGATGAGTCCAGGATCTCTGGGGTAAGCCCAGGAAGCTATACTTTGCACAAGCGTCTCAGAGCTCCCCAATGTCCCCCACTTTGCTGCCACTGAAAAGTCTATAGAGATTGCACCATAACACAGAAAAATGCTTACGACGTGGCATGAAAAGAGCTCGCTACAAAGTGTACAGTATGATGAAAAGCATACTAAAATCATGTCCTTCAAAGGCAATACCAAAGACAGGTGACCTGCACACAGAGCACCTGCCGGACAAGGTGCACCAAAAACCGGACACTCAGGATGACTCAGAAAGACCTGACTCCATAGCATTTGCTAGGTGGACAAAGTCACAGGTATTTTCTAGTGTAACAAATTTAGGCTGATGACGGAATAGCTTTGGTTACATTTTCTTACTTTCTACAGATCACATTATACAGAATCTCTCACCAATCATTGTTTAGTTTCACGGTAATTATTAGTAAGTAAACCCATTTTCAGATGTTAAGACTTTTTAAAAACTCAAAATTAATACCTATCACAAGTGTGCCAAGTTTTTGACATTTTCTTTTCACATATGTGTGGCATGGTGCTTGTTTCCCAGGTTTTGAGATTTCATGAATAAGTAAAATTTTAAAATAAATGTGGGGAAAGCGGAGGATACTGGTCAGAGAATAGTAATATTTAATTTTTCCAAATAAAGATATTAAAAAAATAAAAAGCAACAACTAGTATCCATTATTACTATTTTTTAAATAAGAGAGACTATTTTTACACCTAAAAAGGTAGGAAGGACATAAGTTCAAAATAAGTAACAACTTTTAAAAACAAATTAGTTTCACACACACACACACACACACACACACACACACACACACACACACACACACACACAATTGTCCTTTCATTTCTTTCCTCCCTTCAGGCTAAAAAAGAAATTCATCACAAGCTGGCTTGAGGGCGCTGGTCTAGTGGGAAGGACACTGAGCAGGGGTTGGGAGGCCAGGGTCTGCTTTAGTCGTGAGCACAATCATACACCACATACGTTCCTGAAGAACAGGACCCCCGGCTCACTGTCCCCTTGCGTAAAATGCAACAATGATTCCAGACTGCTGTGGAATCATGTAAAACTCATAAATCTTAGAAGCACAATAGGCGAGATACTGATGTTAAAATTTAGACAACACAAATAACTTCAAACTAACAAAAATCAAATAGGCAAATGGAGAGATAACAGATGTGTAATACAGAAGTATGTAAACATATGTAAGCCTTTTCATATTTTTATTTATTTTCAGAAACAAATTTCTTTTGTGTTTAAAGAAGTGCTTACCTTTCATCTACTTCAAGAAAAACACACCCTGGAGTGTGTGTTGTGGTAAAAATTCTTTTATCCACTGGGATTCGAGGAGCTACAAAACCAGAAAGATTCATTTAAAGGCAAATATCTAGTTAATCATCCACTTAAGTAACTAGTTACAAAAGTTCTATTTGAAATGGTAGATATATCACTTAGGAGCCTGGTCTTTGAGCAGCCAAAACTCAGTAATAATAACCATTATTAATTATATTTTAATTAAGTCAAAATTTGATGCATACTAAAGTTAATTTTAAACAGAGAGAGAAAGTTTATGTTCACTGAAGACTACTTATCCCAAATACTCCAACAGTCAAAGCTGGAGTAACTTGTCTTAGTCATATTTAGTAGCTGCATATAGCTAAGCACATAGGATTTGAAACATCAGTATGATATGAACTTATTTAATTTGTGTAATAAAATTAGTATGGTCAGCTCTGCTATACCTTGCTTTCAAAATGTAGTGATTAATACATCAGGGAACAATGTCAGCATAATGCTAATTTTGCATTGCTTATGCACTATTTCACTTGCTAGAAACATGAGGTGAATGCAGGAAACATCTAGCTGAAAGGAGTCACTTAGGGACACACAGAGATATGCATGCAGAGACCTCAAAAGCTACCCCAGTGCACCACGTGTCATGAGGCATGCCTGTCCAATCTGCTGTTAGACCTACTCATCTGTTTTCAGACAACCTTCCTTCCACCCCTTGAAAGAACTCAGGAGTTGCAGCCATTGCAACACCCATGTCACATGCAAACTTCAGGGCTATTCCAAGGCAAGAGGCCCTATTGTAGTGTTTGTGTATTTCTTAATCATTCCATGTTTAAAACTGTTACATCAATTTTTTTTTTTTTAAGGATTTTATTGTTTCTGACAGAGATAGAGGCACAGAGAGACAGAGAGAAGGGGGAAGGCCCAGAGCAATCTCCATAGTTGTATTTATCAGTTTTCAACAGGGTTTTGTTCCACACAGCTGGGTGGGGGACGCGCAAGGTGGGAACCGGATTGGGGGCCTCCCTTGTGGGAAGCATGCCCCCTTTAGCCAGGGTCCGAGAACCAAACTGGGGGCCTTCTGCATGAGAAGCACACCCCAGTTCAGCACATGGGATTTGATCCTCCATTCCTGGGGCTGCAAAGCAAGTGCTTAACGTGCTGAGCCATTCCAGCTTCCCCAAAACTGTTACCATTTTTATCTGATTCCTATCTTATTTGCAATGTGTGATTCAGTGTTGTGCTCCTAAACTCATTTTTTCTGTAAGCCCTGTGGTTATTGTTGTAGATTTCTTTTTGCATGGGATAATCATTTTTAGCACAGTATATGCCACATTATAGCAGAACCAAGTGTAATGCTAAGTAATAAGAGCTGCTTCTGTATGGATATGAAAATTTTAATTGTAGTTCCGCTATCATAAGACATAAACTATAATAAAGTTATTTATATACAGTAAAAACCAGAGAGTTTCAAAACATAAATTCATCCTTGTGGCCTCACTGTGCAACTACAGTGCTCATTTCACACAAGACAGAAGACAATGGCCACAGGCTGGTCACCAGCAGAAACTGGAGAGCACTTCTTAGACCCTTGAGAAAGAGACTGCATCAGAAGTCACGGTCAGTGAGCAGAGGCGGCAGGACAAGCCGCTGCAAACTCAGAGCTCGAGGCCAAGCTGAAGGCCTGCGCGAGTGCGCTCTCCAGTCCCACAGCTGCTGCAGGAAACAGGCTCTCAGGGCTCCTACCTGACCCCACAGCAGCCGCTCCTGACTCACCTTCGTAACCAGAGTGAATCTTCTCAGCCAGCGTGAGACAGCAGGGCTCAGGTTCCTGTTGGGTGGAGCTCCGTACATGAATCAAATAGGGGATCATCCGGAAAGGGTAGTAATGCTTCCCTTGCTCTCTGTCTTCACCTCCACTGCAAAGAATACAAATGGTGAGTGCTGGCCCTGATGCAGTCACTTAGGCCACTGTGAAACACAGTTGGGAAAAATGCTTTATTGGTCACTCCCAAGAGAGATATAACCAAACGTGAAATACTAACACATTATTTCAAAAGGAAGGGAAACTTTAAAATTTCAATATCCAAGGCAATTATACTCATTTCTTATTCAATGAGTAACAATTAATGACAAATTAAACTGGCAAATATTACTGGGAGTATAAAAAACTGCGTTATTCAATGAACAAGGAAAACAGACAAAGATTATTGGGAGTGTAAAAATGGCACCATTCCACGACTTTTCTCCTGACTTCTGTGCCCTAAATTCCCAGCCTGACATTTCTGCTTCTGCTGGGAAGAAGGACAGGCTTAGCTACTTGTCTCACACGTTTAAACCAAGTGCCACATGACAGAAAATGGGTTCCCTGAGATCAGGCAGCCAAAGCCAGTTCTCCGGGGTGTCCCTCCCTGTACTCTAAGGACTGATTCAGCCCCATGGCTTCAGCTGAAGCTGCTACATTGGCTCACGTGCTGTGTGCACTTAGCACCCCCAAAGGTACCTGGCTGGGGAGGTGAGCCCCACCCCCACTCCCGTGTCCCACTTCCACATTCCCACAAAAGCTCTCTAGGTGGCGTGGCTCTGATGAATGACTGCCAAGGTTTTCACTGTTTTATCACTCCAGCCACCCGGTGGACGTTTCTAGTTGGACATGCCCTTAACTATCCCCTTGAAGCAAAATGTCCAAAACTGAGTTTCCACTTATCCATTCCCAGTGATCATGCCTTTCCTCTCCTCCTGCCGCTGAACGGGGACTGCTGATCCCAGTGGGTCTTTAGCTGCCCAGAGGCTCTACAGTCCACTCTCCTCATGCTCCAGGATCTCCTCCCACTTCTCCACTCGCAACTGTGAACAAAGCACCTTCTCCTGACATTGACCTGCATGCACCTGTCCCTGCTCTTCTCACTCCCCTCCTCCAGGCTCAGCCATCCTAGGGCTCTCACTGCCATCTGTGTGCTGCTGACTTGAATATGTGTCTCTAGCCTGGATTTCTCCCCTAACTGCCGATTCACACGATGCCCAACTGGCATCACATTTTACATATTACAAAAGTAACATTAATGTGAATGTAACAGTAACACAATAGTAAATTAGGAAGAAAAAAAATCACTAATAGATCCTACCAGAAATCAACTATTAAAATTTTGGTTGATTTTCTTCTAGTTTACTGTCTGTGGACCTTTTAAATCTTTCAAGTTACTCAAAATTTCAAAAATTAATTTTAAATGTGGTCAAACAATAAGTAAACAAAAAGAAAAGCACTCCAAACAATGGTCACTGAGTATGCCTAATATCCAGTGATTCTAACCCACCCCTGGGTTAAAATGGTCTTTCTGATCGCTTTTCCTATCACATTATCTACGTTTCTCGTGAGAATATGTTTCCTCCCCTCAATCAAAACACAAACTTCTGTGAAAAGAACCAAGTCTTGTCTTTTGTATCCACAACAGACCTAGCTGCACGGAAGAGAATCAAAGTGCTAAATGACATCGGAGCACAGTCCCCATTCTGCCCCCACAAGCTGCCACTCACCGGATCCGACAGAAGAAGGATTTCACTGGGGCGTACTGGTACTGGGGTGCTGCTGGAGACAAAGACACACTGTCACTCTCCCTTCCCTGAATGACCCTGCAGAGCAGTTCTTCTTCAAACAAGGGCCCACTGTCACCATGCACACAATATACTTTTCCCAGAGAGGCACTCTTGACTGAAACAGGACGCCTCCCGCTCCCTTGGAGACGCAGCCACATCCAGTGCTTTCTGAGGGCTTTCCTGCGCTAACAGTGACCCTCAGCAGAGACAGCGAGAGCATCCCACCTCGGGTCTTTCCCTCACTACTTCCTACCATCCCTTGTGTTCCCACACCTGCCCACAGTCATTACTTCAATGTCAACGTGACAATCCTGTGACAATTATTTTGGTGGTAATATTCTATTCCATTGCAATAGTGTGGACATGTCTCAAAAACTGAGAATTCAGACAACTTACAGCTCTTAGGCATATGATTTACAAATATCTCTGATATACAAATTACTTTCCATGGATAAATTCCCCGAAGTTGCTTAAATGATAGGATCATTTTTTGACTCTTTTTGTCTTGGCAAACTAATCTCCAACTGACAGTGTCAATCAGGTTTCCTCACAACCCTCATGCCAATGATTTATATCCATTTAATTGATGTTTGCATTAATTTATTGATTTGAGAGTGGTAATTCAGAAATGTTTAAACCTGCCTATCTGAGGGTGGGCTAGGGGACTATTTCTATTCCCTCTGGTTTGTGTTCCCTAAATATACCTTTTGGGACATTTGTTGACTGGAGTGAAAAGTACTCAGTTATAGAAATAAGGAAACATTTACACCTAAGCTGTTAAACAAATGTACACAGAAGGAGCATGAACAACAAATCGCTGAGGAACCGAAACATTAACTAAGGGCCTTGGGAAAAGTCAGAAAATGGGCTTCTGAAGGATTGAGGACAATGTACCTGAGCAAAAAACAGACCAACGAACTCGTTTAAAAGGGACCAACAATAATCAAACTATCAAAATTCATAAAACTAGGAAAGCTACAGTCCCAGAATTCTAAAACCAGGAAACAGTTCTTTCAGTGAAAACGAAAGGAAGAACCAGATCAAGTTGGCTCCATTTGTTGCTTTAACATGCGCTCTATTCCAGTGGTTGTCTAACCTTGTGGCTTCCCTGGGCCATGTGGGAAGAACTGTCTCGGGCCACACATAAAATATACTAACACTAACGACAGCCGACACATAAAATATACTAACACTAACGACAGCCGATGGGCTAAAAAAAAAAAGGTTGCAAAAAAACTCAAGTGTTTTAAGAATTTGTGTTGGGCCACGAAGGCATCCTGGGCTGCAAGTTAGACACACCTGCTCTAGTCTTAACATAGGAACTGCCTCCGTTTAGAAAGGCTTAGATAAATTCATGGAGGAATCAAGGCAAGATAAGGATGTTTCAAAACTATCCTGTTTCTTGGAATTCGTTTCATGGGCAGGAACCATACTGTGGTATTACTTTCAAATGCCCGCCTTTGTTTGGCAATGATGTTCCTGTGTCAAAGGAACCAGTCAATGGCAGCCATGCTGTCAGGAGGGCAGGCTAAGAGCAGGGACTCGGGGCTCAGCCAGCTCCACTGACTGGCAGTGACCTTGTGTGTTACTTAGCTCTGTGCTCAGTGACAGTGGTGGCTGAGAAGGGGCATGGCTCCTGGCTTTAGGGGACAACTTCCTGCGGGCTGCTCTCAGCCACTCCCGTGCAGAGTGGGCACTGAGGCAGGACCCGTTTGTGGGGGTGCAGGACTCCTCCAATGCGTGACTGTGGCCAGGGCACCCCGCTGGCTGCCTGGTCAAGCTGTCCTTGGAGCTGTGCGGCAGGCCAAGACGGCTCCTCCCACCCTCCTTCCACCTGTGTCAGCCCGCACTGTAGGCTGTGGGCTCCTCTCACCTCCTCCTCCTGCCTCTCCTTAAGTCCCCGAGCAGCTCATCCCATCTTGGCATCTGCCTCCAACTCACACAGATTAAGTTAACCTTATCCATCAATCGGGGCCGAAGAGTATTTACACCTCGAGAGGTTCTTGTGAAGGTTATATCAGTTAATCCACTAAAACACAAGAGTTCGTGGCAAGCGGTGCCCAGTCAATAGAGAATAGCAATTAAGATGTTATTCTGGGGGAAGCTGGGATGGCTCAGCGGGTTGAGCATTCGCTTTGCAGCCCCAGAGACCGAGGACCGAATCCCGGCTCTGGCCCATGCGGACCCATATGCTGAACTGGGGTGTGCCCCTAGTTCAGTTCTTGCTGGGACCTATGTGGGAGGCCCCCGGACCAGTTCCTGCCCTGTGCAGCCCCGCGCCCACCTGTGGAGTGAAACCATATGGAAAACTAATGCTGTCAACTATGGAGACTGCGCTCTGGGCTCTCCCCCTTCTATCTCTCTGGCAAAAAAATAATAAAAATAAATATTAAAAAAAAAAATAAAAGGTATCATTCTGCATGCTGTGGAATGCTCCAAATCTCAAAAGTGCTTTCCCAACTATGTGAGTGCTTGTTTCTCACAGCAGCCTGTATCAGCAGCTGGCCAGAAACTTTTCGTCTACAGTGAGCAGCTCAGTGGCCTCCAAGGAACAGAATTCAATTTAAAACCCAGTCCTTCCAACTCCTAGCTTAAAATTCTTTGCACACAGAAAATAACGCAACCCTACCATAAGGTAAACTTGCTTATTCTACTCATATTACATCAGGCACCTGAATTCAAGTGCCTTCACCAGGAGTCTTATAACACAGAGCGCCACTCTGTGATCTCAACCAGTAGGCCTGAGCCCATTAGCTTTTCCACCCCTTGGCAATGTGTGAGTTGTTTCTGGAAGTGTGTTCTCACACCCTCCTGAGAAGTCTGCACAACAAACAAAAAGCTGAAACTTTAATGCAGTACCAAATAGCTTCTTACATCCTCATGCTGTTCTCTGAGCTCAAAGGAAGGGACAGAGGACACAGGCTCAGCCCAGAACTGCCCACACGAGCGCACTCAGGAAGAGTCTGGATGCTTGAGGTTTCAAATGGAAAAGGACAATGTGAGGGGTAAATTTGGTGGACAGCATGTCTTTATGGTTTGAAAGACAACAATTTTTAGGTTTTTAAAGGACAATTCCAGGGCATATGTCTTTACATGGAGGGGAAATACAAAGCAATAAGCAACTAGCAAATATAAAATGCTTGGAAAGATAAAACGGAGACTCCACAGGCCAATCTGCAGGAAAATCCTGAGAAACGTGTGTAAGCTGGCAGATAGCAAGCCACCTGCTCTGTGCGCGGATGGATCGTGGCACCGAGAAGTTCCTGACCCGCAGGAACTGCTGAATGAATATTTATGGAATGAATAAATGATTAACAAATGCGGAGAAACAAATGTGGACAAGGAAAGGTTGAAGACACATGTATAGAAAGGAGGAAGAGGAAGGAAATCAATGTTTTTGAGTGAAGCAGAGACAAGAGAGGGAGCTAAAACAAAGCAAGGATGATGGGTATGTTTTCTAAAGCTCATATAAAATGTGCACAAAAATGGGGCAAAGGTCTATAATTGGAAAGAGAAGCAAGACTACTGCGTACCAGACCCAGTCCTGGGTTAAAAACAGAACAAGTACAGAGCTTTCAATATTCAAGATGAAAAACTTCTGGCATCTGTGTCACAACAACATCACTGAGATGTACCCTTAAAAATGGCCGAGGTGCTCAATTCTGTTCATGTGTTTTTTTATAACAATAAAAAAATTAAACTTTTTTTTAATTAAGGGAAAGTGCTTTGAATCAGAAAGAATGATTGACACTAAAATCTTTAGGGGACACTTCATAAGGACATGAAATAATAAAAGGGTAACTTAAAAAAGAAATGACGGATTATTTAAAGATTACACAGGCCTGAATGTGACAGAGCAAACTGCACAGGCATCTCCAGTTCATAAAAATAGCATTTCAGAAGAAAGAGTAACTGGATTCATTAACTTTTGGTGACAAGAAAAACTGGAAAAGAAAGCTAACCATCAGAAGTTTAACTCCAAAGCAAAACAAAGAAGTAATGAGGTCAATATAAGAGGAAAAACATTTAATTTTATTAACTTAAAGGAAACAGAGCTTTTATAGCAAGTAACGTGCTATACAATAAGCTGGTAATCAAACCATATTTGTGATATATAAATTGACTTAACAAAAGCAAACTTATTGGATCTTTATGTTATTAGATGCATTTAAAATGCTACTTTCATCACATTGTTTTTTTAAATAAAGAAGTAAGAAAAACCTACAGTTTGCATGTTGTAAGTAACACAATTATTTCTGAGCTGTTTCTGGAAGAATGACACTGCTCTTTATAAACATTTGAATATGGGGCCTGTTACCTCTTTGGGTCCAGTGGTTCCAGAAGGGAAGCTGAGCGTGGGCAGTGTGTGTGTAGAACACCCTCACGTCTTGAGGGGCAAGCAGCTCAACAAAATGAGAGGACTCCAAGAAATCTTTCTTACAATTCAGGATCGAAGTAGCCTGTTCAGAAACGTGCACTAACCTTCCAGACAGAAAGGAAAAGACTGCCACAAAGGTATCCTATGAAAAACATTTAAAATAAATGCAGATATTGAGATACTTACTAGCAATGTTCCCTGAAAGGTAAATTTCTTCAAAACTTCTACCATGACCAATAGCTTAACACACACACACACACGCACGCATCCTGCAAAGGCAACAAAACCTCTCCAACACACTTCTTAATTATCACCATAAAGCCTGCGTTTTACCTTCTGAAGGTTTGGGTTCCATGCCAAAACTGTGCCAGCTCATTCTACACTGACTAAATACCCAGACAGTGCACACATACACATACACACTACTGACTCCTCCTCCTTTGCAAACTGCCTTCCACCTGGAGGGACTGTCTCCTTTTTACCAATGCATATTCTAGGCTTTAAGACCACGGTCAAGATTCACCTCCAAGACACTGTCTTTAATAATTTAATAAACCTCATTCCATCAGAATCATGTCTCTACTTGTTTGCTCCATTAGACATAAATACAACTTTGTTATAATCAACCACTGTTTTTTTCTGTTAGCATTGGTGTGTTTCTTCTTTAGTTTTAATTTGAAGATCTTCAAGAAGAAATGCTTCCTGAAACTTTTTCCTCCTTCAATCTCCATTGCACACTGATTAGTACTATCATATCAGCTCTACTACCACATTCGGGATAGCTCACGCTCCAGGGTTATAAAATCTTTAAGTTATAAAGATGTCGAGGTCTACACATAAAATGAAGTAATCTCCATCGTACCAATGAGACATGAAGCTTAATTATTCTGTCAACATGAAGAGTCAAAGATATACTAAATGTCTCTTCTAAAATTTTATAAAAATTGACAGCATCTCAACTCACCTGTTCTACAAAATCCAGTTGTTACAACTTGAAGTAGTAGGTAATGGAACTAAGAATGATATAAATAGAAATTAACAATTCGGAGATTAGAATAAGATGCAGGAAGTTACTCTGCAGTATTATCTGTTTCTCTCAGTTTGTGAGAAAACTCAGGAATGCTAAGGAGACAGAGGCACCTCATAACCAAAGCAAAGCAAACTGCTGCGTGTGCGCTGCTTCCTGTGTTCAGATGTCTTTCTCTGGCCAGGGCAGGAGAGACAGCATTAGCTGTGTTCTCCTACTGTTCACCTCAACATGTAGTTACTGAGACTGAGTTATCATCTTAAAAACCTACATCTAGAGACGTTGTTAGGAAAAATCACCCAGGCTGAGATGGCAAAGTTCGTGAATTCTTACTGTGTTTTTGGAAGTGTGCTCTGAAGCAATAGTGGCCAGCTCCTCAAGACTGTACGTGGTCACATCTGCTTGAGGTGCTCCATTTGGACTGAGAATCTGGAAAAACTCACTGTTTGCTAAGAAACACAGGAAAATAAATAGTCTAGTGAAAACAGTATCTTTATATCATTTTTATCGCTATTAAAGCTGGCTTATTTTTTTAGGATGAGCACACCTTGGTGTGTTTTCCTCGAAACCAGATCATTTTCTTTCACCTACAATACAGATGGTTGTGCAAACTTAAGATTTCGAATTTTATGAATTTTACAGTCTAGATCCCAAGGGACAAGATACATCTAAGGGACTAAAACAAGGTACTGAAACCAGAAATTCCAAATATACACACAGGACATTGTTATGGCAGCATTCAGGAACGGTGTGTCATAAATGAAGCCATAGAAGTCTGTGCTAGAGACTGTGTACTTTATGAAATTCCCCAAGAAAAGCCAGGAAAAAAGGAAAGGGTGTTTATAGCTGTTTGTTTTCAATTTGGTGATATCATGATTGCATTTAAATAGTATGTATATGATAGGGAAAGGTAAATTTTATTTAATCAGTTGCATTTTCCCTCTAATATCCACATTAGACAATGATCCCTTAAAAAGTGTGTTTTCAAATGTGCATATGCTCAACTCTACTCTCCCGCAGAAAATCAGCAAAATATTGCAGTTACTAAACTATCACACAAATAAGGTTCTGGTGTTCCTAGTTTGAAAGACTAAGACACTAATGGAATCAGTATAGATCTGCTCACCTTACATAAAGCACCATAAAAAATCTCAAAACATATCTATGACTAAAACCACACTGACAACTCATTTGGCCTGGCTGATGGTCATGAGCAATGGTGTGCTTGCACGACTGTATTTTCTACCCAGCTCACTTACCTTGGACACTGTGTACACAGCGAAGGGCATAGTTGAGGGCATCTAAAGTGCTTGGTTTACTGTGTCTCTCTGATGGGAAGTATTTTTTCATTTCCTGAACAACCATTATAAGTTCTTCTGAAACTCTGTTTCGATCTTGCTGTTCACTGTAAGATAAAAAAAGTAACTTCACACTTTCAATGTAACAGCCATCTTTAATGAAACAGTATAATGTGCTAAGAAACTTTCTAAACGCTTAAATTACTTAATGCGGAGCAACTCCCTTCATTCACAGGTTTATCCCCTTTCTGCAGGTGGGAGAAGTCCAGCTCAAGAAATTGGTAACCGTCGAACATTTTCCACTCCCGTTCCCACTTCAGCCCAACTCAGCTAAATGCCTTAACTGCTTTTCATCTACTTCTGGTTACTCTTTTGGTAACTTTCTCCAGTTTCCCAGGGCATTTCATATCTCCTTTCATCTCCCCCTACACTTTCTCTGAAGGCTTACAAACAAAGTAAAACGCCTTACACTGTCCTCCCCCTTTCACTACACCAGCAAAGAACAACAAACAAATCGGGTGGCAAGTATCACCTGTTGCTGCTCTCCTGGTATTTGTTCTGAAGTTGGCATTTCTGGCTCCACATCTCATCAGATTCTGTCTCCGGGGCCTCAGGACCCCTGGCCTGCGGTCCTGCAAGTCCGTTAGGTTCATTCTCCCTGGAAGCCTGAGCTCTACCGCCGGGCATTCCCAGGCCTTTACGGGGGTCCATGTTTCTCCCCGGCAGTCCTGCTTCTTCTCTTACTTTGCAATCAGCGACAGAAGTGTCTTAGTTTGGTCCACGCCATTGCATGAGGTCATGACAAGCCCGCGATGACAGGTTTCGGGTCATCTGCAGGCACTTTTCTTTCCACAATTTCCAATAATTTTGGATGTCTCCGCTCACGGCCGGTCCAGCCTGCGGGGGAGACAAAGGGGACAGATGTCAAGCGCAAAAGGACAACTCGGTGCTGGGAACCGGGCTGTGGCTCGCCGGCTGGGGCGGTCGGCAGCGCCGGCGGCCACAGGGCCAGACTCGGGCTCACCCCACTGCGCGCCCGGAGACGGGCCTCGGGGACGGGGGCAACTTTCGGCTCCAGGTTCCGGGGACCCCAGGTTCGTGGTCCGGCGCCGCCCCGCCGCCGATCCCAGAGCGGAGGGCAGGTTCGGGGCCGCCTCCAACCGCGCGGCCGGCAGGACCCGAGGTCTCCCTGCCCGGCTCTGGCACTCACCCGCCGCCGCCGCCCGTGGGCCCCTCGCGCAGCCGCTCGCCCTGTGGGGCTGGGCGGCGGAGTCCCGAGGCCCGCCGCGTGCCAGGCGGCAGCGTGCGCCGCGCCCCCCGCTCGCCACGTGACGCGGCTCCGCCCTCGGGCCTCACGATTGGCCGCCGCTGCTGGCTCCCTGCGCTCCCATTGGTTCGGAGGCGGGGACCGGACTGGGGTGCCCGGGTTACATAACCGAAGGCGAGTGGGCGGGGACGAAGGTCCCGGAGAGCCTTACATAACAGCGGGGCTCGGCCAATCCTGGCAGGCTGGCGTGTCGGTTGGGGGCGGAGACCTGGCCGCGAGAGTCCAGGGCCCCGCCCCCTTGTCGGCTCCAGGGGACGAGCCCCGGGAGCCTCTGGAACCAGCGCTGAAGTGATTGATATGGCGTTCCATTGGCCACGCCCTGGGGGGCGGGGCCCTGGCGCCGGGTGGGGGGCGGGGCTGGCGCGGAGGGGAGCCAGAAGCAGGTGACCCTGGAGTGGGGGTGGGGGTAGAGCGCTGGGGAACTGGGGGGGCCAGCGGATCGCGGTCCCTCGGGGCAGCCGGAGGGAGGCACTAGACGCTCCCACGCCCTCTCTGCGTCCTCTCGGGTTCCCACCGTTTCTGTCTTATTCAACTTTGGTCTCCGGCTCTCCGGCTCTTTCCGTGAAGAGCATGGAGGACCCCGGCTGTAGAGCAGCCCAGGGAAAAATCAGACCCTATTTTTAGAAACGGAATTTTGACGGCAGAATTTAAACATTTTTCTGTTCTTCCTGAAGTTACAGATTCACTTGGCAACTGAAGGGAGACAGACACGTGGATGTAAAAGGCACTCTGTTTCAAAAAAGGTGTAGACAGACCCATTCTTTTAAAAATACCAGTCTAAAGACTCTTAGATTGTGTACCGACTCATCCGAAATTCCCTCATCCCTCTCCTCTTTGACAACCATCCCTTTGGTCTGTTTATGAGTCTATTTTGTTTTCTAGATTCCACATATAAGTGAAACCACACACTATTTGTCTCTGTCTGACTTACTTCATTTAGCATAATACCCTCTAGGTCCATCTATTAGTATGTTGTTGCAAATGGCAACATTTCATTCTTTTTTATTGCTGAGTAATATTCCATTGTGTGCACATATACATGTATATGCTGTATCTTCTGTATCCATCTATTGATGGACATTTAGGTTGCTACAATTTTTAGCAATTGTAAGTAATGCTGCAATGAACACAGGGGTGCGTGTCTTTTTGAATTAGTGTTTTTGTTTTCTTTGGGTAAATACCCAGAAGTATAATTGCTGGGCTGTATGGTAGCTCTATCAGTAGTTTTTTCAGGAATCTCTGTACTGTTTTCCATGGTGGCTGCACCAATTTGCACCCCCACCTACAGTGCATAAGGGCTCTCCTTTTTCCATTTCCTTGTCAACCGTTGTTGACTTTTTGTTCCCAGCCATTCTGACTGTTGTGAGGTGCTGTCTCGTTTTAATTTGCATTTTCCTGCTTAGTGACATTGAGTATCTTTTTATGTCTGTTGACCATCTGTTGTCTTCTTTGAAGAAATGTCTTGTCATGTCCTGTGTCCATTTTTTGATCAGCATTATTTTGTTTTTGTTATTGAGTTGTATAAGTCCCTTATATATTTTGTGTATCAACCCCTTAGCAGATACACCATTTGCAAATACTTCCACCCATAATACGTTGTTCCCTAGGGGTTGCGGAGTAAGAGTGGAAGTATATTCAAGGGAAAGATACACAGTATCCAAACAAGAGCCATGTGTCTGGAGATGTCCCTCACCCACCCAAATTCCATTCCCCATGTCCCATGTCAGCAGCCACCTGTTCTACCATACACAGGCCAGCTCTGCACGTCACTTCTGAAAGAACATATATTTGAGAAAGTCTAAAGCACAGGCTGAACATTTTGGCACTCACGAGAAAGCCAGTTCCCCACTCATCGCCTGTACTGAAAGTACTTCTCATAGGGGGGGTGGTTTGCTTCTCAAGAGCATATGGGGGCGGGGGCGGGGGGAGGTATGCAGGCTAATAGGAAAGAGAGAACTCAAGGAGGGGATTGGTGAGAAGCAGGAAGAGAAAGTGGTTTGGGGCCAAAGAGGGGAGGCATCTTCAGGACTTGGACCAGGTGCAGCTATTCCTCTCCAAGCAACACAGGCACCAGAATTGTGCTCATAAACACTTTATTCAGTTCATTGGCGTGCGCAGGTCCCAGCTAATGCACAGACACAAGCGAGGTATTCCTGGGTTAATGCAGGAGCCAGGGGGTGACATGGGACTGGGCATCAAGGCCAAGGAGAGAGCACCAGTTTTGGCGTCAGGCCCAGCAGAGGCCCTATGCCGGGGCGGAAAACTCCGGACACTGACAGCTGCTTCCTTCTTGCAGCTGGGCACACTGTGAGGCATATTTGCAACATTATGTCACCTCAGATACCAATGAAAGGGAACCACTTCCTGGGGGACCTCAGGTGTTGCTTTGTAAGCCACTGCTAGCTGTGAAAAGAATTTTAACAATGGGCCATGGAGGGTAAAACCTCTGTATTTCTTCCTTCAGTGTGTCCTTGCTTATTTTCATTCCTATCTGAATTCCTGTCCTTAGCCACATAGCTTTATTTGATGTTGAAAGTCTCTACAAGTCTCTCAGATGACAACAGCTATTTCTAAAGCATCATCTTGTGCCAATAGTCTATGACATCGAAGAGAGTCCCCAGTTAGCTATCCTCTGTAAAGTCACCCACCCCTGACCTAGCTAACTGCAAGCATCATACAGAAGAGACTTAGGAAGTGGAACATGAATAATAACAGGAAACAGAGGCCACAAAGCTCTGGCCCGTGAGGACTGGCTACAGAACTGTTGCTCACATACATAACTCTTAGAAACACTCTGGCTGGCATCCACAACAGAGAATCTGCAAACTGTCTCTCAGTACGAGATGGTCAGTCTAGCTCGAACCTTTCATAACCTTGGGAAAAACGCAGAATTGGAAGGTGAGTCGCCCCACCTACAGTGTTTCAAAGGCAAGAATGGCCTGTCAGGATGTAGAAGCTTCACAAACAATATTCCACCTTTAATTGGTATCTTGGGTTCCATTTGTCACTTTTCTGAATTTATCTGTCACGAACAGACTTAAGGACATTTTACTGGGATGTAAGTTTTTTGGCAAAATAGAAACTTTGGTCATAGCCATAGTTCTATAAAAATGTTTCAAACAGGTTATTATTTCTGATTAAAATAACTTTTGTAAATGATACAAAACCATAACAAGTAAACATCTTCATATTTGGTGGAAGAGCAAAAACTCTTTACCAGCATCTTATTTTACATATAGAGAAAGAGTGAGTAACGCTTATAAACAGTAGGGGGTTCTTACAAGGAATCAGAAAAGTAGGAAAATAAGGCACAGCCTGTTATGGTCACAGATTTGAGTTAAACAGTAGTGTTCTTTCTGGGAGGCACAACTGGGACTCTGACTACCCAATGGTTTAAAATGTGGTTCTGAAGATAATCTCAAATGATATGAGAACAGCTAACTTGGAAAAAAATTCCCTTAACTGGAATTAATGGCAATTAATCAGACATTACTTCTAGGTTATAACACTTTAGAACTTAAGAAGTCCTTTTTATCAGCCCATATGTAAATCTGTAAAGGCACTGTGCAAAATGTGGGCTGGGCTGACCATACTTCTAGTTTGGAGCGCATATGGCAAAGGCACGTTTCCTAGAAACCAAACTTGACATTAACTAACAGAAAATAATCATTTCAGATATAACAGTAGGTAAGCTTGATAGATAGCAGGTCCTAAGTCAAACATCTCGAAGAGGCTTCTTGAACAGCAGGCTGCAGTCCCAGTGATTCCTCATAAAGAAGTATTCCACACTGCCGAGCAGGGACACAAGAAAGCGGGGAAGAGAGCAGTTTAGTGGATCAGAACTGACACCGAGCTCCAGTCTAAGGGGAGGAGAAATGCGATTTGGCCGATTTCCTACTAGTGGCTTCTCGGCATTTAGTGGAGGGCTAGAGGACACTGTTGAAGGGAAGAAGGGAAGATGTGTTTCTTTAGTCGTGACTGGGCTAAAAGTGGCATTGGCTTGTTCCAATACTGTATATAGTAGTAGTAGCAATAACAATAGTAAGAATAGGGATGTATGTATTTCTGTAACTATTATTATTATTATTACTAGGTGCCAGGCACTATCCTAAGTACTTTTTATATATTAGACAGTTTGTTCTCATTACAAACACGAGGTAGGCATATTATCCTCATTTTACACCTGGGGAAATTGAAGCTCAGAGAAACTGAAACCCTGGCCCCGGCCACACAGTTGGATGACAGCAGAGTGAGGGTGGGTCACAGGCAGCCCATGCCTCTAATCACTAGACTCAACTGTTTCTCACAAAAAGAAAAGCTGATGAAAAATGCAGAGAAAACTGGTAGGTCACAGGAAATAAACAAATTTTCTCTAATTTCAAAGGATTAATGTTTATATTAAAAATCTTGAACTTTAATCATACAAACTCAAAAATTTAAAACATTTACTAAAAAAAATGGAAATCCTTGGAATAGACTAACATTTCTAAGGAAATTTGATTCTGAGTTCTCATACATGAAATCAACTGTGAATGTACAAGTTCCACTGAGTTTAAGAGAACTCACCGATGATGATGATGATGATGATAACCAGAACGCTAATCCCTATCGCCCACATCTGTAATAAAACATGTCCAGGTCACATTTCAAAGACAGATTACCATGCTTACCGAAGAATATCATGTAATATCACTTAGTTATGGAAAGACAAATTCAGGTGCATGACAACCTGAAATAATCCATAATTTGTAAAGTCTCAATGTTCTTAGTTAGGGCGTGAGGTTACTTATTTGCTTTTTAGAAGATGTGCAAATGACGGGTGGTCCCTAGATGGGCATTTGCTTGTGCACGCAAGGTCTCTGCATCAGGCCCCTAAGCCCGTGCACGCGCTGGAAAGGGTCACTGCTAACCCAGGAAGGGAGCCGGAGGTCGGGTCTGACGGCAGCACATGCTCTGGAGCTGAGCACAATCTGCTTTGGTCCACGCTCCTGTGTGGCTGCCGTCTGCTCTTCTGGGGAGCACGTGGTGGCTTTTGAGCTCTGTCCTCTGACACTGGTGTGCTCTGTCAGTCTGTGTTCAGGGCTCCGTTGGGGGCGGGGCTGCAAGGGGCTTATATCTGTGATTGATTTGGGACACTTCTGTTCTACATGCGGAGGTTTCCTACTTGTGGGGATAGAGAAAGGGTATGCAGATGGAGTTTTTAGATTCAGAGTCAATCCAAATTTTCACTCACCTCCCAGATTCATGAACATCCAATATCTGTAGCCTTTGTCAGTCCCTGAGAATGCAGAGGGTGACTTAACATAAAGATGAGTTCAAGAGAGTTACCTTGCAATTCTTCCACCAGTATTTTCTCTTCAGCTTGGCAGCACTGGTTTCAAATTGGGAAGCTCCCGCCTGCAGTGCGTCTGCACGGTCGTCTAGCTCGGAGAGCTTCTGATCTCTTTCCAACACCTTGTCCACATTGACTCTCATGATGTCCACCACCTGAATTCGTGTGATCACACCAAAGCACAGATAAACAAATGAGAGAACAAAAGGGCTGTACTTTATTATTTTAAGCCAAACTGTCATTAAAGGGGGCGGGGGTCCGTCACTGCTCACCATTCCCCGGATAAAAACACCAGGTAAACTAGGAATAGAAGAAAACTTCTATTGATAAAGGGCATTTATGCAAAAACCTACAACTGACATTCATGGTCAATGGTCAAACACAGAGAGCTTTCATCCTAAGATCAGGGAACAAGATAAGGGTGCCCACTCTCACTACTGCTGTTAAACACTGTGCTGGAAGTGCGGGCCTGAGCAATTAGGCAAGAATAAAAAAGGCATTCAAATTAAAAAGAAGTAAAATGATCTATATTGGCAGATGATTCCACATATAGAAAATCCAAAATAATCCCTAATAAAAACTTACTAGCGTTAACAAATTCAGTAAAGTTTCAGGGTATAAGATCAGCAGCCAAAGATTAGTGTTTCCATCCACTAACAATGAAAAGGGAGTTAAGAAAACAATTATGTATATAATAGCATTCAAAAGAATAAAATCCTTAAGGATAAACTGAACCAAGGAGGCAAAAGACTTGGACACTGAAAAATGCAAAGCACTGATGACATAAATTAAAGACATAATTAAATGGAAAGACATTCCATGTTCATAGACTGGAAGACTTAATATTGTTAAAATGGCAGAACTCCCCAAAGTGATAGACATATGCACAGATTCAACACAGTTGCTTCCAAAATTCCAATGGCCTTTTTTTTTTTTTTCCAGAAATGGAAAAGCCAATCCTCAAAGTCATATAGAATCACAAGGGAACCTGCATAGCCCAAACAATATTTAAAGAGAAAAACAAGACTGGAGGATTCACACGTTCCAATTTCAAAACTTAATACACAGCTACAGTAATCAAGAGTGCGGTTCTGGTACAAAGATAGACCTAAAGACCAAAGGAAGAGAACTGAGAATCCAGTGATCAACTCAAACATCTATAGCCAATTGATTTTTGACAAGGGTGCCAATACCATTCAATGGGGAAGTCTCTTCAATAAATGGCGCTGGGACAACTGGATAACCACATGTAGAGAAATGAAAATGGACCCATACCTCACTCCACATATAAAAACCTAACTCCAACTGGATCAATGACCTAAGCCCTCGAACTGTTAGAAGAAAATGTAAAAGTAAATCGTTCTTTAAAAAATACTTATTTTATTGTTTTTTGACAGAGACAAAAGGAGACAGAGAGAAGGGGGAGGGCCCAGAGCATTCTGATGTAGTTGCACATTAGTTTTTTAACATGGTTTCGATCCACACAGGTGGGCGAGGGCTGTGCAGGGCAGGAACTCGGCTGGGGGCCTCCCACATAGGAGGCATGCCCCCCACATGGAAAGTACACCCCAGTTCAGCATATGGGTCCACATGGGCCGGGGCCAGGGCCAGGATTCGATCCTCAGTCCCCAGGGCTACAAAGTGAAAGCTTAACCCGCTGAGCCATCCCGGCTTCCTAAGAGTAAACCTTTATAACTTCAGATTTGGCCAAAGATTTGACACCAAAAGCAAGATCAACAAAAGAAAAAATAGTATATATGCTGCTGAAGCAAGCAAAACCAAAGAAAAAATAGATAAATTGGATTTTATAAAAATTAAATCTTTTTGTGCATCAAAAGACATTCCCGGGGAAGCTGGGATGGCTCAGTGGGTTAAGCGCTCGCTTTGCAGCCCTGGGGACTGAGGATCAAATCCGGGCCCTGGCCCCAGCCCATGTGAACCCATATGCTGAACTAGGGTGTGCTTCCCATGCAGGAAGTCTGCAGTTCGGTTCTTGCCCCCCGACCAGTAGGGCCCCTGGCTTGAGGGGGCGTGCCTCCCATGCAGGCCACCTGTGTGGAACAAAACCATGTTGAAAAACTGATGCCATACAACTTTGGAGACTGCTCTGGGCCCTCCCCCTTCTCTCTGTCTCTGTCAAAAATAATAAAATAAATCTTAAAAGAAAAAAAGAAAGACATTCCCAAGGATGTGAAAAAGACAATTGACAGAATGGAAGAAAATATTTGCAAATCATGCATCTGAAAAAGACTTAGGGGGAGGCCGGGATGGCTCAGTGGGTTGAGCGCTCACTTTGCAGCCCCGGGGACAAGGGATCAAACCCCGGCCCCAGCCCGTGTAGACCCATGTGCTGAGCTGGGGAGTGCCCCCAGTTCGGTTCTCACTGGGGTGAGACCCCGACCCAGTTCCTGTCCTGCACAGCCCCGCTCCCACCTGTGGAATGAAACTATGTGTAAAAACCAATGATGTACAGCTGTGGAGACTGTTCTGGGCCCTCCCCCTTCTCTCTGTCTTTGTCTCTGTATCTCTCTGTCTGTCGGAGACAATAAAAATAAATCTTTAAAAAGACTTAATATCGGGAATATATAAAGACTGTTTACCGCTCAACAAGAGAAACTACTCAATTAAAAAATGGACAGTTTCACCTCAATTAAAAAACTCTCCTTAAAATTCCTTTGGGTAAGAAAAAGGACTCAATCTGATTCTGTAGGTAAACAAAAGTTTCATGCAGGATGGAATGAGAATGGGTTTCTTAGCATGAAAATATAAATTTTTCAGAAGTTCATTAACCATCATACCCAAATACTGCATATGCTTTAACAATCCATCGCTATCTTAAATGTATGTTAAGCTAACGTAAGTTTAATGCTGTTTAAGGCAGCTAAATGTAGGTAAAAAAGACCAAGATTTCATTGTTGGACAGGGATGGCTTTTTAGAACATGGAAACACTAGTTTGAATTTCTCTAGCTTCCATTGTGGGTCTGCATATATAGGGCAAAACAAAAGATGCTGTGAGCATCCTCTAACTCAAGAATTCCACAAATAAGATTTGTTGGGCTAGAGCAGTTTGCCAGCCAGCCTCTGCCTTCTGAATGGCAGTGGGAGACAATCAGGGATGCACTCCACAGAGGCTGGCTCAAGCTGGGTAACTAGAGTAAGGCCACTGCGAGAGTAGTCTGATGGCAAATCTGGTTCGAAGGCTTGGTCTTGGCTTGAGCAATCTATAAACCTAATTCTTAAAATTCTATACTCTATCCTAAAATGGTTCTCTTTTCTCAAATACTTTTTCATTGTAGCAAAATATACATTATAAAGTAATTTGTCGAGAATGTCCTAAGGGAGGGGTGTCTGTGTTTAGGTACGTGATTTGGTCACAGAAAAACAAGCATGAAAACTGGAGAATCTGACTTCTGCTTAGATCAGGGCTGCCAGCAGAGGAGGAAGCAAAACTTGGGTCACATTTATCATACAGTCAAAACTTACTTTACATTTACACTTTTATGACACTTTTTCTAAACAATTATTTTCAGAGTGTCCCCATGTTGATTTAAAATTCAACTTTTCGCCATTTCAGAGCAATACCTCATCCACTTGATTCTGCGTCTGCTGAAGTCTTCGGCTGCTGCCAGAGGCAGCACTCGACCCGGCAGGCACACCTGCAGACCTGAAATACACAAAGGCGCGAACATTAGCAAATTATGATTCCAGATAGGTTTTTATAATTATGAGGATGTTATTCTAGGACCCTTAGTGTTGGAAATTTCAGAACTAAAACAGAAAAAGAAACCCTTCTCACAGTAATGAACAAAGGTTCTAATGAGATTTCTAATTCCCATATAATACCAAGATTCACCCACATGTTAAAAGTGACGAGGTTAGGTCTAAGCAGGGGTCCAGGACTGCTATGAATCCTGCCCAATACAAATTCTTTTATTTATATTTATTTATTTATTTTTGACAGAGAGAGAAAGAGAGAGAGAGAGAGATACAGAGACAGAGAGAACTGAACTGGGGGAGCTCCCCAGTTCAACATATGGGTCCGCACAGGCCGGGGCCAGGATTTGATCCTCGGTCCCCGGGGCTGCAAAGTGAGCACTTAACCCACTGAGCCATCCCGGCTTCCCCAATACAAATTCTTAAAACATTAAGCTTTTTTTTTAGCTCATCAGCTATTGTTAATGTTGGTGTATTTTATGTGTGTCCCGAGACAATTCTATTCTTCCACTGCACCCAGGGAAGCCCAAAGGTTGGACACCTCCTGGTCTAAATTAAAGGTTTAATAGAATTTACTTTGTATCATTGAAATACCTGATCCTAAGATAGATAACCTCTACTTCCCAGTTTTTTATTATTATTTTATTGTTGTTTGAGAGGTGGTGAGAGGGGGAGGAGGAGGTTGAGAGAGAGAGAAGGGGGGGGGAGGGCTCAGAGCAGTCTCCATAGTTGTAAGTCCTAAGTTGTGACATTGGTTCACTCCACAGGTGGATGTGGGGTGGTTCGAAGTGGGAACTAAACTTGAATATTAGCTGCCTGGAGGTACCAGTTGCACTAAAGTTCAGCATATGGGTTTGTACTGGCTAGGGCGGGGATTTAATCCCCAGACCTCACAGTTGCAAGGTAAGCACTCAACCACTTGAACTATCCTAACATCATCCCTTTTATTACCTTAAAAAAAAAAAAAAAAAGATTTATTTTATTCATGTTGACAGAGAGAGACAGAGAGAAAGAAGAGTAGGGCCAAGAGCAGTCTCCTTAGTTGTACGTCGTCAGTTTTCAATATGGTTTCATTCCACACAGGTGGGTAGAGGTCGTGCAGGGTGGAAACTGGGCTGGGGGCCTCTGGCATGGGAGGCACATCCCCTTGAGCCAGGGACTGAACCTGGGGGCGAGAACCGAACTGGGGACCTCCTGCATGGGAAGTGCACCCCAGTTCAACATATGGGTCTGCATGGGCTGGGATTCAATCCTTGGTCCCGGGGCTTCAAAGTGAGTGCTTACCTCACTGAGCCATCCCAGCTTTCCCTTATTACCTTTTTAAAGCCATACATCTGCTTAAATGTACTCAGTACTCTTCTGATCTTTTCATTATGGCAAAATGTTTGTCATAGTTAAGAATAATTATAGAATGCCTTTTGTCCAGTATGAGGAAATACATTCATGTACAGAAGAAAAAATGCACCCTCTCTTAAAAGGTACTCCTGTTTTGAAATCCTCATTGAATGCTTCATTTCTCTCCAGGTAGAGCTTCCTTGACCTCTCTGGGTTTCAAGTCCTTATTTTTTCCATTACTTTGTTGGCAACATTTGATTTTTTCATATTTTATATAATGTATGCATCAGTCTTGCCTTCCCCTAATAAATCACAGGCTCCTGTCTCTTCCCTGTATCCAAGACAGCACCTAGCATGTGTCTGCATACAACAGCCAGTGATTCACGTTATTCTACCATGTGTCAATGACAAGGGACACAGCAGATTGCATCCCTGCCTTCGAGGAGTTTCGTGTCTGAAGGTAGCCGTGAAGGACCATGTACTGGCACATCTGCTCCCCGTGTCTTTTTTTTTTTTTTTTAATTTATTGTTAAATTTGATGAGGTTACATTGGTTGGCAACAATCAGTCTACAGAGGTACAAGTCCACATCACATCATTCATGCATCGCATTGCTCCCCGTGTCTTCTCGTACAATCCTCGTAACTCTTTGAGGGGACTACTACTATGATCCCCATTTTACAGCCGAATAAGGTGAGGTTCAGGAAGTCAACTTGTGTTTAGGGCAGGTTCTGCATAATTCCATGAATCTAAGTGTTCAGCCTCAGTAGGAACACTCCAGAGGGGTTCCTAGAAGAAACCCGGCGAAAGAGCCCATTTTCTCCGTAGGTGAGGAACGAGCAGGCTGGAGGGGGACCAGAAGGTTCCTGTGATTGACAGCTGGCACTCTGCATCCTACCACAGGGAACTCTCTGCTTGCAAGTGCCCCTCCAGGCGAGTTTTGCTTAAAAAGAGAGACAAGTCCCACAACCACCTTCCCGAGTCCTCTCTGACCATAGGTGCTTCGGGACAGGGTCGAGGCCCTTTCCCTTGCAACGACCACGGCCCGTCTCAGGGCCCCGGGTAGGGGTGGGGGAGGAGGAGGAGACGGAGGCGGGACGGGGGCGGGGCGGGGGCGCTCCCCAGCTCCGGGAAGCCCCGGGCCGCCCCGCCCTCACCCCTTCCGCGTCTGCCCGACGGCCGAGGGGCCCTCCGGGGCGGTCGGTGGCACCGCACAGTCCGCCCTGCCCGTCTGCAGCCCGCACCCCTGGGGCCACTGCCCCCACGCAGGCCTCGAGAGCCCCCTCGGAGGCCCAGGCGGACTCCGCCCGTGTCCGAGCGGCGGCTGGCAGAGACTGGGCCGCATGCGGCTCCGAGCCACATGCCACCGGCCCGAGGCCGTCTCGCGTCGCGTCGCGTCACTCACATTTTGGCGGCGGCGGGCGAGAGTCGTCCGCGGAGGAGCGCAGCACGACCGGAGGCGGCGGAGCTGGGCGGGGCGGCTGCGGCGAGGAGCCGATGACGTCACAGGGCGAGGCCGCGGGGGGCGTGGCGCGCGCAGCCGCGGAGGGCGCGCCGGATGTGGGCGGGGCTTCCCGGGGGCGGGGCCTCGCGGGCGGGGCCGGAGAAGGCTGGGGCGGTGGCGGCCCTACTTGACTGCGGTCGCCCCGTGGGCCCAACGCTCACTGGGCGCCGGTGAGTGTCCGCTCCGTGTCCCCTGCCGCCCGCGCTGACGCTGGGGGACATGGTGCGTTTCGCACTGGAAAGGGACTGTGTATGAGAATGGATCGCTTCCGTGGCTGTGACAATATCGGGGATAGCCTGTGTGCTTCCATTCAACTTCCCACGTTAACCTCGTGGTCCTGCAGACATCACGTTTTCCCAAGAAACGTGCTGAAGTGACAGCCTGTCCGTTTGGGGCATTTATCACATTGATTGGGTTAGATTCCACTGCCTTTGAATTTGTGAAACGAATATTTGTCGTTGCACAGACTGTATTATGTTTATGGGGACCTTGACATCAGGGACTGTAGTTTCTACATGTCTGTATTCCCGGGCTCCTCGCAGAGTAAATCCTCAACTTTTTTTTTAAAGATTTATTTTTATAGTTTTTGACAGAGAGAGGGAGATACAGAGACAGAAACAGAGAGAAGGGGGAGAGCCCAGAACAGTCTCCACAGTTACACATCATTGGTTTTTCCACATAGTTTCATTCCACAGGTGGGAGTGGGGCTGCACAGGGCAGGAACTGGGCCGGGGTCTCACCCGGGTGAGACCTGAACTGGGGGAGCTCCCAGCTCAGCACATGGGTCCACACGGGCCGGGGCCGGGATTCGATCCAGGTCCCCGGGGCTGCAAAGTGAGCACTTAACCCACTGAGCCATCCCGGCTTCCCCCATGGTCCTCAACTTTTGATCGGATGGAGGCTGAGGCACATAAATGAATGCAGTTACTTTGCAGTGTTTTCACGTTGTAACTTAGAAAGTATTCCTACCAACATAGACAACTCCTACGTTAAAAAACAAAACACTACCAAACACTAATAGGTCAACTGGAAGATTAGACGAGAAATGGAAAATAATAGTGTCTTTTCCAACTCGAAATGCAGTAACTTGAAAGGGAAATGTTAATGTATATCAGAATAAACGAGTGTCACCGAGGAGATGGGATTTGAGTAGGTAAGTAGCCAAAAGGACACTTTCCAGGCTAGGATGAACAAACATGAACAAAGACCACAGTGGAAATGGGCACGGTTTGCACAGATGAACCAGAGGTTGCTGTTTGGGGCACAGGTTAAAATAAAATTGAATAGAGTGAAGATAAACAAGAAAGGTAAATGTCATCTAAGTGCGGCGGGCTGTAGGAACCATGGCGGCCCCGAGGGGTGGGAGATCTATCATGCAGAATCTGCAAGTGGCATTGAGATGGACTCCGTGGAAGAGGGACAACCAGGGAGACATGATGGGGCTCTGCAGTGAAAGGGACTGACAGTAGTCAGCTGGAAAGTGTCTTTTAAAAACACTTCAGAGGATTTCAACTGAAAAGGCAACTTTAGATTGGTATCTTTATCTTTCAAATTATTACACATAGGCAAATGACTGATACACTGAGGGGTGCCTGAGAAGATAGCTGAAATGCAGAAACAGTGGCTCTACTAAGAAACTTCCATTCATGGACATACCCAAAACTCAGTGTCAAAACACTGTATATCTGGTTCTAAGGAAATCCTTGAAATTATTTCATATGGTCTGTAACATGATGATCACCTTGGATTTTAGGATCAGGGAAAGTTAAAAGCAACAACACACACAAGGTGGGGAAATTTTCTTCATTTTTAATTTACAGCAGAAAGAATATAAAGCATTCAGAAAACATTTTCCATATTTTAAGGGCAATTCAAAACATTTTGCATGGTTTCCAGCAGCTGAGTTCTTCAACAGATCCATTGATTCAATGATGCTTTACATGCACAATTACAAAAATAAAACTTACAAAAAAGAAGACGTCTAGACTAGTTTTACATGCAAGTCTCAGGGACCCCCCATTGGGCGCCAACTACTGTGTGGAACTGCCATAAGCGACCGTGCAGCCAGAGAGGGGTTCCAGTGAGTGTCTTTATTTCGTTCACACAGTACAGCTGATTTCAAATGGGTAACAAGAATAGCAATTAAATCTTCAGGAGACAGAATAAGGTTAGCTATTTTATAATGAAATCCTACTCCTGGCACTTGGGAATTCAGATTATCCAAGAAAGCTGCGCTTACCTATCATTTTCAAACTTAAGATTCACAACCAAGAAAAAGCAGTCAGAAATGCTTCATTTCAGTGGAAGTGTGTTTGTACCTCACCTGGGATTCACAGTTGTACTGGTAGGTTACACTGGTAGGTTCTGAACCTACTTCCTATCCCCTCCCTAAGAACCCTCCTAATTCTATGTAAGTCTTTATCTTCCAGAATTTTCTACCTTACTCAGCTAATAATGTAGCATGTGAAACATTAAAAAAATAAAATAAATGTGGAGGGTTAAAGCAAATCCACTGAGGTCATTACTCTTGTCAAAAGATCAGTTATTTGTACCATAGTAGATGGAGTAAACATATCTAAATTCAGTATTAGCATAGGACATTCTGAAAGGACCCGCTTTCACATTCTATTCCCATTTATGGATGCAATTGTGTGTTTGTAAATTACTCAGTGTCCTCCTATAGGTCAAATTGGGTGAAATAAAAGGTTTTTGGGGGACGGCAACAGCTGCAACGTAACCCACACATTTAAAAATAAAATTGAGTCAGCTCCGTTTACAAATGTACAGGTGGCTACTAGTTGTGGGGCTGTCACTGTTGTCAAAGCTGATCACAGCAGTAAGACATATACTGTACAGTAATTTGAGGTTGGCAGTGAAAGGAAGTAATTAAAAAACAAGTACAATTATAGAAAAGGCACCAAGAGCACTGACCCCAGTTTTTACCACAA
The DNA here is from genome assembly GCA_004027555.1 of Craseonycteris thonglongyai. Classification (NCBI taxonomy): domain Eukaryota; kingdom Metazoa; phylum Chordata; class Mammalia; order Chiroptera; family Craseonycteridae; genus Craseonycteris; species Craseonycteris thonglongyai. The sequence goes on along the minus strand of PVKE010000011.1, from coordinate 296,117 downwards.
TCTTTTTGTGTCTACATACCTTCCTTCTGAAGACACCAGTTTAAAAGCTTATTTGTGAATATTTTTAGGCTTCACAACAAGCCTTGAGATTGACCTTGCAGCTGGCAGCCAGAACCAAGAAAAAACTATTTCAGCTTTATACCAACTGATCCTGAAACTTAACCGGGAGTTTTAAACTGGCATCAGCAAATGCGAACTCTATTCTCTCAATTTACATGAGTGGTTTAATTTTTAAAAGCATCAGATTTCTTTGGTTCCTCATTATGTGGAAACAGGAATAGACCACGACATCCCTACAGGACCAGTTTGCGTCTTTTCAATTTTTAGTTACTTTTTGTGCAATTTTTATTACATTTTCTGATTTCCAGCAGGAGATATGAAAATGTGAGACCTCTCTGCCTACCTTTCCTACCATTTCTTTTGTCGGGTTTTGATCGTTCTAAGTGTTCTTTGTTGGAGCGAGTGGATGGTGTTAAGCTTATACTGATTCATCTTATGATTATCTGTTTAGCAAACATAACTTAATTTTCTTAAGCAATATTAGCATTCACATTACTTGGCACCATTGGCAAAAAAATTTTAAATAAAATAAAATAAACTCCTGGTAGCCAAAATTAAATGTAAACATATCCTTTTTTTTTTTTAAAGTAATGTTACTCTGCCTTTTTTCCTAAGTCTAAATACAGTAGCTCTTTTTTTAATTTTTTGCAGTTTAGTCATGCTTTAGCAAAATGTTCTTCTAAAGAACATTTAAAATAAAGTACTCTTATAGTGAAATAAAGTTTTTTTTTGTTTCATTTTACAGACCATAGCCACTAATGCTTTGCTTTTGTTCATTTCTTTTTTCTTGATTTCATGCACATATCTCTTTGTTTTAATATATACAATATATACAAACAATACATCCACATTTTCTTGCTCATTCAGACAAAACTATACAAATAATTTTATCTTGCCATGTTACTGACCTTTGTGAATAAAATATTTAGCAATTAATATAATCCCTTTCAAATATTTTCTCACTTTCCACTTCTACCTTCTATATATACATAGAAACTGCTCAGTTTGGATGAGATAATAGCCAAAAATATGGAATTTACTGGCCAGAACGCAGCACCACACTGATCTTTTAGGTGGCAAATGTCCAGGCAAGGTTTATGATTCCTTAGAAGGACTAGTTCCCAAGGTTACTAAAAAAAGCTACATGCTTTACCAGTTCTCTAAGAATTCTCATTGCACATGAAAGTAAGGCAAAAAAATTAAAGTGCTGAACATGAGAAAAGGGATAAGATGATTACTCGCAGGTTCTTGGGAGCTGGTGGGACAAGAAAATAAATTCTGTGCGCTGTTCCTCATTAGTTCCCATTCGTCACCCGTGTGCCACACACCCGCCCTCTGCAAACTTCCACAAGACATTGTTAACCTGCAGACTTTAAAAGTTGCATTAAGTGTGCTGTAGAGAGTAACAAAAACAAACAACAAAATAAAATCAAAACAGTGAAGGAAATGAGAACACACGGACCCAATAGAGATTTGTATGATCTAAGCCCTCCACTGAGAATGAATCCCAAAGATCCAGCTTCTTGGAAGTAACTGACAGGTGCAGGAACAGCATTCTCTCTTGTTGCTAGTGCACTCCCACCTTTTCTTATCTATATTTTTGGTATAAATATTTGTACAGTTCCACACGATGTTTGAATACAGCCCTATGTGAGAAGGAAACAGGTTCTTCCCTAGAAGAGGAAGCCCCTTTCACTTCCTCATGGTGTCTTGTTTTCCCATGATCCAACAGAAGACTGAGTTCCAAGAGATGTCTTGCTGATCAAATTAAAAGTTGTCCATGAAGGTGCAAATGCAATGACCAAAACATTCCTGTTAAAATCCTGCAGCTCATCTCCCCAAAACTGCAGAGGGATTATGTGTTGTGTGTGTGTGTGTGTGCGTGCGTGTGCATGTGCGTGCATATGTGTGTGTGGTTGCATGTCTCTGCTAAAAACAGAAATGAAAACAGTCTGAAAAGCAATGTCACATTGCTAAGGGATGCTGTTGTATGTCTTCAAGTTCCTTGGCCTTTTTCAATTCTTTCGCTCTGGAAGAGAAACAAAAGAAAATACCAGGTTTTCTATAACTATATAGTGAAACTGTGACCAAATAAAGGAAAGTGAAAAACCAAGACAAAGACCCTTCTGAGGACTGATGACAAAAGAAACTCCCATTTCACTGTTGCGGAAAATATTCAAAGAGGCCGACATGACCCATTCTGAACCTTGCTCTGTGCTCACGTGCCCTGAACACAACACAAAACTGAAACTTACTGCAGCAAATCAAGTGTAACAATAGCATGCTCATCTTAGAAAATGTTCATTGTTCCAATAACTTTCTTTTTAATCTGCTAGACCACTGTTAATGCCCTGTAATTCCATAGGATGCAAGTTAGGCTGACTGGACACATTTCCTCAGCTCTGGATATGGCTACTAAATGAACTACTAGTGCTTTGCTCACAGACTGTCAGCTCTCTTGAGCTTGACATACACCTGCACAGCTCTACGTTTCCGCTCATGCACGATAGTCCTGGGTTCTTTTTACAAGTGCTCCCTTTCCTCCTCGTCCACGATGTAGCCTGAAAGGATGTTCGGTCACTTCCCGCAGTGCTCCCAGATGGACAGCAATCGGGTACAATACATATAAGGGACTTTGTCCTAGTTATCAAACATGTAGTAGTAAACAAGCTTAAATGAAACTGTTAAGAGTCATGGAAAGCTCCTATGAGCAAATTATTTGTTAATGATCACTTCCAACCTATGTTTTTGAATATAAAAATTTGCCTTGGTTTTTTAATATGGCTACCTAATGCAGATGGGGTATCAGGGAAGAGGCTATAAGCTATAAAAATAGTTCCCTTTATTGACAAATAATTAAGACCTTGCCTTAATATCATGATGATCAAATGCAAGTGTGACTTCAGGGTCTAGCTTCTGAAGTTAGTGTGTGCTGCGTACATCGCTGTCTATGGTACCATGTACCACATAAGAACATCTGTTTCCCCAAAATGGGTGTGAGTGGTGATTTTAGTCAGAGCCACAGTTTCTCCGGACACGTATACTCTACCTACTTCAACGGCATGACAAGGAAAATTCTGATTGGTTTTTCTAATATGGGCTTATACAGAGGTCACTAATTCCCAAGTATAGTTTTGTGATTTTTCTATGAATAAGGTCTTTCCTGTTAAGTTGTACCAGTAAATTTAAATTTTATTTGAAAACAAATCCTACTTTCTTGGTTAACACTGAGTGGGAAGCAAACATGTTGAGGAACCAGTAGACATTACTGCTATATGACACAGGCTGGGGTTCAGTGGCATGGCACACATGCTACAATAGCGATTTAAGAAAACAAGTATATTTACCACCTCCATGCAGAACTGTTTCTCAGTATTCTGCAAAGTTGATAACTCTCTTCAAAGAGAAGATTGGCTCTCTTCCAGAAAAAAAGCTTTATCACTTTATCATCATTAATACTAAGAATTATAATGTTTGAAAACTTGCTTATTTGTCTGGTTACTTACTACATCCAGCAAGCCCAGCTTGGTCAAACACTGTATCTTCAAAATGGTTAAACCCTTCTTTCTGAACAGCTACGTTTAGCATATAGTGCTATGTTCATCCCTGGAGCCAGGCATGGCTTAGTTTTAATTTTTGTAATTAAATATACCATGGATTACTAAATTTTCGGGTAATTTGGATATTCCAGTACAAAACTGTGCATCATTAGAGGTCCCTGACTTTGGACATGCATATTGATAAATGGCTTTTTAAAAATTGAAACATGCCATATTCTGTGTTCAATTTTTAAACATGCATTACTAGACTAACAGCTCTTGGGCTAGAAAAATGCAAGGCATGCACTGATGCCACCCTTCCTTCCGGGCATGCAATGTCTCTGCACTTGTGCAGACCTCGTAGCTGAACTGCCGCGAAATGTGCATGCGACTGGAACAACTGCACTTGACTGCTGCACTGGCACAGGCCCTATCCACAAATATGCCACAGTGACTCTGTCACTGAGGAGACTTCTAGAATCTCAAGGATTCTTAGCTCAAAATCTGATTGCATAAACACAGATATCCATTCACAAGTTTTCTAGAGGGAATAGGAAAGCTTTAAAAATACTGAGTTCAGCACTGAGATGAACTGTACTAAGACTGAATTATAAACCAGAAATGTCTTATACAGTTTCATAGCGAAGAATCTGTCATCAGCTGGTCACCGTGAGTATTAAACGTAAATATTTTTCTTTTAGTTAAAACGGTCACATTAGTTTTCAGAGTGTTTTGCACTTTCGTTCTGAACTAATGAGAGAATCAACTAAGTTTTCATAAGGGGTTAAAGTTGCCACATAAACCCTCTGTTCTAAAACCAGTGAGTGTGAGAGACGTACGTCCACATACAGCGATGGCTGGGACTGTCCACAGAGGGAAAACAGGATGCTGCCGTTTTCAGATCTGTTTTCTAGGCTTTCGTAACTCCTGAGCTAACAGAATTTACTTAGTTTCATGATGAGGGTTTCCACAGTATACTAGCCTTAAAAAATGCTATCCAAATGACTTAAATGGCGTAGGTATTATTTTATAGAACGTCATTCAGGGAAGGATTAGGGGAAAAAGGAAGAGAATGCTTATGTTCCCATAGCTAGACTGGTTACTTAATATCTGTTACCTTCTTTAGCTCTCAGGACACCACTATTATCTCCAATTTGTAAATGTAGAACCTGATATTTATAGGACTGAAGCACCTGCCCCAAATTATAGTTAAGGGATGGCAGAGCAGAGACAGTAAGCCAGGTTTGTCTGAATTTACCTCTCTAATAAATACCTTAGGACAACAACAACAAAAACCACTCTAAGTTCTTATTTTATTATTTTTTCCAAAAGACTTACTAGAATACATGCATTTGGAAAATATCCATGGCATGAGATAAGTATTTTGCTGAAAACTTTTATATTTTCTCAATTTTAAGATGTCATCCTTTATCTGACACTATACTGATTTTATTACGTTTTAAAGAAAAAAATACTTTCACATAAAATGTACTTATTCTCAACACAGATTTGAAACATGAAAAGAATGGGTCTAAGAATCAAGGAAATGAAAGATTTTCAGTCTCCTTCTCCAGTTTGCAATTTGCAGACCATGTTGAAGTTGACTTACCTCTGAAAGTTTAGATGAACTTGAGGGACTCGTATACTCTGCCCTATTGGAATCTAAGTGGAGTTTAATGTTACTTGAAGGTAGATTATTAGGATAAGATAGGAGTGTCTAATTTTTTTGTTTTGTTTTGTTTTAAATCACATGTCAACTGGATAAAATAGATTTCAGTATTCTACTGCCTCCAAAGAAACAGAAAGTAATTTTATTACAGAAGTGATTGGGAACAACACCTGATAGTAGTTTTGTTAGCAAATTCTAAGTAACAGATGTTTCAAATCAGTTTCAAATAGTTACAGAAATCTGTTGTTGCCTATCTTAGTCAGGACATGAATAATCACTAAAAGGCACAGGCTAACTAAAAATGCATCTACCACAAAAAGAATATACAATAAAGGTTTAACAGTTATTACCTCTGGGTGATTTGCCTTGCTTATTTGTATTTCTAAACGTGCTTCAATGGTAAGGTGACAAGATTTTAACATTGGTAAAGCGGGACACCACTGACCGGGGGGGAGGGGGTTCTTGATTAAAAATTTGGTCTATCTCCCACCGTTCCCTAGCTTGTCGTGCATTCTTTCCAAAAATCGGGACTTTTTTAAAATGCCGCAGGACAAATTGTTAAAAATCGGGACTGTCCCGCCAAAAGCGGGACGTCTGGTCACCTTATTCAATGGGCATGTGTTCCATTGGTGGTAATTATTCCTGCTTGTCATTCTTTAAAAAAAAAAAGTTTGTTTTCTATCCACCTGTTACTACTATGTCTTACAAATGTTGTATTCACATGACATAAAAAAACAAAAACAAAAAACTGAAAAATTCAGTGGAGGAAAAGGAATTTCAATTCTATAAACCAAAACCAAAATCAATTGACTGAACTGGTTTAACTGAGATTACCTGGATTGTAACATTATTTTTCAGTAGGCAAACTGGGTAAATGTAGACTAAAATTTTTGAAGTTGGGAGTTATACTTGTAAGTCCAGTACCTATGGTCATCATATCAATGGGACTTAGAATACAGATGTTCCACACACTTCTGTTGTGTTATGTTATACAAACTCAGCTAAGGGTTACTGAGTTTTGATTCTCTTACGAAATTAGAACAGTCAGATTCATTCGGTGCTGAAGGAAGAACTGAACCTAAAAATGTCCCGGTTACTAATTACACTTACTTCTGAATTTCATTACCCAGAAGACAGGCAAAGCAGTCTTCCTTGAGACAGTAAAGACAATTAACCAGGACAGGAACGGCAGCTTCTGTAGGCACAAGGCCGTTCCTAGAAGGGGAGATGCAAGGCCATATTTCTGAGCCTCCTATCAGTAACCTGGAAAACAGCACTCGTACAACCAGCTTTGGAGTTAAGGTAAACAGGGCCGCAAGATTTTCACCTGTGACCTTTCAACTATTAAAATTAAAGACCTTCCTAGGATTTCCCCAAGCATTCTAGGATGAAGATAATCACCCCATCTGGATTCTGTTGCACTCTCAACCAAAAAGAAAAACTAAAAAGGAAAAATAAAAGTCGCATCATAATGTTCTGACGTGATGTATAAGCAACAGCACTGAAAGCCAGCAAAAGCCCACAGGGTTTATTTCCAGACGTCCAGTGATCATTTATGAGTAAATGGAGTAGGCCTGCTTCAGACACGAGTAGCGAACAATGGCTCATGGGTAAAGCGAAGGCCAAGCTGCTTCCTTACATGTGCTCAGCAATGCTCAGCCAGAGAAATGCTTCATGAGTCAGTGATTCAGCAGTATATTTGCGGCTGGACGTCAAAAATATGCGGCTTCCTGATGAGTTACCTGTTGCTTTGGGAGCTGCAATAGCTTGTGGGGAATTTAGGAAAAGAGAGATCTTGCCATTTTCCAGAAATCTCATTTGGATTGCAAAACAAAAAAGACAGAGAGGCCCAATAAGAATGACACAGAGCATGTTGTCTGCAATTTAACACACACCACTGTGTTCCAAAAATATTCATTTCCTAAAAGAGGCAAGTAAGACAAATTACTTTGGAGGTTTAAATTATATCTGTGATGACACATCCCATATTCATTTCTTATCCTCACTGAATATACTGGGCCCCTAAGAGGCTTGCACCTCTTGACAAATTTAACTAATGATGACGTGTGATATCACAGTTGTTGACCCAGAGCACTGCTTACTTTTCTCAGTTAAACAGTGTACTTTCAAGGCATTGCTACAGAATCGTCCCTTAGATAAAAGTATATATCACAAAGCAAGAACTATAAGCAGAACTTGGTAATGACCCACTGAAGATACGTCACCGGGTTACTCTCAAGACTCAGTGCTGAAACCACTACTTACCAAAGGAACTGGCAGCTGCCGGCAAAACTAAGTGTTGAGACCCAGTTGTCAAATACAGAGAAAATCTGTTGTTTACATGGGTGACTGAGGCAGTAATTGACAAGAAACAGGTTATTTAAGTACCGGAATTCCCAAGGTTTGTAATAATACCTATAGTGACTTGTTATAGGTTATAAAGCCCTCTCGCAGAAATACTGTCTCAAACAGTTTGGAAAGAAAGAATTTGTGTAGCAATCGCTTTTCAGGGTAGTCTCTCTGATCTATGACAACACTCTTTAATAGCTACAAAAAAGAAATGTCCTAAAGGGAGAGTGGAAACTGTTTCCTAACTAGAAAAAGAGGCACTGTCCTTTTCAGTGTCAGTATCTTGAGGATAAATCATTATGTACTTCAATCTTTTACTATTTCCTTTCTACATGAAGCATCTTGGCTTTCTGGTATAAAATTGAGTAATACCCTGTTACATGTACTGAAAATACAACCAGAAGTAGTGTTTTCAGCACGAGCACTGGACACGTAGTATAACAGCTACACTGACCAAGAAACAGAATTAAAACTATTGAATAAAATATCTGTGTCTAACAAATTTTCTCTAAAACACAGTTATTGTGTCCAAGACAAACACATCCCTGTGACAGTATCAAGAATCTGAAAACTCCATTTTAAGTTATGTGTAATTAGGGGCTCAGCCTTATATGTAAAAAAGGAGCTGGACTAGGTGAAGGGTATTGGGTGATTTTTCTTAGCCTTCCCCAAGTGAAGACTGAGAATGTGAAGTCTTTTCTGACCACTATGCTGTTGGAATTAATTAGCCTATTGTGTCTTAATTACAATGACTGACATCACTTGCCTTTTAAGATCTGTTTTATTAACCTAGGCGCTGGGGTCAAAAAGTGTGTTACAAATACTGTACTATAAAATTTAATTCTTGAAATTTTCAAATATTATCATTTTATGTGTGAACCTTAGATGTCTTAAATATGGTATGCTTTATAAAGTAAAGATATCTCCTTTGATGTAAATTCCACGAATATAAATTCTCCTCAGAGAATGCTCTGCCTTCCAAGAGCAATTTCAACTTGGGGACCATTCAAGGGAGTGTCACTGTGACTTCTCTGATGGAACAAAGACGGAGAGAGATCTTGCAGATAATTAGACAAAGCCAGAGATAAGCTATGCTTCAGCTCATACAGTTTGAGAAATGTGACCATACTAGCAGGAGACAGAAAGCTGCCCAGCTCCTCCCTCTAAAACCCCTTAAAGACTGAGGGCATTAAGGAATGCTCTGAAATTCCAGCTTTCTGTGAGGGAGGAGTTTTAGGAGCTCACAACAGAATACAGTGGGCACTTACGAAGTTAAGGGCGGGGACTTGGTTGGCACTGAAAAGCACCTTCACAAAATGTGCTCTTAAAAATTATCAGGGGAAGCCGGGATGGCTCAGTGGGTGAAGCGCTCACTTTGCAGCGCCGGGGACCGAGGATCGAATCCCGGCCCCGGTCCGTGCGGAACCATATGCTGAGCTGGGAGCTCCCCCAGTTCAGTTATGTCTGTCTGTCTGTCTCTCTCTCTCTCTCTGTCAAAAATTAATAAAATAAATAAACTTAAAAAAAAAAAAATTGTCATTTAAAAAAAAAAAAAAAAAATATATCATTAGGGAAAGCCGGGACAGCTCAGCGGGTTGAGCGCTCGCTTTGAGGCCCCGAGGACCGAGGATCGAATCCCGGCTCCGGCCCAGGCAGGACCCACGTGCTGAACTGGGGAGTTCCCACAGTTCGGTTCTCTAACTGTCTCTGTCTCTGTCTCTCTCTGTCTCTCTCTCTCTCTGTCAAAAGTAAAATAAAAAATAAATAAATATGCACTGAAGATAAAATAATTACTCTCTATAAATATAAAAAAGATATTAAAAAAAAAAATTATCATTAACATATCAGAAACCTACAAGAGTCCAAAGTGCCTAAGTCACCACTTTTACTAAAATGTTGGGTCTTGGCAGCAGACTATAAAAACCACATATAACATGCAAGGCACTATATCTGTTCTCTTGGATTTTTTTTTTTAATGGACAGAAATATTATCTATGTATGCAGAGACTAAGTGGGGGACAGAAAGAGGGAGAAATAGAGATTTTTGTTCCCTTTTTCTCCTATATTTCAAACATAGACATCTCTGAGCCACCTCCACCATATAGGACCTGCACTATTTCAATAGTAAACGACCTAATTCTAAGGGAACTAACTAAATTTACAAATGAGTGTAGCTGCTTTATTTATTTTTTATTTATTTATTTTTTTTTTTTTAATTATTCTTTTTTTTTTTTTTAATATTTATTTATTTTTATTGTTTTTTGACGGAGAGAGAGAGAGAGAGAGAGAGAGATGCAGAGACAGAGACAGAGAGAGAACTGAACTGGGGGAGCTCCCAGTTCAGCACATGGTTCTGCACGGGCCGGGGCCGGGGCCGGGATTCGATCCCAGGTCCCCGGCGCTGCAAAGTGAGCGCTTAACCCACTGAGCCATCCCAGCTTCCCCTATTTATTTTTTTAACATACTCATATTTCTCCTTCAGTAATCTTAAAACCTGTAGTTTTAAGTAGGTGAGACTTTAAATCTTTTATAGAAATAAAGGCTTGATTTAGGAAGAACTTAAAAGAACTCAATATTCCTATCATCATGAATCGGCAAACTGCAGCCTGTGGGCCAAATCCAGTCCAAAGTGTGTCTGTATAAATAAAGTTTTATTAGAACACAGCCACAACCACTCATTTATGTATTGTCTTTGGCTGCTTTCAAGCTACAATGGCAGAACTGAGTGGCTGTGACACAGACCATATGCCTTTTACGAAAAAGCTAGCCAACACTTGGCTTTAAATATAATGAATAAATATTAGTACCACATAAATGTGGTTATATGGGGAATATCTCCAGAAATATTAGAAGTTCTAGATTTTTTGAATTATGAGCTTTTCTTAGAAATCTTACAGGTGACTATATAAGGCATTAGTGTAAGGTGAAGAAGGAAGGGCACTGAACAGAACTGAACTGAAAGACAGAACTTCCGTGTTACATTGTAAATGCATCGTCTATGGGACAAAAATTGTCAAATTAATCTAAATTCGAGTCTGATTTTGGTGACTCCTATTCCTGGTTTTTAAAGCAGTTTTCTGGCACTAAGTCCTTTATGACAACTTCAGATGTGCTGATGTCACAGATGGCTTAGACTTGCTCCTTGTGCAGACTTACCCATCACCACCCTGTTCTAAAACCGCAGGAACATGAGTAGTGTCTACTGAGCACGACTATCATTGCTTTACAATACAAATTCTACTGGAACATCTACTCTTAACTGCAGTCTAGAATCTATAGATCTGAGACACTTTCTACCGCACTGTCTTTATTCAGGGTTCGCTCACTATTTCATAATGCACGTCCTGGGTTGGTACTAAAGGGGAGCTCTGTATATTGACTTACCACATAGCACCAGGGAAAAGGCATTTTAGAAAATGAAACGATAGGGACAGTGTGACGGGGAAACAGTAATTCTAAACAATAAATAGGTTAGTTTTTTTTTAAAGCCGGTATCACCTAGCAAGCCTTCTTGCCTTAGAAATTTGGACACAGCAGATGAGAAAGTTTCACAGGGAAAATTACTTATCACAAACAACCCCTTGCCTGATGTTTTCTTACACTGTAGCCTTAGGTTTCAACTTGTCCCACCAGCCACTTTTTCCACGGCAGGCTCCTCCCAGCAGGCCTGCGCGGTTTCAGAAGGCCCTCCTTCACTCATGCATTTGTACAACTACTGCATGTGACTGTTTTCCGGTCGTACACAGTAACAGTGTTAGTAATTAGGGTTAGTTTTACTAGTACCTTATTTCATTCAAAATGGATGTGAAACTTACTGGCATACCTAGGCTGCAGCCCCATGCAAGCAAGCAAAAAGCAAAATATTGAAAATGGAAGATAAAGATAAACTGGCTCGCAGGCAGCTAAACTCACCCTTTTGTACAGCCTATGGTCCACCAGGGGGCTTTAGGCAGTAAAACAACACCAAAGAGCTATTAGCACGTGAGGGTCACAACAGAAATCTTATCAATAGCTTTATTTCAACAAAAAAAGAGTAGAACGTGGTTCCTTTTATGGAAATAAAGAAGAGTGGCGGTAGGGTAGGTGAAATGAGCAGGTAGAAAATTCACCAACTTATTTTTAAGTCTAGAAATGTCGGGAGTCGCGTGACAGCAAATCCTTAAGAAATGAGCCCGCTCTTGTTGATTCCTGAAGCCACTACCTACCTACTTACTTTTTCTAAGAGGGTGTCCTATGAAGTTTTCTATTTTAATGCTTCTAAGGGACAATCCACATGACAATTTCTCTTAAAATAATATTCAGTAACCCAGAATGAAAACAGGAGTTCAAACTTCCAGGATTTCTTCAAGCTCCTTAATTGAATACATAGGCATGGGAAATGAATACTGACCTTATACATCACTATACAAAGCTTATTAAAATTTGCCAACAAATTTTTCTAAAATCTGAACTATAGAAAGGCAAAACCAAAAAAGCCAATAGGATCTTCATTTGATCCTACATTATGACCAGAAATTCAGTCCATGAACTGATGTTCTCGCTATAACAAACTTTCTTGCTAGATTTATGAGATTCTTACTAGTGAAAATATGAACCTAGGAAAGGTAACATCTTCATGAAATTCTTCTCTACTAGTTTACAAAAAAGAACTCTGAAAACACAAGTGAAAAAATTCCTGTTTAGCCCACATTGGGAGGTGGCCTTTTATACATTTAAGTATCTTTTTGGGGGGGTCTGGGTGTGGTGATGGGGACAGGGCACAATCATTCAGACCATAGCAGCTATGTATCATTTAAGACAATGAGTCTTAAGGTCACGCAGACTGCCTCTGTACTTAATACTTTCCATTGCATTGCAGGGGTACACTTCTATTTTTAATCTGTCTTTAGACAGCTCATATGAAGATGCTAGTTAAGCTCCCATGATGCCAGGGAGTATGTCTTAGTCATCTCTGCCTGACTGTAGTTTGTTTCCAAAATGGGAATGATTTCTAAAAGGGTTGTTATGTAAATTGGCAAAATAGTTTCTAAGCATAATTCTTGGAACATAATTTTTTTGAACTTTATTTAAATATCGGACACTCCCAACTCACCCAATAGAAACACAGGACACTGCTCTGCATTGGCCAAAAAAAAAAAAAAGAACGAAAAAAATGAGCATGGGACTTTATGTACGTTTGCTCATAATCACCAAGGTTGCATTGCTTACCCATATTTTTAAAGCTTAAGGATAAGACTAGAAGAAACAAGGAAAAGTTAACTTGTGAACTAAAGAAGAGAAATGTAAAGGTAATTTTCTTGAAAGTAAAATATGTTTGGAAACTTATCAAACACAGTCTCAACAGTCATTGCTGGAGAGAATCTTCCGGGTTTTTTGTTTCCCAGGTAGGAGGAAAAGGGAAGAAGGGAGGGTGAGCCCACGTGAGAACATCCGAAAGGGCCTAGGTAAGTCTTGGATATTTTCATGAAAGGAAGGAAACTAAGTGTTTAGATGCAGGTCCTCTAATGCTAAATCAAAGGTAGGATTGAATAATAAAGAAAAAAGACTGACTTTGGCAAGGCTTGTAGAATTAATTTCATTGTGTCACAGCCATACCCCATACTTTGATATGCATTTCCTGACTAGACTTCCTGGCATCTCATTGGTTAGCTAACCTCAGGAAATCCCCATGGCAGAGATCAAATGGGTTGCATAGCATTCTAGCTAGAGAACACCAAGTATTACCCTAAAGAATGTACTTCTTATTATTGTTAATGTGTGGTCCCTTTTATTGTCATGTAAATGAATTTCTTTGTTAATTTAAAAGTACAAATACTCAGTTAGCCTCTATTAAGTCTTAAAGTAAAAATATTTTCGAAGTTAGCAAGCAGACAGTTTTAGGCATAAAAAGAACTGAAGTAAAAGGAAACCTCAAATTAGCTGTGAACAGGAGGGCTCTGGCAAGCTGAACGGGAAGTGAGGATTAGAGCGAGGGCCTTCGAGTTGGGTTCTGTGAAACGCACGCGTGTGATGCACGGGACACAAGACTACGTGGAGAGTCGTGTCAACACAGCTCCCATGGCCACTGTCACATACGTCAGACTGGCTATTAGCCTAAATAATGAAAACGAAACACTTTTCACCAGCCCCCCAAACTCCAAAGAACCTAGTCTTCAGAAATAAAGTTCCAATTTGAGGAAACAGAAACTCCTCTGGCGTGGCTCCAGGGGAAGATGCTGTGTCCCGTGGACTGTGGGGTCTCAGGAACCCATTCTGCAGTCATTGGAAATGTGCCTCTAATGTTAGGCGTGTGTGCTTTCCTGCAGTTTCATCCTGATCGTTTTTCCTGCTCCTCACCAGACTAATTGGACAGAGCCTGTTAACTGCTGTATGTCCAGCAGAGGGCGCCAGCTATTTAGTAGAAATTCTCCATCTGAAAACTTGGGATGGACTCGGTGCTTTCCTATCCTTTCCTTTAGAAGAGAAACTGTTTATTTTCCTGTATGGACACACATTGGCATAGTCAGAGTTTGGAGTGGAGAACACACTGCACTGTGGCATAGAAATAACAGGGTAAAGAGAAAAGTGGAAGTAAAAGGTTGTCCAAGCTTATTCTTATTCTTACACCAGCATTAAAACAGAAAACAGTCCACCGTTCAATGGGCCCAGCATGGTCGGGAACAGCTACCAGCGGCCCCCTGGCAGCAGCTCGGGCCCTAGCTCAAGCGTTCTCCTGTCCTGCTGCACTCTGGGAGGTTTTCTCTGAGTATGTGGGGGGATCCGCCTTATGAGGAGTTCATGAGTGGTTCAGAGGAGTATGGCTGTTAACTACTCGTGAGGAATACAATGTATACATGGGCAAATTCATGTACCTGTGACGACAGCGCCGTAGAAACCTCATTATTTTTCGAGCAGCTTGGTCCTGCTTTTTGGTTAGCAAACTGCTCCTGGAAAAGCCAGAATATCGATTATTGTCCCAAGAAGGGTGCTGTAAAGCTTAACATGCAAAAGTTGAAAATGAGTCAGCAGTGACACAGGACTCTGAATTGAACAGTTCACGTAGCAAATCCAACAGCACAAACGTAAGCTGCTTTCATAGCACTGGGTCTGGGCATCGCTGGGAGAAGGAAGCAGGGGTGCAGAAGCACCTTCACCCCGCTTTAAGGGAGATAATATAAAAACTGAAAATCGGATACCACTTCACAGTTCTCTCACAGCTCTTGAGCAGCTCACTTTGTTAAGAAGGCGTTCTTAGTTTAGAAGCTGACCTGCCTGACTCTGGTACTGTCTTTCGCTACTAGTTCCCCAGCTTCTTCTGTCAATGAATTTTTCTGGACTAAATGTTTCTATTTCACTCTCCCAAGTGGAATAGCTTCACTCCACTCTCCCAAATCTAGCGCACGGTAATGCTGCCGTTGGGACTACTGTTAGCGGAGAAACTTCAGTCCTGCCAGATTCTGATAAAAGCCGAAACTGGGTGGTGACATCCGATAACTGTGGGGTGTAGACAGAGAATGAGCTACACAGACAAAATTAGGTGAATAACAGGCACAACAATATAGCCACAACGTTGAGAATGGTCTGGTGAGAAACTCACTGCAAAGTGTTTTATTTAGGCCCTGAGCAGACCCTAATGTCAGCATCTCAGCGAAGTCAGGGTCCCCGTCCCTGAACGGCATCCCTGCCACGCACCTGAGCCTCTGCTGCACTATGACGGCTGTCCTGCGAGCCGGCCGCCGCTTGCCGCACTTCCTGTAGCTCCGGTAGCACTTCTGGATCAGCACAGCGGCGCGCCGGCTCTGCTGGAACTTCTTCTGTTCGTAGTAACTTCGGAATTTGCTCTGGATCAGGATGGCAGCCTGCGTCATCTTTTTATAAAGTGCGTACTGCAGGGGAGACAAGAAGAAGCACAACAGTAACAGCGGGAGCCACACAGCAAAGGGAGGGAGAGGGGAAACGACTTGTCCTCTTTGTTACCATAGGCGCTGTTCCGGGTTTAATCACCAAAGAGGCCAACTAGAAATGTTCACACCTACCTTTCCAAAGTGCAAAGTATTACTGTAAGGGTCACCTTCAGACTATGTATTGCTTTACATGTGCTTATTTCCCCCGACCCCCCATCATCAAAATATGTTGCCTTTCCTGAAAAAAATTTAATAGCAATCCATTTAGACATTTAGGAATCTTAAAATCATAAAAGGGTGTCCCAAAATTCACGCAAGATTTGAATTTTGTGTCATTTGTGCGGTAAAGTGTTGCCAACGGAAATAAAAGACAGCGTGACAGCTGATACTTCAGGGTTATTAAAAATGGAGCGCTACACGAAAGAACGCATTTTCATCGTTGAGCAGTGAAAATTTACAATTTTTAATTATAAACCTGTGTTTTCTATCAAAATTACATCTTGCGTGAACTTTGGGACACCCTTTACATTGATATTAAAATTTTGAATATTATGATCCAATTCTGAAACAATTTTACACAACCCTTTACACGCCTCCCAGTTCCCAGCATCCACAGGGCGCTCGGCGGTCAGCATCTGATTCCTAACTACCATGCCAAGTAACAAATCTCTGAGTTACAAGGTCCCAAATACAAGGCTTATCATGAAACGCTGACACCTTTAAGCCATTTTAACCTGCAAAAGATTAACGCTCATAGGACCAACAGGGGGTGAAGCCATGAAACCCAGGGAGCTGTCACAGGACCAGCCCAGGCAGCTGCCCGCCCAGCCTGCGGCAGGACTGTCAGGGACAGGTGAAGGCAGGGGGCAACGGGTCTCTTCCACTGCAGTTTCTAGGCACTAGAACTCCAGAGCACTCTGGATTTAAAAAGTGCTGTGTCCAAACTGCTCTTGAAATAGAATGACTCTGAGGACAATGAAGCACTCTGCTTACAAGAAGGCCACTTACCAGCATGGGAAAAATAGTCCTGAGGACATCCCTGTCCCTAAGCTTGCCGGTGCGTGTATGAGTTGGAATAAGGGGAGGACACTGACCTCACAGAGTGTTCGAGACACAGGACCCTTCTGCAAGAACCCTCTTTAGTCTTATTTGACCTGCTTTACATTTGCATTTGTCCGAAAGTCTTCTAAGAACGCTGTCTCCTACACATGCTTGTGGTTCTCAGCACCGGGGCCTGTGTGCCCGGCACCTCCGAGCCTGCTGGGCCCTCGGAAGCACGCTGGGGAAAGGGGAACCTACGGAGTGGCTCGCTGGGCTCAAGGTAATTGGCTTGGATGGGTTCTTTATATTGGTCAAAAAAAAAAGTCCAATTGTCATTACTGCCAAAACGCATGCCATCTGAATAACCACATGGCCCCTGGAGGATGGATGCACTGTGGTTCGGTGGCCCTGGCAAGGGGAGTCTGCCTGTTTCATGACCCTGCCATCGTAAGGGCCCCTTCTTGTAGCTGGTGATGGGTGTGAAGTTTGTGACTCTGGTGGAATGGTTTGTGAGAGGACTTGGGTATATCATTACCTTCAAGGCTATCCATGTCAGCTTGGGGGGAGAAACAGAAAATACAAGATTAATGTTAGAACTGCTGAATAGAATGAGATTACAAACCAGAACCAATAGAACTCCCACCACCGACAAAAAAAAGGGCAACCTGGCGACATGACTGCCTTCGTCTCACTGGCTGCAGACAACACTTCTTTGGCAGGGTGGGAGGGATTAAAAAATACCTCATGTTTTGGAATAAGTACGGGTGGCAATCACAAACTTGGAACTGATTCTGTGCATCGCCTGCGCTAACGTGAAGCCTGCTCACCCAACGGGAGCCAGAGAGCAGAGCTGGTCTCCCCACTGCCGAGCTTCGGGAACTGTGGTGTCAGCGTTTTCACAATAAACCTTCATTTTCTGGGATCATGAACTCACCTGGCTAGGAGCTGAAGATGCCACCCCCCCCCACCCCCGCTCAGGAATAGGGCTTAATTAATCCTAGAGAAACTTGAGAAAAATGGCAACCCGTATCAGAAACCAAAGCCAGTCCCAGATCCGTTACGTGGCTATTACATGTCTTGGCATTTATTATTCCTTAGATAAGAATTCAGAACCTACCTAAAGCACAGCCTAATAAAAGGTTCCAGAACCTCCTGCCAGGACTGAACGTTATCACGTGAACCATTAAAAACTCAATTTGGCAATGCTTTCTATTTTATTTTCTAACCACCTAGATATTAAAAGGGTCTAATGTTTTCTTAATTTCTCTGAGCCTCAGCTTCTTCAGCTGTATAATGGAAAGGAAACTGCTTACTTCAAATAACGGTAAGGAAACTGTGAGATGAGGTGCCGGAAAGACCCCGCACATAGGAGGCGCGGCTTGTAAGCATCGCTTCCCTGTCCTGGTTACCTGACTTTACAGGTGGGTTTGGAAACATCAACACTGCATGAAAGAGCATTTCGCTGTTCTTCTCACATTTGTTAACGAAGGGATGAAACAGTTTAATATTTTCAAAGCTTTTTACAATTATTCATTTGAAAATGGGTAAGAAGAAGCTTGCAAGAAAAAATGGCTAAAGGTGATCTAACATGTAATTCAAGGTCCAAGATAACAGCCAGTGTTTACCTTCTCCAATCACCATATTAAACTCCCTAGAGTTTGTTAATTCCTAGAGGTCTTCCTGGTGTGACTACAGAGAGGGCCTCAGGTCAAATACAGATCACTCTCTTTGTATCAGACCAGTATCTTGGATAGGTGAGAACACTAAAAGGCCCAAACTCTGAACAAAAATTATTTTGTGGCATAAGTTTAGTTGCAGATTTTTTTTTTAATCCTCTGACCATTTGGTTTTGAATCAAGGCAATTCAAAGTCAGTCTTTGGACAGGGCAAGGGATGGATGCAGAACTCTTTGCCCAAATCACACACTGCAATCCTCGGGGCCTCGTGCGAGGAGCGGCACGCTTCCCACGGTGACCCCACACCTGGTTTACCTGCTTGTATTTCCTGTAACAACGCTGAATGACAGCGGCAGCCACTTCCTGTTGTTCTCGCAGGGGTCGGCCCTGAAGGGTAAAGTGAGGACAAAGAACGATTTAGTATAAGAAATGTCAACTTTCCTATGACTTAAATAGAATTATAGTTCATGTAATTAACTTTCTCAAAACTGAGACCCCAGGTTTACCAACATACAGTGATAATTCTAAGTATAAATTAAAAAAAATGAAATCAACTAGCCTTGCTTCTGAATAGAACCATGATCTTCAGATGATAGAAGGCCTAAAAAAATATTCATTTGCACAGTATTTAACAAATTCGGTGTTGTACTCTTTGTCCTTATCAACTGCCTGACCTCTACTGTCACCCTAAGTGACCTCAAGTCCTCTACTTTTGGGTCAATGAGGAATGACTTTTAACACTGTCTTAGGATGGCGAGTCCTATGAGAATTGGTGGAAGGCTATGGACCCTCTCCCACCAAAAATACACATACAGACCTTTTACCATAAAATTTTAGGAGTTTATGGACTGCTCAAAGTTGGTTCCCAGGCCTCCAGTTAGAAACTCCTGCTGTGGGTCACAAATTCCTTGTGGCAGCTGTGTCAACCTACTTTATAGTAACTAAATAATAAATACATATATATATTTTTTTATCAGTAGCAACAGTAAGTTGAGATGGTGATAACCATCATACTACTGGTCAGTTTTATTTGACTGAAGCGACATAATGGTTTCCAGTAAAAATTCCATAAACTCAGGGGACAGAAGGAAATGGGTTACGTTTCATCGGCCAAACCCTGGGGGCTCCGCCCTCTGACCTTGTACTTGCGGAAAGCCGTCTGCACCAGCCTGGCAGCTTCGTAGAGTTCTCTCTGCTCGTGGTCAGTCAGGGTCAGCTGAGCAAACTCATTCTCCACCTTCTCGCTGGTGGATGCGCTGAGGAACTCCGACCAGTCTGCTGCGGAGGGAAGGCCGGGCTTCTCAAAAGCGATTTCGCTGACCGGAGAGCCTCCGGGGCTCAAGCTGGTATTAGAAGAGGGGGTGAGAGGCTCGCTGTACGCACTTCTGAAACAAGAGCAGACACACGGGAGAGACTGGTGAGCCTTCTGCAGGATCCACTACACAGTGATTCATGAGATTAGAGGGGACCCACCAGGAGCCTCTGGGGACTGCTGGGGACAAGCCTCCACGTCAGGCAAGTTGCTGAATGCATCCCAACCTTAACTGTCCTTTGGTAAGTTCATGCTGAGCAGCCATTCTGGGTTTCATACTGTGCTAACTACTAAACCCACTCAGTACACTATCCTGCCCTTATGCAACTTCAGCTGAATTTGGGGGAAAATATGATACATTATCTCACATGCTCCAATATGAGAAAACTTTGGAAGATGAGAGGGACATGCGGCAATGGAACATGTCCTAATGCTTCTTCCCTTCTTTAAGAAGGCCTTAGACTACACAGCGTTCAGGTCCAACTGGTCTCCCAGGCCTCCAGTTACATCCAGGAATCCACCCCACAGCGGCCTGACCTGATCTGGGCCGGGTGTGGCAGGTGGTCGACGTCAGCGAGGTAACTGGCCAGCCAGCTCATTGTGCTGCTAATGGCGGCACTGTCCGGCCTCTCCAACGCTGAGGACTCCATGGGCACGAAATTCTCCTGCTTGATTCGGTCAGGTGTGGCTTCGATGATGTGTTCTGCCAAAGTCATCATGTTCACCTGGAACCGGAGTTCACAAGACACCCAGGTTAGGAGGAGCCTTGGAAGCTCCCGGGGCCTGCCTCCACTGCCTCACCTTGGAGAAAGGAGTACAAGGGAGGGGGCTCACGTCTTAACCCAGCGCACTGCAATGCCACTGTGAAATGTCACACAAGCCACCCCAATGCTGAGACCCGGTCCACCTTAGAGTTTGGTCTCAAATGTTCTGTCAAGTCCTAGAGAACTTCTGGCTTGTGCCCACTCTCCATCCTCGCCGAGGGATCAGCCACTTAATGACACTATGACCAGGCAGTTCTAGGTACTAAGTTGTCATATTAACATCCACCACACCCTGTTTTGTAGACAGCAGCAATGAGCCAAACCGCAGGTCCCAGGGGACAGCTCATGACTGATAAGCCATTGATAATCCTCTTCTGGGTTTCCTTCCTTCCTGTGCACCGAGGGGAGAATGTGACCTGCTCTGGACGAGCCTGCAGAAGTCTGCTAGGAGAGTTTTGGGCAAAAACATGTGCCTTTCTGATGAGAGGTATCAGTGAGCCCGGCCCTTTCCTTTCTTGCTCCTGTCTGACCACAGAAAAGCGTGAACAGCCAGCCATATTGTAACCACAAAGCAACACGCATGAAGAGGAGAGCCGAAAAGAAGAGAAAAACCCTCAAAATCAGGGTCCCTGATGGCATCACCAAGCAAATGACCTTCTGGACTGTTTGTCCTATGAGAAAATAAATTATTTAAAAAAATTAAAGCACTATAGTTAGGATGCTGATATTTTCACCCCAAATACATTTCTAATGGTTACAATGAAGAATCCTTAAGACTAGTAGTCCAGGGTGAGATATACGAGGTCTGTCCAGAAAGTCTCCAGACATGTAATAGGAAAAATAGAAGCATTTGTTGAAGAAGATACAAGCTACAAGAACTTGTACATAGGACAATGATGCCTCAGTCCCCTTCAAAGTAGGCCCCTTGAGACCTCACATAGTTCTCCCCATGTCTCTTCCACTGTTCGAAACTCTGCAAAATCTTTTGTTGGAATCGCCAGCAGCTGCTTCATCGTATTTGCGATGGCCACGCAGTACATTTTCACTCAATAGCATCTAGTGCCCTCCACTGACTAGTACAGTGAAGTGTCATTGTTCACGTGTGCGCATTCCAGTCCACTCCTGGGCTGCCAGGTTACATCGAAGTTGAGCAAACTGTTCCCATTATATTAACAATGGCTGAATTTTTTCTGGACAGACTTCATATGTTATTGGAACCTGAGATGTGGCCATGTTTTAAATTTTCCTTGCCCATCTCTTAATAATGAAAACTGAAATACAGCAATTTAAGTTTTTAAGGGAATTGAAATGCTCAGAAAAGATACATAAAAGGTGACAAAATGCTTATCTTACATCATGAATGAACCTCAAAAATGTTATGCTAAGTAAAAGAAGCCAGACACAGAAGACTACATATTTTATGATTCCAATTATATGGAATTTCCAGAAGTAAAATTCTGGGGATAGAAATCAGATCGGTGGTTGTCCAGGGCTGGGAGGGGAGCAGAGATGGACTGCAAATGTCACAGGGGACTTCTGGGGGTGACAGAAGTGTTCTGAATGGAACTGTGGTGATGGTTGCCCAGCTGTATCCATTTATTAAAATCCATCAGGGGAAGCCGGGATGGCTCAGTGGGTTAGGCGCTCACTTTGCAGCGTCGGGGACCGAGGATCGAATCCCGGCCCCGGCCTTTGCGGAACCATGTGCTGAACTGGGAGTTCCCCCAGTTCAGTTCTCTCTCTGTCTCTGTCTCTGTCTCTGTCTCTCTCTGTCAAAAATAAATAAATAAAAACATATATATATTAAAAATCCATCACACGGAGCTGGTAAACTGGGAGAATGTTATGATATATAACTTATATCTTAATAAAGGTGTTAAAAACACTTGGGTAATTTTCTAAATATTCAACATAGAACAAGGAAGGACTACATTTGTAGCAGGGAATAAAAATGAAAACAATTAGGAAAAAAATATCACAGCTTCTCTTTTTCTTCTATATTGGCTCTCTGATTTGTAACTCAGACAGGAGGAAGTTGGTCCCACCTTAATTCTTTTTCCAGGTAAGTATTCAAATATTCTAATTAAAAACCAAGTGGAAATTCTGGGGACAGAAGAATCTGAAGAATGAGGACTCTATGGTCACTCACAAAATCCTCCATTTTTTTTTTTTTTTTTTAAAGATTTATTTTGTTTTTGACAGAGAGAGACAGAGAGAAGGGAAAGGGCCCAGAGCAGTATCCATAGCTGTATGTCATCCGTTTTTGACATGGTTTCGTTCCACATGGGTGGGTAGGGGCTGTGCAGGGAGGAAACTGGGACTGGGAGCCTCCTGAATGGAAGGCATGACCCCTCGAGCCAGGGGCCAAGAGCTGAACTGGGGGCCTCCCACATGGGAAGCACACCTAATTTCAGCATTTGGCTCCGCATGGGCCAGAGCTGGGATTTGATCTTCGGTCCCTGGGGCTGCAAAGTGAGTGCTTAACTGAACCATCCTGGTTTTCCTCAATCCTCCATTTTTATAAACACATTATCAGTGTAAAACATCTTACTATCATAATAACTGCAATGCTCTGAAATACCAAATAGCTGATTTTTTTATTGTGATGGCTACAAAAGGCAATAAAATGTAAATAACTTTAAACCAAATCATATTATTCTAAGAAACTGGATCTAAAAGATCATGTCATTAATTTCTAAATTTCTTGGATTATAGTCAGAGAAGATGGCTTTTCAATGTGCAGCTTTGGGTTTTTATTTAAATTATCTTGGTATCCTAGTGTATGAGCAATATTTACAAATATGTCCTAAATATATATAAAAAAATATATGTGCTATGTAAATTACATACATATATCTGCATAATTACATGTATTAAATATATCATTTATATTAAATATAAAGTGAAGCTTTCTCACTGTACTGTTTGTCTTTTTCTTATTTACTTGATCTGACAAATTCTGAGATAGATGTGTTAGTTTCACTATGATTATAGTAATGGTTCTATATTTGTTTGAATTTTTGCTGTAATATTTAGAAGCTATGTCATGCAATGGCTCATCTGCAATATCTACTTGATAAATTTTATAGATACGTATATACTATTTGCCTTGTATTGTGCTTTTGTCTTTTTTCTTTTTATACATATTTGTCTTTTACATCTTTACCCATCACTTCATTTTTTCTTTCATTTTAGTTGTGTCTTTTACAAGCAGCATATAGTATATTATGCTTTCATTTTTACTCAATATGAGAATTGTACTTTTGTCTTTTTTTTATGTTTTTGTCTTTCATATCTTTACCCATCACTTCATTTTATTTCATTTCATTTTAGTTGTGTCTTATACAAGCAGCATATAGTGTTTTATGCTTTCTTTTTTACCCAATATGAGAATCTTCTAATAGAATTATCAATCAGCAAAGTAGAAATGAATCATGTTTGAAAATATTCTTGTAATATCATGTTTTGTTTATTATTACTGTTGCTTTTTACTTTACCATTCCTAATTTTTTTGCCCAAATGGAACAATTTTTTTTTCTCCTTCAATGTCATAGAAGTTCTGTAGCCTGTTTCTATTAACTTGATATTTCTAACAAGCATATTTCAGCCTATGCTTATCTATCAATACCACAAGTAGAACAAACTACTAGCTCCTGAACAGGAGGGCTGCTTTAATATATTTTTACCTTCTTCACTTCCTTACCTCCCTGGATTTTGTAAAATGATTTACAATTTTAGTCCTAGTTCATTTTTTAAACATTATTCCCCTTCTATATAAAGAATCCCTTCTAAAAATGCCTTATACATACACCCCACTATTGATAATTATTCAGGCAGATCAGTTTTACTGGTTTTGGTTTTCATTCCTTCATGAGGAATAGTCAGTTATTGAATTATGTTGTTATTATTATTATTATTTATTGTTTTTGACAGAGAGATACAGAGACAGAGAGAAGGGGGGAGGGCCCAGAACAGTCTCCATAGTTGCACATCATTCGTTTTTCCACATAGTTTCATTCCACAGGTGGGCGCGGGGCTGCACAGGGCAGGAACTGGGCCGGGGTCTTCACCCCAGTGAGAACTGAACTGGGGGCACTCCCCAGTTCAGCATATGGGTCCACACGGGCCGGGGCCAGGATTCGATCCTCAGTCCCCGGGGCTGCAAAGTGAGCGCTTAACCCACTGAGCCAATCCGGCTTCCCCTGTTGTTATTATTATTATTATTATTATTTTTTAATCTATTTTTAAATTTTTATTTATTTATTTTTTAATTTTTATTGTTTTTGACAGAGAGAGATACAGAGACAGAGACAGAAAGAAGGGAGAGGGCCCAGAATAGTCTCCATAGTTGCACATTATTGGTTTTTCCACAATTTCATTCCACAGGTGGGCGCAGAGCTGCACAGGGCAGGAACTGGGCCGGGGTCTCACCCTGCTGAGAACTGAACTGGGGGCACTCCCCAGTTCAGCATATGGGTCTGCACGGGCCGGGGCGGGATTTGATCCTTGGTCCCTGGGGCTGCAAAGTGAGCGCTTAACCCACTGAGCCATCCCAGCTTCTCTATTTTGTTTTTTTAACTGTTCTTTTTACATTTGGCTAAAGTGCTTCTTTAGACTGCTGCTGTCTTCACAGATATCTACTCAATTTAGCAAAATATTCTCTCAAGGCTCAGTGAAAATATAAAGGAGATTTTTAAAGGTTATTTTCTGTTCCCTGAATCAATTGTTTCAGTGAAGGCCAACCGCTAGGAAGCTGTGCCATCCAATGGATATTTAAACTTAAATTAATTAAACTTAAATAAAATGAGAAATTCAGTCCATGAGTCATACCTAGCTGCATTTCTAGCACTTGCTACCGCATGTGGCTGGTGGCCCTCCTCTGGGGCAGGACAGGTCTAACAGCATTCCCATCACTGTGAAATATTCCAGGGGACAGTACTGTTCTTTTTTCCTAAAGATTTATTTTTATTGTTTTTTTGACACAGAGAGGGAGAGACAGAGAGAAGTGGGAGGGCTCAGAGCAGTCTCAATAGATGTACATCATTAGTTTTTGATAGTTTTACTCCACAGGTGGGTGCGGGACTGCTCAGGGTGTGAACCCCTGCATGGGCCCCGGCAAGAACCAAACTGGGGGCACACCCCAGTTCAGAATATGGGTCTGCACTGGCCGGGGCCAGGATTTGATCCTTGGACCCCAGGGCTGCAAAGCAAGCGCTCAACCCACTGAGCCATCCCAGCTTCCCCAGATAGCACTGATTCTGGTGCTCTCCTGGGACCCCTCTCTTTTGAGCTGCTGAATTTCATAATCTGGTGATTTATTATTATATGTTTATACTTATAAGTATTATCCTAGATTGGCTTAGTATTGATATCTGGTATGGGTTCTATCGGGAACTGGCAGACTATGTCAGGACAAATCCAAATAGCAACCTGTTTGTGTGAATAAAGTTTTATCAGCACATAGTGGCTACACTCATTCATATGATATTGTCTGAGGCTGCTTTTGTGCTATAATATAAAGGCAGATTGTCTAGTTATGGCAAAGTCTGTGTGGCCCACAGAGCCTAAAATATTTACTATTTGGCTCTTTACAGAGAAAACTTGCCAACCTGTGTCTGAAACAGGACTTGACTTCCCTCGCAGGCCTCCCCATGGTGAGAGTGGTTGGTAGATCAGTAGTGGAGCCCCCACCACCCACAGGGCCGCCGGGGGTGCTCTGGCCAGATGCAAGCTCCTCACCTGTCTAAACAGCAGAGGGCTGGTGGGACACAAACCACCCACAGGAGCAGTTCAGCGGTCAGACCTCTCCGTAGGAGCGCTGGCCGGACATGAGACGGGCAGGACCCACCCTCTGACTGCACCCTTCCCATAGGTGTGGGTGCCCTTGCTGAATTTCTCATGGGAGCTTTTTCCTTTTACACTTGTTTTGGGTTACATCAATGGGAAGTAGGAAAATGAGGAAGTCAAACATATATCCTTAGGTTGCTCATTTGGTCCTCCGCTACACAGAATATTTTAATGAATAGGCTGTGCTTGCTTAATAGCCTAACCTCAACTTTACTTCAGTATTTATTCTCTTAAACTGTAACAAATTTAATGCTCCAAAAGGACTCTGCATTTCCTAGATTAAGGGCAGCCAATTGCCAGCATGAGGGCTATGTCACTGCGTCTCATGAGAACCTCACGCTATGTATATATGCCCCGTATGGCTCGAAGACGGTTGTGCTGATCAGATCACTCACGTTACTCAAATCCTAGCCACAGGCCTCCTGTGCTAGCTATTATCAGGCCACAGCAATTACAACTGGTACTTGAAACAGCAAACAGGCACCCTGGAGCGAGGAAGCAGAGACTTGTGACAGGGTCTGAGGCGCTGGGGGGATTCGAAGGCTCTGCAGATACCCTGTTCACAAAGCTGGTGCACTGAGTGGGCATGTGGCCCAGGTAAAGATGGTACTCCAGTTTTCCATCCACCAGATGAGAATGTTAGCCCCCACTAGTGAGCAAACCCGCGCCCTTGGGAAATGGACTGTAGAGGTCACAGAACCACAGCAGCCTCTGCAGTCTTACCTCATCCGTGCTCACCTGTATGTCATCCATGGGCTGTGAGCAGTCCTCGCTTTCTGCACTATCGCGGAAGGACCCCAGCTCTGTATTCACCTCTCTGTTAGCCATCATCAGGACACTCATTGGTTCCCGTGGACGCACCTGTGAAGGTGCTGCCTCCTTTCCTACACTGGTCCCCTTCGGATTTCCAGTCACCTGCACTGTAGACACACCAATGTAAAGATCTTTGGGACTCCACTTTACTACAGGCTGAGATCCAGAGGCCTGGAATCCTGCTGTGTCTGGAGTGGGAGGGGACAGTCCCCGGCTGCAGGCCCTCACTCCTTCACTGGGGCTGAGTGTCTCAGGGGCAGACTGCTTAGAACTAGGGCTCTGCTTCCTGATATTTGGCTGTTCCAGACTCAGTGCAGTGGAAAGCAGCTTCTCCTGCCTCGCCTGGAAGTACTCAGGGTTCAGTTTATGCTTTTTGGGAGCTGGATAATCTTTGTGGCTCTCACTGCTGTAGTAATTAGAGGGTTCAGACCGAGGTCTTCTCAGCTCTGAAAAGTACAGTAGAAAGGATAGTCAGGACAGGAGATCAAATTAGGAACCCTAAAGAATTAACACTTTCTCTATGCCTGAGAGACACAAAGCCGGAACTCAAGACATGTCCCGAACATATAAATATTCCCCAGAAGCATATACTGTATTCAGATCCTCCTCCTCCAAAATTTGTATTTCTTTCTTGCATGGACATAGATTTTTTTTGGGGGGGGGGTAGTGGTAAGGGGGAGGCAGTGGGCATTCTTACAGTCAAAAGGACAATCAGAAACATAACACACCCAAGCCCTGCACTGTCTGTGAGTATCGTATGGATTTTTCTGAGGGGAGCTGCGTAGAAGCACACGGGATATCTATCTGCCAAGTGTGAGATGGAACACTTTTGGACTTTTACCTGGATTGGTACTTGCGATAACGGTGACTCCTTTCGGTATTTCTGGAGAGCTGATGGCCTCACTGGGCCACTGGGTCATCCAGCTGTCTGTGTTGGGCTCTTCACTTGGAGGACAGTGGATTCTGGGGTTCTGTCCCAGCTGAGCCTGCTCATCTCTCTGCAGGTGCTCCAGACACTCCGCTAATTTCACATGACCCCTTGACCTGGCAATTCCCAAAGGCAGCCTTCCTAGAGAGTCAGGAATGGAGATTGCCCGCCGGTCCCACTTGTATAGCACGACAGCAGCTTCTAAGTGCCCTAGGGCACACGCCCACATCTAATAAACAAGAAGACAAAGTCAGGCTTTCTCACTACGAGTTTAAAACCTACTTTACTTGGCCACCGCTGCCAACTGACAAGTCTGTCCTTGCTGGCAACCCAGTGGGGCCATAAAACAGCAGCACAAGGAGCTCTGATAAAGGCTGTATGCTACTGAGGGGTAACACTAGAAACCAGGCATATCCCTATGTCAGCCTAGAAAAAAGGTCTGGGGAATAAGTGAACCCATTCCTTACCAGGGGAGTGCAGGAGAAGTGGTCCACATTCAAGGGGTCGACTTCCAGTTCCAGATCGATGCTATCTGCGTGCTTCGTGCTGCAAGGGATAGAGCATCGGCAATTACTGCAACATTGAAAGGAAATACTAGAAACGTTATGAAACCCCACACAAGTTAAACCCAACTGAGCACCTAACATCCCTGCTGTGAAAAGGCAGAGTCCTGAATTTCACAGGATGGGCTTTGACTCTCCATTTTGTTAGGTGCCCGGAGGACATAAAAGGTCCACCATTCAGCAGGCACCGCACTCAGTGTTTCTTGGGCAGAAGTTCATAAAACCCCCTTGGAAACGGGCCTCAGAGAAGGCCCAGGGCTCAGGCTAGAACCCTCTGAATGGCCAGCTCTCTCTCCACCGGTGAAGCGCTCAAGAGGATGTGGCGCGATGACAGGAGAGGATGGCCACCAGCCGTGTGCCCCCCAGCCTTACCGCCACTTGATGAGGGTCTGGATGAGGGTGGCATAACCCTGGGCAGCAGCCAGGTGTAAGAGAGTCATTCCACGGAAAGTCTTTGAGTGGATCAAATGCTTGGACTTGGCCCAACAGGCCCTGCTCATCATCTTCTCGCACACCACCACCACTCGGCTCTCAAAGCAGCTGCCCAGCGTCCCGGGGCCCGACGCACACTGTAACGGGAAAGGGCACGTTACGATCCGAGGGCCTGAGGCCCTCTACCAGGTCAGCATTCTGATGCGGGGGAACAAACGCTTTACGACTAACAATTCAGAACGGGAAACGCAAAACTGAAAATAAAAGCCATTGTGAAACAGAGGACAGAATGTGCTGAGTTCAGCTCGGCAGCATGCATCTGCAGTCGTGGTACAAGGTAATTTTCCATAACTCCAAGAACACAAGCATCTCTCTGCTACAGCTGACACTCTTGATTCTGAACTTCATCTTGGGAAACATGTATACTGCTAAAAAGAAAAAAAAAGGAAAAAGGCCCCGGCCTCCCTCCCAGTTGAAGTAAACATCGCAGGTGTAAGCTGCGGTGAGAGAGCACAACAAGGAACCGTCCTCATGCCCCACCCTGGGAACACCTGGGCCTCCCAGCCCCCTCCTGCTCCTTCAGGAGGCTTACCTCATGTATAGGGGATTTTTCCCGCTTAAGAAACACTTAAAAATATCCAGTGATTCATTTGTGACAACATGGATGGATCTTGAGGGCATTATGCTAAGTGAAATAAGTCAGATGGAGAAAGACAAATACTGTATGATCTCCCATATATGTGGAATCTAAAGAAAACCAACAAAAAAAACCAACAAAAAAAAACACCCCACACTCATAGATACAGAGGACAGATGCGTGGGTGCCAGATGTGAGCTCTGGGGGCTGTGAGTGAAATGGGTAAAGGAGGGGGGTGTCAAAAGGTACACACTTATGGCTACAAAATAAATTGAATCATGGGAATGTGATCTACAGCATGGTGAGTACAGTTAATACCATCCTGCATATTTGAAGTTGCTAGAACTAGGTCTTAAAAGTTCTTATCACGAGGAGAAAATTCTGTAACTGTGTGATGATGAATGTTAACTAGACCTACGATGATTATTTCACAATGTATACAAATACCAAATCGTGTTGTACACCTGAAACTAATATAAAGTTATTTGTCAATTATGTCTCAGTTACAGAAATTTTAAATTCAATAATAATTTAGTCTTATATAAAGTAAAAAGGATACTGGGGAAAGCATTAGAGTTCTTGAATCTAAGTGTTGTTAATAGTAATAGAGGTGCACAGGAAAGACAAATTCACTAATTTTAACCACACAGCTTCCTTCCCTTGATTCAGGTGTAAAGGAAGAAAAATAAAATCAAAGATGGTAACCTCAATAGCTTATCTGAGTCTCTATAATAGCAGTTTTATGCTTAATACTCCTCAAATAAATAGCACTTTTAGCCTAATTCTCATCTCTGGTATTATTTTAAAAATATTTTTTCCAGTTATTAACACCATAAAATTCAATTACTACAGAAATAATGTTGCTCTTTAAGTTTGGAAAAACATGCCTGCAACAATAAGACAGCAGACAACGGACATCTTCACTAGAGCTGTAAAAACATGATAAAAAGCACAGCTGGGCGATCCCAACCTACAGGAGAATGACCTTGACTCTGAAGTCCAGGCAGAGATGCGCTGTACACACCACACAAACACACTCGTGAGCACATGTGATTCATTCACTGGGTGGTGAACCAAGAGTAGGGTGACCAGACGTCCCGCTTTTTAACAATTTGTCCCGCATCCCGTGGCATTTTAAAAAAGTCCCAATTTTTGGAAAGAATGCACGACAAGCTAGGGAACGGCGGGAGATAGACCAAATTTTTAATCAAGAATCCCCTCCCCGCCCCCGTCAATGGTGTCCTGCTTTACCAATGTTAAAATCTGGTCACCTTAACCAAGAGGGAACTTTTTTGCATTTAACAAAAACAGCCACATCTCCACCAAATCAGGGAGACACAGCTATTTACTGAAGCCAGCTTAAACTGATGAAAGGGTATTCAACAGCAGTTAACATGGGGCCAGGTGATAACAGCCAGCTGCTGAATGGCTGAGCTGTAAAATGACACGTTCCATTCCCTTTGTGCAATCTTTGTTAGTTAAAGGAAAAAGATTTCATGGGACTCCCTTATTTATCTATCTGTTTATTTGTTTGTTTACTAAAAATTTATTTTATTGTTTTTGACAGAGAGAGAGAGAGATAGAGAAAAAGGGGAGGGCCGAGAGGAGTCTTCATAGTTGTACATCATCAGTTTTCGACATGGTTTCGTTCCCACGCAGGTGGGTGGGGGCCCCGCAGGGCAGGAACTGGGCTGGGGGCTTCCTGCATAGGAGGCACACCCCCTCGAGTCAGGGGCCAAACCAGGGGAGGGGGGGGTGAGAACCGAACTGAGGACCTCCTGCATGGGAGGCACACCCCAGTTCAGGATATGGGTTCAGTGCACAGGCTGGGGCTGGGATTTGATCTTTGGTCCCTGATGCTGCAAAGTGAGTGCTTAACTCTATGAGCCATCCAGGCTTCCCCGGCTCCCTTATTTTAGCCAGGAGATACATTAAACAATGATAACTTCTTTTATAAAACTGTAGTGTCAGGAGAAAAAGAAGCCTGTCTGAGCCTTAATAATGCTTTATGGTGTGCCTTGTCTTTCCTTTGCCATTGATTTCTGAGGCAGGTGAGAAATAAGAAGACAGTTCGAGGAAAAGGAGGTTAGTTTTGGGGTGTGATATACTATGCTCAGTTTTCATCTATTGTTAAAAATAGTACTAACACTTGATATTCACAAGGATCATAAAACTCAAGATGTTCACTTAAAATATTATAGTTCAAAGGAAATCGTCGTTCACCTTGAAAAAAGGGGGACTTATTTGAGGTTTTTAGGCAACAACTCAGTAGTGGAGGCAAGAAACACTACCAGTCCCTTTAAATTTATTCTAGGGTCTCCTGAAAACATAACGATCTTCTTGAGTTTATAAAAGGCTTATGAATCACTGAATTCAAGCATGTTCTATATTTATACTAGAGACAGAGATAGAAAACAAAATACAAAATAGGTTCTCCCTGAACCTGGAGCCCCAGCAGATCTGAGTCACGTTTGGCCTCTGCGTTTTCCCTGGATGCCTTCATGCCGCAGCCAGGTGACAGCAGTGAACTCCCAGGCCAGGGCCGATCATTAAGGCTAAGGGAAGTCAACAACTGGGAAGCCCCCTTCCCCAGGCTTCTTTCATTTTCACAGATTTGAACCCTTGGAAGACACCCTCAGACTTCTGTCCAATCCAGGGATGGCACCAGAGCCAGAGGCGGGACCTGTGATCAGCTGCCCCGCTGATCAAACACGTCACACGAAACGTACCTGAGTTTGACTCGCTCCAGTCCCGCTCCCGGGGCCCCCTCCGCTGCTGCCTCCTGCGCTCCCCTGTTTCTGCTGCTGGGACCCCGTCATCTCAGCCATCCTCCTCTCCATCTGCTCCAGACGTTCTAGGATGGACATCCTGAACTGGTTGTCTAGGGCAGAATGGGGAAGAGTGAGGTTTGTTCTGGAGGAAGAGCACTTGACGCAAGGCCCTTTCAAGCCTGCAGGAGCCATACCCAAGGTGGCCATAAACTTCACGCAAGCACAGAGGTCCGTCCAGACCAAGTCTCCTGTGTGGGGCGAGTCTGACATCTCACACAGGACTGTGGCACTCACAGCGGCCCAAAGGTCTCAGCTCAATGAACACAACAACCCTCTTTGTTAAAGCCCTGGTTTCAGGTGCCTGGCACCCCATTTCGCTGTCAAATTCAGTGGAAACCTTGAAGAGCTTTGGTAGAGGGACCCCTGAGAGCAAACAAGTGAAATGGACACAATGTCATTTAAATTAGTGGAAGAAAGCAATCGCTGTGGGAAAGGATATACAGATATATATTTTTAATGTCCTGTTTTACCCAAACACTGGGGAAAAATGATTTTGTGTCTTGATTCAGGCTCTCATTTTTACAATTTATTTTAGGAATTGTATCACTCATTGCCTGAGACCCATACACATTGCTTTTCACGCATGGCTCAGTCTTTTCAGAGCCAACGACATCAAGGTGCCTTATCCCTATGTAAGCAAAACATCAGGACATTATAGTTGGAGCTAGAACTGCAATTCAAGAACAAGAAGTCTGTGATTCAGTAGCACTTTACTAAGATTAGAATACATTCATGTGCACACACATGCATATTAGAGTTGGGTTACATATACACATAAAAAACGGCAGCTAAAACCATTATTAAAATCATCAACACCCATATTCATTCAACGGGTTTTAAATAATGCAGTTTCAGGTATTAATCAGTGATCTGGTCAGAGCGAAGCAAGCAGGACAATGTGATAAGGAGTGATGGGTGGGGATAGAGTGTACATGAGTCAGGGCAGGTGACACTTGAGTTTGACCAGAATGCTGAGAGCTGGGGTGAGGTCACTGCAGATGCCGAGGCCCTGAGGCAGGACATTCGGGGAGCAGAAACCATGTGGCTGGACCACACATGAAGTGGAGGTGGTGGTGGTGGTGGTGGTGGGGATGCTGGAGTTGTCCAAGTAGGCATGGACCAAAAAGTACACAGTAAAGAACCCTGGCTCTTAACTACTGTATTTATCTCAGACGGATGTTGTGAGAATGAACTAATATATGTACACGAGCAGAATATGGTGAGTTCCAGATAAGTACGCTAGCCATCAATATCTTCGGACAAATGCATTAAATGTCTTTGAAAATTGATTGAACAGCTGCGACAACATATTTCTTTCTCAAATTGCTAACAGCATTACTATTTTCAAAATACAGCCATCTGAGTCAGGCAAAGGAGTAACCTGGAAAAGAAATATTTTCTCAGCATTGCTTGCCATCCTGACTCTACATCTCAACACTAGTGAGTAAAGCTTACTGATTCTACATGAGGTGTGAGACAAATGGGGTCTACATGAGATAACACATGATGCTTCCCAGATGCCAGTTTTAATCACCTTACACATGGTCACTCATTTATTCTTCACAACAATCCTCTGAGGGAGGTACTGTTGTTACCCACATTTTACAGATGAGAAAACCGAGGCATGAGATGACTAACCCGTCTGGCTCGCAGACCTGGCACATAACCACAACAGGAAGGACAGAAGAGCATCAGACAGTCTCACCTGGGGAATGTAACCTTTTTCTTATAGTAAAAAGATAGTTTCCTAGGAAATTTCTCAATACTGAATGTCGAATTTTTTTTACTTTACTCAACTACGAAAAAAAGAGAAGACTGCTTTTCAAGAACTGTGATATTATTTTCTAAGAAACTATTTCCAGAAACAACACAAAAAGCAAAGTCCTTCCTCTTTGAAAGTGCAAGATAACATCTTTGTTCCAATCTTACACATACAGATAGATGTGACAAACTTTAAGGACCCTACTGCTAAGCGTCTCAGTGGCACAGTCACCAGCTGGAAGTAACTCTGAATGAGTATGCGTGGGATGAACTGTACAGGGCCACTGTCCCTCTGTGGCCACAAGTGGCAAACACAAAATGACTTCAGAGGTGGTACCAGAATGCTTGGTTCTCCATGCCTCAGAAAATGGAAGTTGACAGAATGCAGAACTCCTCCAATTGGGTGGTAGTTATCCTTTGTGACACTTTTACTGGCTGTCCCTGCTTATTCCTAACTGTGCTATCCAGCCCACTACGCCTCTCCGGGCCTATGCAGAGGTGCGTACGCACCCTATTGAGATGGGCTAAGCCTCTATAGCCACCTCCTCATTACTTCCGCGAGCCCACCAATCTTGTCTGTATTAAATGACTGGTCAGAACCCATTTCACTTCATTCAGGGCACTGTTTGCACTTGCTTGGAGCGGGTGGCCAAGATTAATAGGCCATGTCATGCAAAGGGGCAGAAGGGCACAGAGGGCCGGCCAGCTGTGGTCAGCCCCCAGGGGGCATGCAGGCATGCCTGCCTGGCCACCTGTCCCTGTCGGAGGTGGTTTTGTTCTGGCAGCGCAGCAGTGCACTGCAGTGCAGTCGGCGTGTCCTCCCCACGCATCCCCCTGCCGAGTGTGGGCCCTGCAGAGGCAGACCCTCCCTGACGTCATGGAGCCAAGCCCTGCCCACGGCATCTCCCGGGCAAAACACTCCATCAGTCACCAGGACTCTTGTCTGCACAGAGGTTACTGCTTTTGCTCCGGGCTATGCGTTCAGCACCCCCGCAGCTAACGTGTAGCAGGCTCTCCGACGTCACTAAGCTGCTCCCAGTAGCACTTCATGGAGATACTCAGAAGCAACCATTTGCCTCTTAACAAAACTGTATCATGCATAACTGCGTCTCTGAGCCTCTCAACTCCCAAGGGAGAGGGAGTGATAATTAGTATCAGAAACAATCTCAAATGGACACAACGGAGCTGGTGCCCCAGAGCGTGCAGGCCTGCTGCACTGTGCTGCCCACACTTTGTCCCCTGAGCAGAGCCAGGTCAACCCTGTCTGCAGGGCTTACTCAGGCGGAGAAAATGACAGTCTTCAGGTTCCCATCACCGGCGAGTCAAAAGCAGCAACTTCACGCCTGTTTTGGTCTGACGGCTTCATTACGACGTCTGAAACATTACTGTAAAATGCTTGGCAAATTCAGACCTACATATCACCTTAGCTGTATATTTTAGGTGATTATGGGATAAAGGAATATAATTTCTTAGAAGCCAAAAGGAACTGTTTTCTGACTATATCAGTCAAAAAGGCACATTTAAAGGTTTATGAATGCACAACCATTTATTGAGCACCTACTATGTACCAAGCACTTGCTGAGGATGCCTTGAACATTAGTGAAGATATCCCTGCCTCATTGGTGATGAACAAATAATTCCTGCAGCCTGAATGAGCCTGGATTTTTAAATTAATATGCTTGGCGTCAGGGAGAGAAAATGAACAATGTGCAGATCTAGGGGACTGATGAATGTGACCCCAATTCTCACCTATGTTTCAAACAAAGCCAATGGTGACTTGGCTTCAAGGGGTTCCAAGCCCTAGACCCTCAGGCAGTTGTGAGTAAAGGAATGGAGCTGCCCCATCGTGAGAACGAGACTGCAGAGAGCAGAACAAGAGGTACCTTCCTGTGAGCACATGGGCCTCCGGAGGGCCCAGCACAGACAGTGGTCGTTCAGCTCTGGTTCCTGCCTGGGAGTTCCTAGTTTTTAGTTCTTGTCCAGAGGTGTTAGGCTATGTCCTTTTCACCAAAAGAACAACTCACTGTTTGCACAAAAGGTTCTCCAACTTCTCAGCCTCTGCCCCCCGATAAGTCACATCATAAACCCTGGCTCTAAAGGCCAGGGAAGGCGAGGTCTGAACACGGGACCACCGCTGTAGCTGTGCGTCCCGGCCGTGGGCTCGGCCTGTCTGCAGACAGCATGCCGCCTGAATTGGAGGTTTGTGCCCACTCCAGTAGCTCTGACTCTAGCGGGCACCAGAATCACCTGGAGGTCTGAAAACACACTAGTGGGCCCTAGTCCCAGAGGTTTCCTAATTTAAAAAAGTTTTTTTTTTTACTTAGTAGGCCTGGGTAATGCCCAGAAGTTGCATTTCTAGCATGTTCTCTGGTGATGCTGATCTGGTCTGGGCCCACATTTCAAGAATCGTCGCTCTCAGACCCCAGCCTCCTTCCCCGAGAACCAGTCCTCCATCCACCCCAGTGCTTGTCACAGGAGTATCTGAGAACTGTCACCTCGGGCAGAAGCACAGGGTCCCACCCAATACACACACTGGAGATGTCACCTTGTGCAGGTCACGCCAGGTCCCTCCACACTTGCTTGGTCCCCAATGCCGGGTTGCACACTTTGTTCTCAAAGTGCACGGCCAATTCAGACCTGATAGTACTTGGAAATGGTTTACAACCCACCCCCTGCACTGCTCTCTGCACCCAGTCACGTGCGACTCTGTTAGACCCTATCTCTTTATTGCCTTCTCTCAGCCGACTAAGAGGGGGGTCCTTCCATGTGTCTGCCTCTGCCTCACGCTCTTCTCTAAAGCAGCCTGTTTACTTGCGCAGTTTCTGGGAATGAGGACTTCCAGCGATCATGCAGCCACTCCTTTCCACAACATTTAAGACACATACACCCACGCACCTGTACCCCAGACAAAAGTAAATAATTTTGATGGCTTTGTAGCAACAGTCTGGCTTATGAGTCATTCTAAGTCTCTTCAGGGGCCTATTCTACCTGCACCTCCTTTAGCGGAAGCAGCATTTTTATACCAGGCAGCTGTGATATATGGTAGAAAGAAGACTGGAGTGGAGATAAGAGCTTCAGGGTTAACCCTGTCATTGTGTGACTTAAAAAAGACAATGACCACTTTGCACTTCAATTTTCCCAACTGTGAAATGGGGATATTACTATTTATCTTGTTGCCAGGATGAAATACACTAATATGTGAAGGCTCTTTAAGTGGTAAGGCTCTGTTAAGTCTGAGCTATTATCAGACTGGTCCTTTTACCCAGCCATATCTATGGGGGCATTTAAAAAAGTTAAAAAATTTTTGAATAATTTTAGACTTATAGATGAGTTGCAGATGAGTATGCACCACATACCCTTTACCCAGTTTCCCCTAGTATTAACATCTTACATAACCATAGTGCATTGGTCACAACTCAGAAGCTCACATTGATACATCACTACTAAAACTAAAGACTTGCATTAGATTGCACTGTTAGAACTGAGTTAGAATTAATGTACTTGTTCTGTTCCATGATCCAACCAAAAATACCACATTGCATTTTATTGATAAATTTTCTATCTGCTCTCATCTGTGACAGTTTCTTACTATTCCCTTATCTTTCATGTCTTTAACAGTTTTGAAGAATACTGGTCAGGTACTTTGTAGCTGTCCCTCAGTTTAAGCTTGTCTCGTATTTCCTAATGATTAGACTGAGTCATGAGATTTTCGGAAGACTGTCACAGATGGGACGTGCTCTACTCACTACATAATATCAGAGGGTATATGATGTACTACTGATGTTGACCTTGATCATGTCATGACGCAGTGTCTGCTGGGTTGCTCTATGGTAGTTACTATTTTTCTCTTCCCATACTCTATCCTTTGGAAGCAAGTCACTAAGTCCAGCCCATACTCAAGGGGAAGGGAATTAAGTTCCTCTTCATGGAAGGGGGAGCATCCACTTATATTATCTGGAGTTCTCCTAAAAGGGAGATTTGTCCTCTATTTATTTATTTGGTCAATCATGTATTTATATCAATATGAATTCATCTATATTTATTTAAACCTTGGGTCATAATTGTGCTCAAAGCAGAGAAGCCAGGATAGCTCAGCAGTTGAGTGCTTGCCTTGCAATCGTGAGGTCCTGGGTTCAATTCCCAGCCCTGGCCTGTGTAGCCCCATATGCTGAATTGTGGTGCAACTGGAAACCGTTGGGATAACTCAGTGGAAAAAGTTCTCACCTCCCATGCAGGGGGCCCAAGGTTCAGTTCCTGCCCTGTGCGGCCCCATATCCACCTGTGTGGAATGAAACTATGTCACAACTAATGATATACAACTATGGAGACTGCTCTGGGCTCTCCCCACTTCTCACCTTCTCTCAAACAATAAAATTTAAAAAAGAAATAGTGCTCAGAGCAGTCCCGCTTTGGTTCCTGGGCGCTCTTTCAGGCTGGCTCCTGTGTCCCTTTGATCTGCCCTCAGTTTTTGCCCTTCTTTTTTTAACACTTCCTTATTTTCTGGCATTAGAAGATGCTCCAGGTTTCTCTTTTATTTACCCTGTCCCAGCCCTAAAATCAGCAATTTCTCTGAGTCCAGGTGCCTTTTACTGGAGAATGGCATTAAGAAACCAAGATCTGAGCGCTGGATGTGCTCACTGCTATTGAGGGGAGGTGGGGGGTGGGGGTGGGGGTCACTGTTTCCAGGCCTCTCAGTGGACAGAGCCAGGAAATCTACGCAAGTATAATAACCCATGTGTGCGCATGTATCTATAACCTTTCTGTGTCTGTCTGTATGCGTATGAAAATAAGATGTACGTTCATGCTCACATTTCCGACTCTAACGGCACTGCAGTATTTACCCTAGCCTCCTAGGGGGCATAGACTCATAATCCCAGAACAGCTTTTGAGCAAAGACCAAGAAGAAGGTGAAAAAAACATTTCTAGCCAATCACTGGCCCAAGAGACAATGAACGGTTAGATGGGGCTCCACATCCCCTTTCTTTTGCTGGGTTCAGCCTCCCCTTTAGGGCTGTTATGCACATTGTCACACAGCACAGAGCACTCAGGGGTCATCTTTTCATCTCTCAAAGGGACTCGCTTTAAAATGTCCCAAATGACTATTTACCTAAAAAATTTAAATATCTAAGCAATCCCAGTTTCAAAGACAGAAAATTTTATGAAGTCAGACACCCACAGTATGTTCTAAGTTTAGAAAATTCAGGATGTGTGGCTGTGAAAGTGGAGAATCCCAAGTGTTTGGGCGTCTGATGTAAGAAAACATCTGCATCAGGAAACCAACCATGAGTCAGACGTCACAGGCTCTCCCTACCTGGCTGCACCTCCTCTTCCTCTAGATTATAAACGCTTCACTTTCAATCTTGGAACCGAATTAATTTTCATAGCTGTATTGAGCAACACAAGGCAGTTTCTGACATTCTATCAGATAATGGTGTTAAAAAAAAAACCAAAAAACAAAATGTACATCCCTCCCCTTTGACCTACAAAATAAAATTCAAACTCTTTGGTGTGGCATGGGATGCTCTAGCAACTATTGCCGGCTCCTTTTTAGGGGTTTTCTTAGCACTCACTCTTCTCCAAATTTCACAAAGCTCTGGACCGTGGGTAATGCACTCCAGGTGGTACATACCAATTACCAGCTTTATCCCTTATTGTAGGGTTGGAGCGAGAGGGGTCAAAATGATCAAACCCAATGCAGGTGATCTGGAAGCATGTGAGAAAGCTCTGGACCTGGTTGGGTGCCACCTCCTTTGGGCTCAGGTAGGGAGGTTATGTAACCAGTGTGTTGGGGCAAGAGGGGCTGAAAAGCTGAGGCACATTGGACTCCTTCACAAACACAAACTGGAATTTCACCGCAGCGCCACTTTTCTTTCTTCACTGAGCTTCACATCAGAAACACAGATCCCTGCCTTCTAGACAGTCCCACTTTCCCCCTGGGGAGGAATGAAACATTTGGAACGTTGGCTGGCAGCACACCTTAATGGGAGGAGTGCCTATAATTAGTCACAAAAGTGCTTAACAAGTCAGTTGGGTTCGGTTGTTGTATAAACATGAAATTTTTATTGTGGTGAACAAAAGACACATTTTCTAGGAGAATCTCAGAAAGTGTGCATGGATTTGAATGCCTGAAAACTGGCTAATGAACAATATCTGCAAACACCAGAACTTGTTATTACAATTACTTGAGCTGAGCCACCTCAGGTCCTGTTGCCAAAGCAGAAGAAAAAGTTTCGCCTTGGCAGGTAAATGAATGAAGGAGCAATCATCAAATACCATCTGCTATTTTAAAACGCGTTATTTGTAGCTCAAGTGCACATGTGCCCTCCTGTTGCTATTTGGACGGGAGTGAGAGGCCATCTCTCGTTCCATTTACAGCCCTTGGCGGCCCTGGCAGGAGAAGCTGATGAAGCAAAAGGGGGCATGACTTGGACTATTTCTGTAGAGAACTGTAATTGCTGCTTAGGAAGTCTCCTAAATTTTTCAGGAAGCTCAGAAAGACAGGGAAAATGAAGTCACTTAATTCCTTCCCAAAATAAATGGGGCCACTGGAGTGCATTAAGCTGCTCCTGCCCAGCAAGCCATTTAAGATGTTCAAGTGCAGAGGGAAGGGTAAGGGCCGGACGGAGATAAGGCACAAGCTGTACCACTCTGATTTTCCAAAGCAATGGCTAAATTTAGCCTGAGAAAAAATCGCCATACTCTTAAAAACTCCCCAACTCTGTGCACCCAAACACTGGAAGTGGCAATTCTCCTTAGACTGTCTTCACTTGCAGTGATTTGGGATTCCTGTTTCTTCTCTGTGGTTTGTTTTGCACTTTTCACAAATGCAGGAAAAATCACGTAGGATGCTGCCAGGACAACTCATAGCGATGAGGAGACAAAATGTTACAAGGGCAGCACAGCAAACCAACAATTATTTCCCAGTTGAAATCTTTCAGTACCAGAGCTTGCGGTGCATGAGGGCAAATGTGTCAAGCCTGTTCTCCAAGGACACGAAGACTTACTCAAGGAGCTCAACTATATCAGAACACAGCACTGAGTAAAGATGAGCACCCCAAAATACGCAGGAGCCAAGTTCATGGTCAATAAAGTAGCAAATCCAACTGGGATAAATGGCAGCAAAACTACAGCCAATAAGTAAAGGACATTAGAGACTCTGACAGATTCCGTGCCTACCTTTAGATCATCTACAAAAGGGCAAAACATTTCAAGTTTGCTAACTTGTCAGAGAGCACCAGATTGGGGGACACTGCCTCCACAGTTTCAGCACTCAGTGAAAATAAGAAATATTAACAGCACATCCGAGACGTCCTTAAGTAGTCACAGTGAAACAGATGAAGATGGAGGAAAGCATATTACCAGCCAGGACGGATGAGGTCTTTAAAAGTGCTCTAATGAGATGGGGAGACGAACAACACACTAACTCAGATGTGGAGATGTGACAGTGGAATGACATTTAAAGGCATATAGAAAAATAGAAG
Source organism: Craseonycteris thonglongyai (assembly GCA_004027555.1). Taxonomy (NCBI): domain Eukaryota; kingdom Metazoa; phylum Chordata; class Mammalia; order Chiroptera; family Craseonycteridae; genus Craseonycteris; species Craseonycteris thonglongyai. The sequence goes on along the minus strand of PVKE010000011.1, from coordinate 254,531 downwards.
ATGAAAATCCTGACCCTGAAGAACTGAGACTGCAAATACTGAAATGACAAAATGCACTGCAATTGTCAGGAGGCAAGAATACGTTAATTAACCGCTAGCAGGCTAGTCTATGGTGCGCGGCTGTAACAACAAAACAAAACAAAACACATTTAAAATCCTTTGGGAAGAACCATGGAGAATCAGGGCCAGGTAGATTCATTCTGCAAATGTCCACTGAACACCCGCTGTGTGGACACCACTGCTTTAGCCACTGCTCGGGCTGTGACGACAACTAAGACAAGCTGCGGTAGCCACCAGGGGTTCAACAGCCAAGGAAGGTATGAGCCTTTATTTTCAGAACCTAAGTCTAATATAAAGGTAAAGGGATGCCCTGATGGCCCTTTGAGGCCCACAACTGTGTTTGTTCTGTGTGCTCACTTATACTTCACAGGCCCAGTGGAAGGCCTGGCACACCGAGGCCTTCAATCAATATTTAGTGAACAAGTGACTGTCATCTGTTTGAAATACAGACTGTGAAGTTCAAGAAGGACAAGGTAAAGGATACGTAGAACAAAAGGTCTGTTTCCATTAGTCATTCCTATGATATGTGGCTCTCCAGCCAAGTTATTAAAAGCAGTTCCTTCTCTTCTCCCTCCACCACCTCTTACCCAATGCTATCAAATGCACCAGGGACTAGGCATTCAAATACAAACCAAACGTCTAGTTGAGACGGATATGGAAGTCTTTCCTTGGGTAGTCTTTCACATTAGAAGTGTGCTATGACAAGGTTAGGGCGGTGGCAATGGGAAAACTCAATGAAAAAGAAAAATGTTGGCAACATGTGTTACACGGTGCCTGGGGAAAAGATGTTAAAAAAAAAAGAAAGAAAGAAAGAAAGAAAGGAAAGAAAAAAATACTGCTGCTTCTGGCTAATTCTCCTAAATCATAATAGATGTTATTTGCCCTGAGATCCTGGTGTTTTTCAACATCTGACTGACAAACCATGTGTCCAGGATTCTAGTTGGAAGAGGCCCTCGCTAGCTGCTTCCAAACTCACTCTCCATACATTATTTAGAGACCTGCTGTTGGCAACGCTTTGCGGTCAGAGCTAACTGTAGTGGTGCCATCTGCACAGGCGTTCCCAACTGTCTTGCTAACTTGTGAGAGAGCTCAAGTCCAAGCTGTTTCAAAAACACGTATTGTTTAAACACTGGATTCTACATGGAGGCTTCAGTTCCAGAACTCAAAAGTTTCTTAACTACAATAATATTTTTCCACGGTGCTGTAAGATTTTGTACAAACCTGGAATAAATATAAAGTAAAGTCCTTTCCAAATTAATAGGTTGAAATGCATGTATTTTAAAAAGAAATAGCTGTACTACTTTAAAGTACTGGACATGTTATCTAGGTAAAGCAGGTCTCAATAGATAAAATGATTTAAGAATGCTATTTTACAATTTATCATCAGCCTTTCTGACAAGTTATACCACTGTGAACATTCTGTTAAGGAATCAAGTATTTCTCTAAGGGAACCACCAGTTCTAGAAAGCTCTTCACCATTCAGTTCCTCTCTGGTGGTGTCATGATGCCTGTGAGGGCCATCCTGTGTCCTGGCTGCACAGGCCACACGAGAACATACCGAGGGCTGACCTCCTGTGTCTGCCAGCCACGTCCCTCCACACTCGGCGTCTGGGAGGTGGTGACTTGCAGACTACATCTCCCACGGGCACTCTACCCCTAGGCCAGAGGAAGCTTCACATTTTTGCAAATTCCAGATCAGTGAGGCCTGAACGGATGTATTATTAAGGCCAGTGTTCAAACATCCTTTGGGTTAGGTGGCAAAGCTAAACACTTACAATGTTTCTCACTAAATGGGGATGCAACTTGTTTCATACAGTTGTGGGGCGGTTCTGTCCTGCTATCCTCATGGAAATACCCAAATTGGGCTTCTTTAATTATCCCACTTGGACTGTAGTTGGTCTAAGGTTCAGGGAGCAGTTAAATAATGGAACAAAAGATCAATACCCAACTCAAACGGCAGTGGGCGTTAACCTGGGCCTCATCTATCACAAATCCCTACCATCCCCAGGGGCTCCTTTTCTTTCCTCTTCTGTTTCCAGATTTCCCTTCCCTGCCCCAATCTGTTCCCCCTCAACCTTGTTATTCCCCTCCCTGCCCTCCCAGGTATATCTGATGTGGCTGATAAAAGTACTTATGATTAACAACAGATTAGGCAAGAGCAAGATCGATGAAAAGAGTAAAACAAAGTTCAGAAAACCCATACTAAATTCTTTAAGATGGTTCACTGTGAGTCCCAAATTTGGCTGAACTTTGCAAACAAAGCAAAAAGGGAGGCAATCCGTTTCAAGATCACTGTCAGTTGCTTTGGCTAGCACGGCTCTTGGGACTAAGACCTGAAAGAAGTGTCTCCCGTAGATCCTAATAAGAACGATAGTGAGACGTGACAGAATTCAATATCCTTGCAATAAGGGTAATCCCGGGTTTTAAATGACTGCTTAATACCATTCAGTATTAAAGAACACCAAAGCACCATTTCATAAAAGTATTATAATCCAACAAAGGTCCAATGTGGTCCAACTCCATAGCTCTCAGATGATCTGGTGTAAGTCAAGAGTAAAAGAGAGTTTTCAGAGGAAAACATACTGTTGTTTCCGCTTACTCTTTATTGTACAATATTCTATGACCATTCTTTCGGGTTTGTCTACTGAAACATTTCCCAAACTGCATGCTATAGAACACTTTCCATAAGATGTTATTCGGTAGACCGTAAAAGCAAAATGCTGTACCAAAGATGGTTTGCAAATACTAGGTTAAGTGCAACTAAATACATTTATATTTCTTTAATGTATGACTTTCTAAAACTTAATATGCTCATGTACACTCCTACTTGCAGAGAGTTAATGGTTTATGGGTTTCTGTAACTTCTCTGAACCTTTTTTGTGTGTGGGTAGCGGGGAGCTCCCTATAAGCATTTCCTGTAAGTAGGACAGTTTAGGAACTAAAACCCACCCTGCAGAATAATTTGATACAGACAGTCTCTGAGTTAGGAAATTCTGGTCCACTCTTCATTTCCTTCTTCATGGTAGGATGGGGTACCACTCCAGACTACCACAGACACCCATAAAGTGAGCTGGATTCATGGTGACTGTCACCCAGGAACTAGTTTGATCCAACTCTCTTCCTATCATCTTGTTTCTTCCTTCTTGGTCTCTCCTTCTTTTACTGCTTATGGTGCAGGCAATTCCACTTCAGACAACCTTTGACACATAAAACCACCTCTTGAACCAATATTCTCCTTCCCTTTTCATTGTTCTATCTCCTCAAGATATCGCAGAAAGATGTCTCTCATTCTCTTTTGAGAATAAAAATAAGATTGTAATTGTAGTTGGGGGGAAGAATATTAGGGTTATGTTATCAAGAAACTTAAATGACTTACTCTCTTTGAATTTAGTCTTCTAAAAAATGAGAGAGCTAGACTTTGTAAGTTCAGAGACCCATTTCCGTTTCTACCCTACAAATTCAGAATCTTCACCAAGAAGTTTCCATTTACTGAAGTTACTTTACATGTACAATTACTTTTATTCAAGTAACATCATTTAATGTGCATAATGTGAAGTTCACTATTCTCTGTTTTGTAATATAAGTGTATGCTATATACATTTATAGATTATGTAGTTCTATATAATACATTTTATAGTATATTGGTGATGTACGCATATATTATTAATATTTCAATTATTTTTCTCTTGCAAACACAGAGTATCTATTATGAGTTCAAAAAGGTTTTTGTTCTCAGGCTAGCTTGGGAACCTACCTATCATTTGTTGCGCTATTTGTCTAGGAAATATTCAATTGACTTATAAGCTTTTAGAACATCATCAGTTTTAGGCTGGGCACGTCTTACTTTTTACATTAGATAAAGCATCTTTCATATACACACAAAAATGCCAGGGGCATTGATCCTGGCTAGACTAGAATGCAGGGTTTCTTTTACTAAAAAAGACAAATGGATATTTAAATAAATTCTTTGTTGATTAATCCAAACCACAGCACAAATAGTAAGGACTTGAATCATATTTTTTTGAAAGTGGTCCTAGGAATTGTATGTCAGCACCCACTGACAGGTTCACTAACAGGTGACAGTCCTGGTGTCTCCTCATTTAAAGTGGGACCCCAGGAATAAAATCATGGCGTAAGCCTTCTGCAGCTTCAGATGACTATGCTCTCTTTAGGAATACGACCCTCAGGAGTGAAGATTAGAAAGTACGGGCTCCTGCTGCCTGGTGTCCCTCCCTGCTCTGTAGCTGTGGCATCTTGCTTCTCTGGGAGCGCCCCCTGCCCTATGCTCAGTTCTGGTGGACTGACCCCAATTCCTGGCTCCAGGCTGGGCTGTGCTAACGAGACCACTACCTCCTCTTGTTCAAGGGACTGGACACATGGGTGAAGCTGGGCTAATAACAGGACATTTCCTGGAACTACTGGGGAACTACATTTTCTGGGGAAAGAATGCTGTTTTCCCAGAGATATTTGCTAAACTGGCAAAACAGAGGCTGGGAGCTTTGAGTGGGCCATTTTGCTACCACTTTGGGAAACACTGCCTGAGAATAAAATCAACAGAGGAGAGGAGAAGAGAGGCAAGAGAAGGAACGACGGGTTCCTAATGACATGCCTTAGGCTCCTGGAGCCAGCTACACCTGAAGAAAACTCTAAAACTGGACTTACTAAGAGTAATAAGTTCCCTTTTTTACATAAGTTGGTTTGAATTTCAGTTCTTCCACTTATAGCTAAAAGAAGGGTCTATGGTAAATCTACTAACTGAAATTTGGATCTTTCTGCTAAACATTGGGAAAGTTCTGCTTCTACTTATAAACATAAACAAAAAAATATTCACTATTATTAAATATACTTTAGTAGTAGTACACAAATATTAGAACAGCCGTGTTCAAACTTTTGGCTTCCCTGGGCCATACTGGAAGAATTGTCTTGGGTCACACATAAAATACACTCACACTAACTATAGCTGGTTAGCTAAAGAAAAGATTGCAAAAAAAAAATCTCATAATGTTTTAGAAATTTGTGCTGGGCCACATTCAAAATTGTCCCGGCCACAGGTCAGATAGGCCTGCATTAGAATTTCTCTATAAAACACAGGCTAGGGGAAGCCGGGATGGCTCAGTGGGTTAAGCACTTACTTTGCAGCCCTGGGGACCGAGGATCGAGTCCTGGCCCCTGCTCGAATGGACCCATGTGCTGAACTGGGGAGTGCCCCCAGTTCAGTTCTCACCGGGGCGAGACCCCGGCCCAGTTCCTGCCCTGTGCAGCCCCGCCCACCTGTGAAATGAAACTATGTGGGAAAACCAATGATGTGCAACTATGGAGACTATTCTGGGCCCTTCCCCTTCTCCCTGTCTCTGTCTCTGTCTCTGTCTCTCTCTATCAAAAACAATAAAAATACATCTTTAAAAAAAGAACTCTTAAAAAAAAACCAAAACAAAAAAAAAACAACACAGGCTAAATTATGGCAGAAATAAGCTGTCCTGCTTATCTGAAATATTTGATTACCCAAATAAATCAGAAAAACAGGACAATGTATAGTGGGCCTGGCTTCGTTGGGGACCGTCTATTGTTGAATTATATACGTGCTTAAGTATCTTAACTTGTTCAGGTGTTAGGTTACTGCCAAATTGACTGTTATAATGACAGACACATTCCCCAGGAAAGAATCACCACAGAACACTGAGATTTGAAGAGAACTTGGGAATGATTGGGGGCTTTCAACAATCTGTGACGTTGGCCCCCAGAGAGAGAAGCAGAGCCCAGAACACACACTCACACATATGTCTATAATTAAGACAAAAACTTCCCGAATCAACACTGATTTTAAAATGCACTGATTTAAAAAACTGATGATGTTGACCACCAAATTGATTTCCTGAACAACTACTGGTAGGTTTTGAAAACAGGTAAGACACTGAGATCCAGAGGTATAAGGTGACTCACCTGAGATTTCTCATTTAGAGGAAGAGAGTTATCAAAATCCTAGTACTCATTCTACTACATTACTTTCAAGCAAACAGCCATTACTTACACACACGCTGAGACAGCGAGTCTCTGGCTGATTTTAAGACATCTGGGAAGATGATTCAGGTGTCAGACCTAACGATGTTACACTGGTCCAGGCCAAGGTTTTTAGGGCCACTTTAGGACCACTTCAATGAAAGCCCAAATCCTCCAGGGACCCTGAACTGACCTGAAATGGAAGCTGGTGGAGTTTGTGCCTCAGTTACCAACAGACAAGACTGAACCGAAAGCATGAAGTAGGATCCGAGGCAGGTTTGTTTTAGGCTTGATGCAACTCATTCCGTTCTTCTCATTCTACCTGGAAAGTGATGCCACCCATTGAATTTTTTCCAACTCCAAGACTTCATATGCAGGGGCATTAGGGGAAGATGTAGCTTAGGGCCCACCTGCCTTGCAAAGAGCTGCAAATGGAATCTGGGAGGTGAGGGGAAAGGCTTCATTAACGGGGTAAGACTTGAGTTCCACTCAGAGATTAAGGCGGTAGAATTTAGAATGGAGTGTGTGGCATCAGTAAACAAACTAGCCTGACTGCAACAGAGGGTCCATGATGAGTAGTTGTTGGGGAACAGGGGAAGGCTGGCTAAGAGTATGGGATCAGTTTTGGAGGGTGGCGAAAGTCAGATAGAAGAAGAAAAGTAAAAATTAAAAAGTAGAGAGAGACTGGTTAGTTTTGGTAGTTAATGTTAATTTAATATATTTGGAGAGACTTATTTCCATTATTTGCCATCACTTTCCACATTACAAAGATGTTACGTAAGTTTAGCATTAGCAGCTTAACTCCTATAAACATTACCCTGGCTAAATTTCTTCCATATTTTACCTTCCTCAAATTAACATTTAATTGTAATTTGCTTAACAACATAATAGGTGCTTGAAATGTGCTCATTGATCTAGTGTCAAATGTCTAAGATTATGGTCTATTTTCAATGCTTATAAGACAATATAAAATTAAGCAAATTATAGGTACAATGATATACTTTCAAAACTAAAATTTCAGTTAGTGCCTCAGAGGAACTTTACTGAAATGAAGCAATCAAACAAGATTATACTGGCATTGTCCACCTCCACCCCCAACATTAAAAAACAACAACACAAAAGCCCCTGTGTTTACACAGTACCACACTGTGGTTGTAAAGAGCCATGGTGCTATATGGCTTGAGGGAGGACAGTGATGACGTCTAGATGGCGAGGGCATCTCCTTGTCTGGCTACTGTGTGCTCACCCAAATCTAGGCACATCAGAGAACGGCAAAAAGCTGGTCATTTGACTTCAGGCCAGTTCATTCAGGAAGGGGAAGAGCCCATCACAGATGCTTTTCATGGCCATGAGCGCCAATATCCTCACGATAGGAGGTTGGCACCCATTGGTGGTACCCAGAAGGCTCTTACGTTACATGTGACTAATGCCAACATGTAGTCTTTAATGTAATTCAGTGCATCTCATCTAGACTTCTCCCATCATCCCTTGAAATTAACAAATGGCTGTTAGAACTTACAGGGAAGACAGGAAAACTCACAGCATGTAAGGTGCAAGAAAGACAAAATTAACCCTGCCTTGCCTCTTCTACAATTGCCAGGAAGCCTAGAACACAGTTCATGGCCTGCCTCCAGAAAGTATGTAAGCTTTTATGGACTGAATGCTGTTAACTAACTTCATTAGTCTCCCTCCCACTTCACTTTCCTGTACCCTCATTTTCCTTTTGCCCAATCCTTCTTTATTTCATCTCTTTTTATCTTGCTTCATTGTGTAATAGGTATCTTTGTAAGCTCCCTTAACTCATATTTGAAAAAAAGGTGAGGTGCATACAAATCAACTACCTCACGTGCGGATGCCAAAGGCTTTCTGGCAAAGGTATACATACCGTATATATAAGTGAAATAAGCTCCCAAATATTCAGCATATGTACTGTGACGGGTGACACAGTTGATATTTAACAATGAAGACTTGGCACCACTCAGAGTCTCCTTTTGAAAAGATCAACTGAATACAAATATTAAGCCACTTTAAGTCAGAGAAAGCAAAGCCCTCTGAATGTGAGAAGACATAGCAGGCACATGTGAACAGCGAGGGAAAGAGGTGGAGGGTGCACACCCGCTAACAAAGAATCAAGGGCTTCCTGAAACATGGTACTGGCTGAAGAACCATGCCACCATGTTTAACGAGGTGGTCTTTATTGACCTTTCTGGGTGACACCTAAAGTTGTGTTTTAAATAAATGTCTTAATGACTTTTCCTTAAACATGAAAAAAAAAAAGGCAGCCCCCACACACAGTTCTGGATCTTCAGACGTTCATGAGAGCAATGGTTGAAACATCAGAAGAATTGATGGTTCCTGAAGGAAATTCTGCATCCCCCAAATGTCCACTCCCACACTGCCAGGGACAAGGGGTCGCCAGCTGAGCACTGGGACGGAACCATCAATAACAGCCTCACATCTTCCACTCAGGCAGCTGCCACTGTCAACTAACTCTTTAACTTCACTATCTTTCTCAGGTCAAGTAAAAGCCTGTTTCACCTGCTGCCCATGTTCTCGAGGGCAGCCCAACATGAAGGCAGTGACCGCTGCTACTGTGTTTCCCCAAAAGTAAGACATCTCCCGAAAATAAGACCTACTTACAGTTTGCCTCTCGCTGAAATACGTATAAGGCATCCCCCCGAAAATAAGACCTAGCGCATCTTTGGGAGCAAAAATTAATATAAGACACTGTCTTATTTTCGAGGAAACAGGGTACTATACACAGGAAGGCTGAGCAGTCTTGAATAGAGAAGACTGTGTCTGGGTGTTTATCACAAAAGCAGAAGAGTTGATAAAAGTCCTTAGATGATATAGTGTTGCTATGAGCTACAGCATTAAATACTGTGTTTCCACTTAGATTTGGAATATAATTAATCAGGATGACCGAATCTAGATCCCTCAGGAATCTGTAGCAGTCCTCTGTTGGTTTTCACTACTAAGCTAAATTTATTTGGGAAATGCATATTCTGTAAGTAAATGCTATTTTCTAGAACATTAAGCATTACTATTCCCTAAATTAAGTACAAAGGAGAAACATAAGCTTATTTGCTATTGTCTAGTTCTGGTCTTATAATATTTTCCTATAAACACACAGCATTCAACGTGCTTAATGCATTTCTCTTTATCAGGTTCTTCCAGGCAATAAATAGCTCCTCTATATGACACAGACTCTTTAAGAGAAATCTGTCACAGAGGAACTGACTCCTAGAGCCATTTTACCCTAGATGACACAATGTGTTGGGAGCACAAATGCAAAGTTTCAGGTTCTGGCGTCACCGAAAGAAACAACGCATTCCACCACACACATGACCCACTTCTGTAATTATCTGCGAGCCTGTGTCAGGTTTACTGAATCTGCTTTGCTAATCAGATGCTTCAGGTTAGCCAACAGAAATCAGCCCAATGACAGTGGACGAAATACGAAGTAGACTTTAAAATGGTCAACATTCCCTGGTGAAGCAATTGCTTAAGAAGCCAACTTGCAAGAGCATTACAGTTTTGGACGTTGGTTTTGATGCCTGTAGACATCTAGAGACTCTGAAAAAGTCTCAAACATGGAACACCGGGCAGGGCTGCCTCTAACATGCGATACCGAGGAGCCCAAATCACGAGGTCCCACAAATGCAAGGAGGCCACACCGAGCGGGCTGCAGGTGAGCAAAGCTCTCACCAAGTTCTCCCAAACCCTCGTCTCTGCGCTCAGAACCGTTTCCCCGCCGAGTTCTGCGCACGATGAACAACACGTTCATTCACTCCATTGGCCTCCGAGGAACGGCAGCCGCCCACCGCCGGGTCCTGCAGAGGCGCCCGGCCGAGCGCGGGTCTGTCCCGGCCTCTCGTCCCTTGTAGGGGGCACTGTGCCAGCCCCTGTCCCGCGCCCCGCCGAGGGGACACCTCTCCCCGTCCAAGTGGCCCCGGTCCCCGCCCCTCTGACCCGCGAAGGGCACCTGTTTCGGGCGGGAGGGCGCGCTCGCCCCGCAAAGCCCGCCGTCGCCCCGCAAGCGCGCCCCGCGCCGTCCGTCACCCCCACGCGGCCCCGGCCCCGCGCTCACACGCGCGTCCTTACACCCACTCCCGCCCTCGCGCAGACACGCGCGCACACAGCCTCGCTCCTCCACAGCCCGCTCGCGCCCTGCGCCCGCGTGACCTCACAGCCACTCCCCACACTCCTCTCCCCGACACGCGCGCCTCGTCCACACACACGCCGGCCCCCCGCGCCCCCGCCGCCCCACGCACACGCGTGTCCGCCGCCCGCGCCCCAAACACGCCCCGTCCACACACGCCGGCGCCCACGCACCAAAACACACTCCCCCCGCGCGTACACACGCGCGCTGCTCGCGCAGGGCCACCCCTCCTCCACACGCGCGCGTGTCCTCGCGCCCCACGCTGTACACGCGCGCCCCGCACCCCCCGCCGCGAGCACGGGTGCGCCCCGCGCCCCGGCCCCGCGCGCCCCCGCCGGCCGCCGCCCTCGGCCCCACGCACACTCACGAGGGCTGGGGGAGCACGGCCGCCGCTCGGTCGCACCGGCTCCGAGCAGCTTCGCTTCTCCTCCTCCCGCGCGGCCCCGCCCGGCGCCGGCCCGTTCAGCCCCGCGCGCCGCAGCTGGAGAGACTCGGGCTCCGGGTACCGCCGTCTCCCCGCCACAGCCCCGAGTGCGCCTCCCGGGCCAATGGCGGGGCGCGGCGGTGAGCTCACCGGCCTCGGCCCCGCCCCCCGGGCCGCGCGGGCCAATGGCAGGGCGCCACGTCACCCGGAGCCGGGCAGAGGCAGGTGCGGGGCGCGGAGCCGCTCGGCGCGGGGACTGCGCCGGAACTGCGCCCGAGACGCGCGGCGCCGCGCTGGACGGCGGCGGGCTCGGCCCGGAGGGCGCGGGCGGAGCGCGGCCCCGCCGCGCCGGGCTGCCGCGCGCGAGGCCCTGGGCCGGCCCCGGCCCCTCGCGACGCCCGGACCCCGGCCGCCGCGCCCAGCTCGAGGGCAGGGACGGGCCCCCAGCTCGACGGCCGCGCCCGCTTGCCCCGGGCGGCCTCCCCGGTGCTCCCGAGCCCTGGCCCCCCGGCGCCGTCGGGCCCGTGTGGGAGACCCGCCCCCGGGGGCGCCCCGGCTCCCGCTCCCGGCGCGGCCCTGGCGCACCCGGCGGCGGCTGCATTGCAGGCGCGGGAGGAGCCGGCCGACGGCGCCCAGGCGGCTCCGAGGGCACTGGGCACGCGTCCCGGGTGGAGTGCGAAGGGGCCCCGGGCGCCCGACAGGGCGGGGACCGGGGATGCCCGGGCTGTGGCGGTGCCTCGCGGCGCCCCTGGGATTTGGGAGCGCCCAAGGGCCGCCACCCGCTTCTCAGGTCTCACCCTGGTGCCCCCAAAGTTCTGGCCTTGGCTTTCTCAGTTGGATACTCGGGCTTAGCATCCTCTCACCTCTGGCTGCCGCCCCAAGCCCCCGTCGCACGTCTCCGGAAAAGCCTCCCCGGGCATCCTCAGGGGTCACCACTACCTCTTGCGTTTCCCAGCCACCTCTGTAGTCCTGCCCTTACTCGCTTGCACTCCTCCACTCCCACCCCCACCCAACCGCCTACCCCGGCCGTGCACAAAGAAAGTGCTTGAGCCGCACAGACGTGAGCTAAAGGCCATCTAGTTTTCCTTCATATGCCAGGCACCTCTAAAATTCTCTTCTTTCTGCCATCTGGGTTAAAAAGAGTCTCAAAAGGTGGGGGGCGGAGTCTCCTTTTTTGACCCTACCCAAACACACGAAAACCACCACAGAATTTTGCAGAGCCTTAAGCTTGTGCAGCTGAAAATGAATTGTTAGAGGCCAAGCCAAGGACATGCCTGGCGAGGCTGGGTCTCACCCTGTGCCACGCCTCTGAGCCAAAAAAACAAGCAAGCAAGCAAGCCCTCCCAAGTTCTCAGTGTCGGGGGCCAAGAACAAGCCCCTCGCCTGTCCTGGCAAAGCCAGAATACCTGGGCATATTCACAGCTCTACTCCAACAAATCCTTCAGACCCCTGCCCCCTGCTGCCTCTGCGCTATGCGCACCACACAGGACTCGCACGTCCAAACTCTGCTTATGCCCCCTGCCCCCTTTGGTAGGCACGCTTCTTTCCATTCATTAAAAAGCCTGGCTCCAAAGCACCCTTCCACCCCATGGCTCTCAGCAGAACTGCCCTGGGAGCACTGTTAAAAATGCATTCATATTGCAACACACAGTGAGTAGATTCCTTTTGTTTTGGGGGTAGCAGTCCAGGACGAGGGCTCTGGACACAAGCCGCCTAGATTCACAGTTAGATTCTCCCGCTTGCTAGCTGTGTGCCCCACTTGCTCTGCTATCACGCCTACAGGAAAGAATTAAATGAGCCAGTGCATAGATGTAAGATGTTTACGCCAGTGCCTGGCACATAGGTACATGCACTACAAATTAGCTCTTGTTGCTATTTGAAGTCAGGGTCTATTGGAGTGGTGGGTAGTGGCTGGAAGGCAGAGGCTTCTGGGTTTCTGATCATGTCTTGTTTTTTTTTTTTGTTTTTTTTTAATGTTAAATTTGATGAGGTTACATTGGTTGGTAACAATTAGTTTACAGATGTACAAGTCCACATCACATCATTCATGCATCGTATTATGTGCCCATCAATGTCTTGTTTTTGACCTGGGCACTGGTTTTAGTTTGAAAAAAGTCAGTTTAGTTTGTGAGCTGAGTTTCAAACACTTGTGATATGTGCGCATTTCTACATGTATATTATATATAGAGATGATAAGAGGTGTTTTAAAAAGTTAGTTGTTGCTAGCTAAGACCAAGATGGCTCTAATCTCCTTGAGAATAGGAATGACGTCTTCCCTTGCCCTGGCACCTTGCACAATGTTCAGCATGCTGTAAGTGCTCGGCTAATAGTTGTTGAATTACTCTGAATGGATTGTGAGCAACAGAGACCATCTGTGGAGGTGGGATCATGAGGGACAGCACCTGCCTTTTTTCTCTATAGCACCAGGGAATTCAGGATAATGGATCTAGGTTCAGGTACCTGGGCCCCAGCTAAAGAGGAACCACCCATCCTCTATCTTTCAGTTGGGGAAGATCTTTTCTTTCCTCTTGGGTTTCTTTTAAAAGGCAAAGGTTCAGCCCTGGGCATTCCAGCTTCCTGAGAAGGGGCTTTGGGGGACCCTATGACCCCTGATACTTCCTCCAGCAGCCCCGTGTCCACCTGGCATGTGAGAAAGGTAGAGCCACCAATGCTTCAGTCCGTTGGCCGTGCCCTGGTGATAGAGCTGGGCTCAGCAGCCTGGATGGAGACTACTTTCAGGCAGCCTGAGGTGACATTTCTGCAGAACATTCAGGTCCTCTGAATGTTCCTCATGTGGGCCCTTTCCCCTCCTGGAAGATCTGACACTATGTGTCCCCACTGTGTCTGTCTCAGGATGGAGGCCACAAGACACACGCCCTCTTTGAGCCCATGCAGGGAAAGTCTGGCGGAGCTGGGTGGGGTGAGCTGAATGCTTGTGAAGCCAGCTGGAAGCTCTGAAAACATGCTGGAACCAAGGACCCACAGGTTGTCATTTCTCGTGGGTATTCATGTTTTCTTTCTTTCAGGTTAGGAAATGGCAGATGAACGAACGCATGCATGTGCTCCAAGCTAATTATAGCACGGGATTTTATAGCACTTTGGTGGTTTTTTAAGCTAGAGAAAAAGAAAACTTTGCTCAGTGCTGTACCCACTTGGCAGCATGCAGACCAAGTGCACTTTTGTGCCTAAAGCAGATCTGGTGAGCCCTTATCCCAGCCCTAACCTCTGCGGAAGGCCCCATGATGAACCAAGGCGTGGTCATCCTGCTGCAGATGAGGAAAGGGGGAGCTACCGTTCGTTAGACACCTGTTGTCTGCCTGCTGTTGCATTAGCCATTCGCATATACTGCTATTTCTCCTGGAAGTTGGATATTGTATAAAGGAAAAAATAAAGGCTTCAAGAAGTCACGCCACTTTCCCAAATGCACACAGATGCTAAGCAGCAGATCTGGGTTTCAAGTTCTGAGTCTGTGCCTATTCTGCCCCATTTGTGATGATTCTCCAAGCACCTAAATACCCTTAGAGCCGAGGACTGAGGATCGAATCCCGGCCCCGGCCCGTGTGGACCCATGTGCTGAACTGGGAAGTGCCCCCAGTTCAGTTCTCTGTCTCTCTCTCTCTCTTTCTCTCTGTCAAAAACAATACAAAATAAAAATAAATAAACATAAATTAAATAAACATAAATTAAATACCCTTAGATCATTTATATACAATTTTTTTTTTTTTAAGAAAGCAGTCTGGAAATTTCTAAGAACCGGTGACCTGTCTACCATATCCTTTTCCTCAGCCCCAGCAACTGTGAGAGCTCACTTATGTCCAGCAGTAGACTCTATCAGGCCAGGTCCCAAGTGACGGGATGAGTAGAGCCCTCCCTACCAACTGGCACTGGACGTGTAGCACGAGGGGAAAGAAACCACTGAAATTGGGTTCTTTGTTGTTGCACCATAACCTTGTCTCTGCTCTCAAAGTAAATATGTTTCTGCTTATGTCAACTCCCAATAAAAAGAAATAAAAAAGGACTCGTCTCAAATGAAGTGAAAACTTAAAAATAAATGCAAGATGTATGTATACTCAGTGTATCTTTAAGGCACTAAGAAATTTTTTAAAATGTCTTTAAAAATTACAGGGCAGGGTGACAAAGCAATTCAACAGAGAAAGAGTCTTTTCAACAAATAATGCCAGGACACCTGGCTGTGCCCAAGCAAAAGAAGGAAGTCAGATCTTTACCTGACACCATATGTAAAAGTAATGAAAAACAGATCAAAGACCGAAATGCAAGAGCTAAAATTACTAAATTCTTAGAGAAATATTCCTATCCTTGGACTTGGCAATTGTTTCTTAGATATGACATCAAAAGCACAGCAACCAAGAAAAAAATAGGTAAATTGGACTTAATCAAAATTTAAAATTTGGGGAAGTTGGGATGGCTCAGTGGATTAAACGCTAGCTTTGCAGCCCCAGGGATTGAGGATCATATCCCGGCCCAGGCCCATGCGGACCCATATGCTGAACTGGGGTGTGCTTCCTGCACTCGAGGACCCCAGTTCGGTTCTTGCCCCCCAGTTCAGCCCCTGGCTCGAGGGGGCGTGCCTTCCATGCAGGAGGCCCCCAGCCCAGTTCCCACCTTGCACAACCGCTATCCACCTGTGTGGAACGAAACCATGTTGAAAACTGATGATGTACAACTATGGAGACTGCTCTGGGCCCTCCCTCTTCTCTCTGTCTCTCTATGCCTCTGTCTTTGTCTCCATCAAAAAACAATAAAATAAATCTTAAAAAAAAAAAAAATTTTAATTTTTGTGCTTCAAAGAACACCATCAAAAAAAGTGAAAAAGACAATTCATTGAATAGGAGAACACATTTGCAAATCATACTTGCTATGAGACTTGTATGTAGAACATAAAAATAATTTTTACAGCTCAAAAATAAAAAGATAAATAACCCAATTTTTAAAAAGTGGGTAAAAATCTGAATAGACATTTCTCCAAATAAGATAAAAATGGCCAATAAGTACATGAAAAGATGCTCAACATCATTAGTCACTGGGGAAAGAAAAATCAAAACCACAATGAAATATCACTTCACACCCTGTTAGGATGACTATAATCCAAAAGACAGATAGTAACAAGTATTGGTGAGGATGTAGAGAGATTGAAACCCACCCTGCTGATGGGAATATAAAATGGTGCAGCTGCTTTGAAAAATGGTCTGGGAGTTCCTCAAAAAGTTAACCATAGAGTTGCCACAAGACCCCACAATTCCACTCCTAGGTTTGTGCCCAAGAGAACTGAAAACATACATCCACACAATGGACATTTATTGGGCAATAAAATGGAATGAAGAACTGATAGGTGTCACAACATGGATGGACCTTGAAAACATGCTAAGTCAAAGAAGCCAGTCACAAAAGACCACATATGTATGATCTCACTTATATGAAACATCCAGAATAGGCAAGTTTATAGAGATTAAAAGTAGGTTAATGGTTGCCTTGGGCTGGGGTGGGGGAGAGGCCTGGGGGGAGTGAGGCATGGCTGTTAGTTAATAGGTTTGAGGGTTCTTTTGGGGGGATGAAAATGGTCTACAATTAGATTGTGGTGAAGACTGCATGATCCTGTGAACATACTAAAAAATGCCAAATTGAACACTTTAAATAGGTGAATGGGATGGTATGTTAAAAATATCTCAATACAGTTCAACTCAGTGTATCTCAACACACACAATAAGACAAGAAAAAGAATGAAGTGTGGAAAAAAACCAATGGATCAACTTCAGAAAAAAAGACCGAAAAATAGGAAAAGGACAAAGGTCAGAGGGCCCGATCCTCAGTTGCCCCTCCTGTCGGCCAAGTGCCCTCTGTCCAGCCCTAGGTGGGATGCAAGGCGGGTGAGGACTCTAGACAGATAGGTGATGCTCTGTGAGGGGTCAAGACAGACACGGGAGGGACTGAGCCATGTGACGGTGACCCCCGGGGCAGGAGGTCAGAAGAGGGGCAGTTTGTAGTTGCGCTTCTGAAGGGTTGTGGAAAAGGGATAGTCCGTCAAATTCCTACTTGCTGTGCTAAGGATGCTGAAGAGAACAGCATCCTGAACTTGGGGTTCCCCGTGGAGAACTCCCTGATGTGCTGATTGATTCAGGGGTGAAGGTGAGCTGGGCCAAAGGCCTCAAATATTTCCAGCTAAGCTATAAATGTCCTTGTCTGGGCCTGAGCCTTCCCTAAGAGGGAGGCAACTTCCATAAGAGTAAGGGGAAGAGTCCAGGCCTGGGGCCAGCTCCACCATCTACCACCTATGTGGCAAACTCCTTTCTCTTCCCGTGCCTCAGTTTCCCCCTCTGTAAAATGAACTCTACGGTCATCTGATGGGGTCCTGGCGCGTGTCCAGCATGACCTGACGCAGCCAGCAGCCCTGTGCTTCGGCTGCAGGGACATGAAACGACCAGTCCTGTGAAGGTCACAGCACCCCCATAGGGCCTCAGGGGGCAGGTCTCATGACAGTGATGGAATCTCCTTCATGCAGGACTCCCCATTTTTGGAGAATGGTTCTGGGATGAGCTGAATCATGTCCCCCTAAAGTTTACATGGTGAGGCCCTGAACCTCAGCACCTCAGAGCATGACTATTTGGAGACAGGGGCTTTAAAGAGGTAATTAAGTTCGTATGGGGTGGTAGGGTGGGCCCTAACCCAATCTGAATGATGCCCTGATAAGAAGAGGAGATTTGGACCTGCAGTGACACAGTACAGGATAAACCATGTGAGGACAGTGAGAAGGTGACAGTCTACAACCCAAGGAGCGAGCACTTGGGTAAACCAACCCTGCGGATACCCTGATCTCGGCTTCCCGGCCTCCAGAGCTGTGGGAAATAAGTGTCTGCTGTCTAAGCTGCCCAGCCTCTGGTATTTTGTGACGGCCGCCGAAAGTGCCCGAGACAGCAGCTTCTAAGCACAGCCCCCCACTCTCTGCAGCTCTCTGCCTGGCCAAGACCCTCACGTGCAGAAGTCACGAGCCTCTACGGCTCCCCTTTCAAGGCCACTCCTGCCAGCTCAAGGCCCAAGTTTGGGGTCTGAGGATGCCGCCCGGCTGGGCAAACAGTGAGACTTCAGAGAGGCGGCCGTGCGCCCTGCGGCCCAACGGAGTCATGACCCAGAGCAGGCGTGCTCACCCGCAAGGAACGCTCAGCACGCACGTCCTGAAGCTGCCGTGATGTGCCTCCTCACGAAGTGGATACAGTTTGTTTTTTTTTTTAATGTGGGAATATGATTAAAGAGAAATGAGTATACACAACATCATGTATGTGACAACAGAGTCAAAAGACCCAGTATCTATGCTGGAAACCACTTTGAAATCACCGTCCTGACAGCTGGCCGCTGGCCCAAACCTGAAGCTCCTTCCTGCACTGGTGACAAGAGCTGGAAAGCACCCCTTTTCGGGAAGCAACTGGCTAGGACCTAGGACTCATGCCCAAGGTCACAGGGGAGGAGCTATGCTGTCATCTCCCATCATGTTCTTAGCCACTGAAAAGAAACCAGAGCAATGCAAACAGAAGGCAGGATTAGAGGCAGGTGCAATTTCTATTGCAACCAGCTGGAGCGTCTGGGGAAGCAGAGGTGACATATTTAGTGCAGGGAGAGTCTTAGACACTTAGGTGCTAAATGCCATTGAGTAAAACAAAAAGGTGGCCAGCAAAAGGCACAGGTGAGTTCCGCACACACGGGTGCCACCACCTGCAGCTGGTCTCTCTCTGACACTTCAGGTCACCGTGCCACTGTGGCCTCTCACTGTGCAGTCATGACCCCACACAGCCTGGCAGCTCACAGGCTCTGGGACCAATGAAACGGGGTCAGTTCTCTCTCTGCCACCCAGGGGCCGCGGAAACACCATCCACTTCAAAGAGAAGTCCCCTGGGATGCTGTCAGAAGAAAGGCCGCTCCACCCAACGATCCTGCTTTCTTTCACTCACTGTCAAGTAAAATAATGTAGGGCCTTTCACCAAATAGCCAATGAGCAGCCCTCCCGTCCCACTGAGAATGAACGAATAGAACTCCAGGGCCCGAGTGAGGCCTACAAGTGTCATCAGGGATCCTGGAGGCTCAGACTTCCTGCCCCTCCTCTGCTCTCCGCTCAGAGATTGTTCTTTCCTGACGCTTTTCAAGGGATGGACGGGTGTGTGTGTGTGTGTGTCGGGGGGGGGGGGGTCTCGTGATAAATGCATCAGCCATTTCCAAGTTCCCAGAGCCCTGGGGCCTTTGGGTGCATCAGGCCCTCCAAGCCTGGGCCACCACTGTGGCCTTTCTGGGTTGGCTCCATTGCACCCGTGTGCAGGCCTGGCTCCGAGATACATGTGGGAGCTTCCATTGGCTTGAGCTGTTCCTGGGTGACCCAGGCCAGGCTTCCTGATGTCATAACCTCATCAAGCTCATACAACTAGAGCATGGATGCATTTTGTAATGTCTGAAGAATCACACTGATGTGCTAACGTCTTAGAAGATGGCTGAATGTGGCATCTACGTCTGCCGTCTCCTACAGGTGAATTGTTAAGCACAAATGCCCTTTGCTCAGGTCCCCGCCTCAGCTCTGAGATCCTTGTCTGCACCCAGATGGTCATCATTTGCAAGGTTAGCTCCGTTCCCACAGGTGTTGGGGCGCTGTTGGAAGTGGGGGCACTGGTTCTGGGGCTTCCTCCAGGCTCCCAGCCCCCACACTGGAGAGGGAGAGGGCAGGGGGGACGAGGCCAGCTGCTCATAACCCTGCCGCAGCACTCGGAGCCATCAGGAGAATACCTCAGTGAGGAAAGACTGGAGCCAGGGGTGCCATCGGCAGGATGGAGGCGGGATGCAGGTCCGTTTATGGAGCATCATGGGCTGGGGCCCAGGTGAGTCATTTAAAGAGCTAATTGAAATCATACGTCAGAATAATAACCTCAGCCATGCAGAGTGCCTACAATTTCTCATTTACGTTCACATTTAGGCGGACCCATCTGTAACCTAGTTAATTTCCCAGCTCTGCCCAGGAAATCTTGAGTTTTGCACAATATTCTCTACAGAAGACAAAGTAGCCACCCCAGAACCATTTATTTCATAATAAGATGGTTTTTTCTGGCCCCAAAGAATTGCCGAGGATGACACAAGCTCTGTGTAAGGCAACACTTTAAAAACAACAGCAACAATAACACAACCACGTCAGACACCATTTCCTCTCTCAACAAGGACAGCAAAAAAAAAAAAGAAAATCAAAAGTCAAGAATAAAAAATAAAAAATTACTGGCCTACTGGGGTGGGGCGTGGGGGAGGCTGGCGGGGGCAGGGGCAGGGGTGCTCCCTGTACAGGAATGAACTGAACCTTGCCCAAAGAGAGGTCTGGCCTTTGTTACCTTCTGGGCGGGGTGACCTCTAAACCCTCGGAATGTCATGCCCCATAGGAGTGTCTGTCTTTTGCCTGCGGGTCAGTGGACAGTCTAACAACATGATTTAAGGTAGGGGCTGGCCACGTGGGATAGTTGCAGGGTGGGGGCTGGCCATGCTGGAAGGACCCGATTTAGGATCGGGGCTTTTAGTCACAAGGTATCAGCCAACTCTGAAGAAGCTGGAGACCAATCAGCTGGCTCCAGTGGGGTTTCGAGGGTGCTTCCCTGGCTGGCAATACTCCAGAAGCATCGCCACTCACTGGTGCTGTCCACAGGGCTGAGGCAATGGAAGCTGGGTGTTGGTGGCCTCTCCGACTCTGTCCTATGCACCTCTTTCCTTGGCTGGTTTCAATCTGTACCGTTTTGATGTAATAATCTGTAACTGAGTGTAAATGCTTTCATGGGTCCTTATGGTGAATTATCGAACCCGAGTGTGCACTGTGTTCCCTTTAGCTTTGCAGCTGGCTAACTCTTGCACATTCTTTCTGCGTATGAAGAGCACTCCTATGAACAAACAGTATAGTTTTCCTACAGGATCAGCCCCTGTCTAGTGCATCCTCTTCCTGAGCGGGACACGAAGGGACTCCACCTGTCCCCTAACATTTGGAACCTGCCCCGATGGAGCACTCATCACACCAGCTGTGTTGTCTGGTCTGCCTTGTGTCCTGTGTCCCCAGAGGCGGGCAGGGCCAGTTAACACAGGTAGTTAACACAGTTATCACAGTTAACACAGTTATCTA
This sequence comes from Craseonycteris thonglongyai, assembly GCA_004027555.1. NCBI lineage: Eukaryota > Metazoa > Chordata > Mammalia > Chiroptera > Craseonycteridae > Craseonycteris > Craseonycteris thonglongyai. The sequence goes on along the minus strand of PVKE010000011.1, from coordinate 233,747 downwards.
CCTGGGTCCTCAGGTAGATACCAGTGACCAATGGGCCGCTTTCCACCAAAGCTGTTTCTTCCATCATGGGTTAAGACCCGTTTGGAGGGTGAGGTGCTTACCTAAGGACAACCTAAGGTCACAAGTGCCAGAGGAGATGAGTGTTGTGAGGCTTTGACAGGTATTGCATGAAGCATGTGGGTGGCTATCCCCGCCACACCAGAGTTTTGGGGCAGTGGGATTCTATGGGATGGGTGTGAATAGGCAGGTGTCATGGTCCCTCACTCGGCTACCCACCCACTCATTCATTTATTCATTCATTCATTCACCAGGTTAAGATCAGACTGGGTCAGAGATGAGGTAGTCACAAAGGGTCAGATGAGGCCCTCCCCCAGGCCCGGGACTGTGACACACCATGCAGTGACTCGCCAAGACCTGGCTGGGAAGTGCCCCGCTCCCCCGAGGTCTAGAGGGTGGATATGTCTGAGCAGTTCAGGGAAGAGATCTGCTTTTCCCCGTCCTCTTCCAACTCCAGTGAGCTGAGGGGAGAATTCTGTCCTCAGCAGGTGGCCCCTTAAAAGTTCTGAAGTCACCCTGGGGCACAATAAATAAAGGAATTTAGGGTCAAGCTTCTGCATTCTTGTCTTGGGTCATTTGCCTGAAGATTGTCCAGTGACAGGGGGACAAGGAAGGGGACGCTGCTGCCTGGAAAGTTGGGCCTCCCCAGCCTGGTTCTGACATCAGACATGCTGCAGCCTTTGAAAGCTGAGGACAGTTAGCAGTGCGACAACGGGCACAAAACCACCACTGGCTGTCCACCTGTCTACCTATTCATTTGGCCATCCATCTCTCTATCCCTTGAAGAAACATTTATTGAGCGCCTACTGTGTTCCTAGCCTCTTGGAGCACGGTGATCATTAAGACAAGAGCCCTTGGCCTTGACTGAGTTATACCTTCACTCCTGTCAGCTTCACGCACACACCTCGACCCCTTTCATCCAACGCCTCCTCTGTGCCCGCATGCTTCTCTGAGCTCTGGAGTCTACGTCCGTGCATTTGCTATTGCCTTCTGACGTGGGTATCCCAAAGGTCCTTCAGACTCCACTCAACGCATGCCTGGTCCTCTCTAGGTTGAATGACATGAAATACCCCATATCTAACCCACTGACAAGCCTACTGATGCCACCTCCTAAACGTCTTTTGACTGTCCCCTTCTCTCCAGAACCACCAAAACCTACCATCATCTCTAGCCAGGAGGAGTAACTGGTCTACCCTCACCTGCTCTGGCCTTCCTTCAATCTGGTCTCCACGCAGCAGCCAAGAGCACATCTCAAAATGCAACCCTGGGCATGTCACGGCCTCTCACGCCCTCAGTGCCTTCCTTGGAGGTAGGGCCTGGCTCACACGGGCTTGTCTCTGAATGCCGCTCCGTCTTCGCCTCCCCGTCCACCTCCTGGCCTTCACGTGTCCCCTTAAGTTCATGTGTCCCCCCCACCACAGAACCCTGTGTGTGCTGTTCCCTCTATCTGGATGGTCTTGCTGCCCTTCTTCATGGAGTTAACTTCTGCCCCTTCAGATCTCAGCGTAAGGGCCATTTCCTCCAGACATCCTCCCAGACCTCCCTGAGGAGGTGCCCCTCCCCCCTCATTCTAAGCTCCCCGAATTCTTGTTCGTTAAAGGAGAGGTGGTCAGGTCTGAGCTTTCCTCCAGTAGGTGGTAAACTGGGTGCGCTTAAGAACCTCACTTGTTTTTGTTCATTTGTTTTGGTTCCAGTCCTTAGGCCAGTGCCTGGAACCTAATGTGGTTCGTGAATAAATGATTACAAAGAGAAAATCGCTCATGGCTGAATTAACAGAGTGTGATAGGAAGTCAAACAAAAAGGAGGCATCCTGCATGTGGGGGATGGGACGAGGCGGGAAGACAGCTTGACTAGCAAAGGGGTCTTAGAGCGGACATTTTCAGAATAGAAGGAGCTCCCTAAACTGATCACAGGGAAAAGACCTGAGGGACCAGAAGGAACAGCACATGCGAAGGCTCGGAGGTAAGAAACAACATGGTATGTTTGGGGAGATCTGAGAATTTAGCAGCGTGGAGGGTAGAGCATTACGCAGGGGAGACGGAGGGCAGACGATGAGAAATACAGGCTGAGGTGAGCTTGTCAAGGGCTTGTGCTCCGTGCACCCTCAAGGAGCAGAGAACCCCCCTCACCCCCTGCCCTGTGTGCTCCTCTCTGACAACCTTCCTGCACTGGGTTACAGGTGCCGGGGTTCTTGCCTGTCTCTCCTGCTGGACAGCGCCCAGCACCGGGCATGGCCCACGGAGACACTCCATCACCCTTTCTGCACAGGTCAGTGACCTATAGCATGCACGGGGCAGGAAAGAGCGGGGAGCCCCCAGGGCAGACACGAGCTGATGAAGGTCTGAGATAGGAAAATGGGGACCAGGCAGGAGAAGCCGTATGGGGTTTGAAGGACCGAGTCTGCAAACTAGGGGCAGGGTCACGGGGAAGGCAGAAGCAGGGACGTGGGGTGCTTCTGGGTGTGCAAGCCGGTCAGACGCAGCACAGCTGTGTTAGAGCGGAGGCTTGGCCAAAAGCTCAGTGTGTGGAGGTCAAGGGCAGGCGGACAGGGTCAGAACACCCATGTGTGACCCACTCTGTGTCACCTGCTCACTGTGGTGTCCGAGCGTCCTCATCTGTAGCAAGGGGACCTTGTAGGTTGTTGGGAAACTTGAGTGAATTGATATATGTAAATGCTCTCCCGTGTGTCTCAAGGGCAGTGGAGGCAGCTGGGTGGCAATGAAGTGACATGAGACGTGACCAGTTCTTCTAATTGTGGGTTCCACAGAATGGGGCGAGGTCTGGGGCACAGTTCCCTGCTCACATCCCAGCACATCTGACTTTTGCAGGAGAAAGGACATGCCTTTCCTCATGTGCTGATGTCCTGGTCCCTCTGCCCAGGGGGCTTGGATAAGGTGACCAGATTTTAACATTGGTAAAGCGGGACACCATTGACCGGGGGGGAGGGGGTTCTTGATGAAAAATTGGGTCTACCTCCCGCCGTTCCCTAGCTTGTCGTACATTCTTTCCAAAAATCGGGACTTTTTTAAAACGCCATGGGAGGCGGGACAAATTGTTAAAAATCGGGACTGTCCCGCCAAAAGCAGGACATCTGGTCACCTTAGGCTTGGAGCACGGCTGAGTCAGGTGGCTGTCCCCTCTCTGTGGGTGTGACTGCTCGTTCAGCCAGGACACATGGGGCAAACACGACCAGCTAAGCAGCCAGGGCATCGTGTTCCTCCACGCTGTGTCCTGGTCCGGCTGAGCGATGGGGAAGGCGGAGGGTGGGAGGGAGGACAGCACGACACGGGAGTAGGGGTCCTGATTCAGCATTGGAGCACTCCCTGGGGCGCAGATTCCTTCCAGAAGGATGAGGAGGTTGGACTAGGAGACAACTGAGTTTCCTTCAAGGTCTAACTCCCGAAGATTCTAAGTGTGTTTCTGGTGTGTTGACTGCTTCCACTCTGCCGCTGATTTCTTGCAATGATTCCTGTTATTATTGAATGTGGGACATCTGACACGTACCCGCCTGTCCCTTTCCTTCTCAGACAAAGGACTTGGGTCAACAAGTGGAAAGCGTCAGCTGGTTACCGCAGTGGAGGAAGCTGCTCTTCACCCTGCCAGGCTTCTCAGAATGTCCTCTTGTCGCAGAAGCAGGGGGTACAAGGTCGCTGGGCGGCTTGGAAGGGATGAGAAACGTGTGTATTTTTAGGAGCTTTGAAAAGGAGAGGCCTCGTTCCTGGCCCAGCCCGAGGCTGTTCTGCCTTCTCAGTCCCGCGTGGAGCGGGATCGGGCAGGCCGTGCCCCCTCTCACCTGCCCCGGGAGCTCTGGGCCCCACATCCCCTGGCAGGCCACACCAGCCCCCACTCTGTCCCCGCCTCTTCTTGCTGATGACATTCTGAGTCTCGCAGGCTCAGGACCATTGCTCCCTACTGCTGGGCAAACAGATGGGCATCTCCACCCTCTTCCAGGGAGGCAGATTCTGGGGGCCAGATCCCAGGAAAGGTTGCGGAAGTCAGCCAAACGCCGGCTGGACTTGCCGTATGTCCCGCCTGGGCTGCTTGCTCTCTCTGGGGTCTCAGTTTTGCTGGGAAGCTTTTCCTGCAGGCGACTGCTTTCTGGAGTACAGCTGCCTGCGTCCAGATGACGTGGATCACGGGAGTGTGAGGGAGTGTGACGTAGCTGACTTGGGAGCCAGGCGTCAGGGATGGAGCTGTCCTGCCAGGCACTCCCCACACCCCCACACCCCCCCATTGCGGGATCCCCACATCCCACAGTAACCAGATGGAGGGGGAGAGCCGTCTCCCGTGGGTCTGCCGTCCACACATGTTTGGGGGTACATCACAGCTGGTTCCTTCTTTGGGGCTCGCCTCTGGGCCCTGTGCCCCAACGAGGAACAATGGGGTGGGATGTCCCTGAGTCTGGGTACAGGGAGCTGTCATCCTGGGGCCTGCAGATCTAGCATGTGGTTTGCTGGGCCAATACCAGAAGGTGAGGTGGGGCAAGCAGGGCCTAGGGCGGAGGCACAGGGCCTCCTGGGCCAGGTGAGTCTGCCGGGCTCCTGGTCCTTCTGTCCTGCCCCTGCCAGACGAAGCTCATGGCTCTGAGAGCACAGACAGCTGGGCACCGTCTTATCCGGAGTTTGCAGCCACTTCTCTGGGTTTTGCAAACGCATGCGACACGGGGTCTCTTCCCTAGAATGTGCTGTTCCGCCTCCCTCTCCACCTGGGATGAGACATGGCTGTGCGTCCTTTGTCTTGAAAGGCCCTCTCCTCCCAGCCTCAGCAATCACGTCTTCCCGCCTTCCTCCTGTTTCACCGGCTACTCCTCAGCCTCTTCGCCAGCCCCTTCTCTGCATGACACGCAGGTGTTGAGGAGCCCACGGCCGGCCCGGAACAGTCTCCTCCTTCATCGGCACTCTGTCATCTAGTCCTGTGCCTTTAAGCTCCACCGGGGAGCTGAGGACACTCACGTTTTATCTGGACTTGACTGGCCTGCAGACTTTCAACCCCAACTGCGCACTTGGTGACATGAATGAGGCTACCAATCTTGACGTGACCGAAACCAAACTCTAGGTTCCCCTAGCTCCCAAATACTCCTCATACTCCTCTGTCTCAGGAAATGATCCACTGACTCCTCCCCCCAAGTTGTTCAAGCCCCGAATCTAGGCATGAGCCCTCATTCTGTTCTCATCCTGCATGGCCAGATCACCAGCAGGACCCTGGGCTTTACCGCCAGAGTCCCCACACTGTCCCGTGGGACACATCGTTACCAGTCCCCTTGGAACGACCATCCACGCTCGTCAGCGGTCCGTCTGCGAGAGGAGACACAGTTCACTCTCCATCTGCAGCTGGGGGTCTCAGAAACATGCAGCTGAACGTATGGACTCACCTGCTAGTGCCCCCTCGCGACCTCACTGTCCTCACGATAAGTCCCCCCGGGGCCCCTTCTCCGCTGTGCCCTCCCTTCACTGGGCTCAGCTCCTTCCACACACCGGCTCCTTCTCTCTGGGGCCTTTGCTCTTGATATTCCCTCTGCCTAGAATGTTCTCCCCATGATCCGAGTGTGGCTGGCTCCTCCTACAGAGCCGCCTCTGGCTTGCCAACCTAAGGTAGCCCCCTGGCATCTTCTACCCTTAGTGCCCTGAGAGTTGCCTTGGTGACTTGTGTGTGGTCCTGCTTGCCCACTAGACTAGAAAGGCCAGGAGACTGAAAACCCAGGAGCGGAGCGCGGTGCCTGGCACAGCGTGACGGGTGCTTGGGACGTGTTCCCTGGGCCGTGGAAGAACCAGTGGCCTAGCGGGCGGAGGCCAGAGCACAGGCCAGAAGGCTGCCTAGGGCGCGAGAGACAGTTTGGGCCAAATTAAGGGGTTGTCAGAGGGGGTGCAAAGAAGTGGGAGAATTGGGGAGGAAAACCACCGGATGCTGCTGGGACGTGGGAGAGGGCACGAGCCGGAGGCCTCAGGGATGACGCCCGGCTTCCTGGGTGGGACTGTCTGCTGAGGTGGGACTATTGTGGGAGATGTGGGTGTGTGTGGGGTGTGTGTGGCAGCAAGAGGGCAGTTGTGAGTCCCCTCTGGGACGTGCTGTCTCGCCTGAGGAAACTGAGTACAGATGTCCGAGGGCAGGTAGATGGTTCCGGATCCGAGAAGAGGGACGAAGGAGGAGATGTCAGCACCTTCTCCGTCACACATGGAGAAGGGAGTCTGCCGGGGACAAGCCCTCAGGCAGACGGACCGAGGAGGACAGTGACGCAGGAAGGAGCTCCCCTTGGCCTGTTTCGTCCTCGTTTGACTCGAGGGCTCTTAGTGCTTCTGACCCCCTTGGTTCCGTCCTTTCCCTTGTGCAGCCCTCGGGCTCCAGGCTCCGTGCCGCCACCATCTTCTGCGTCCCTCTGACTCCCAGGACTGCCCCTTCTCAGTCTCCATCACTGGCTCCTTCTGGAATGTTCTATTAGCATCCATGAGCCAACTCTCTCCTGGGCCATTCTCTTCTCCCTGTGCCTCAGACTGTGACTTTATTGGGAAATAGGGTCTTTGTAGTTACAGACGTCACTAGCTAAGGGGGTGTTGACCCTAATCTGGGGAGGAAACAGAGACACAGACACAGAGGGAAGATGCCATGTGTTGAAGGAGGCAGAGACTAGAGCTGTGCTGCCCATACTCAGGGAAGACCAAGGACTGCCAGCAGATGCCAGGGGCCGGAAGAGGCCAGAAGGACCCTCCCCGAGAGCCTCTAGATTTCGGACTTCGAGCCTCCAGAACTGGGAGAGAAAACACTTCTGTTTTAAGTGCCTGAGTGTGTGGTCATTTGCTACGGGGGTCTAGGAGATGAATGCCATGGTTGATACTGACCGCCAGCGGGCACAGGCCTGAGCCCCGGGGGGCTGGAAGGCACCCTGCCGGAGCAGCCACGTCTGCCTGAGCCCTGCCCGCCACCCCTGCACGGCTTTGCTTGGCTCCTGCTTCAACAGCCAGAATGAGGGCGTGCGGGCTGCCTCCCCAGCCCCCTGGGATGCTGGGTCTGCCCCTCACTGCCCATCACTGCAGGGTACCATCTGCCACTCAGCCCCAAGGCGACCCACTCCCTGCCCCGCGGGTCCACTCGGTGAGGTGGAATCAGCAGGAGACCACTCCCCAGGGTCCCCTCGGTCCCTGGCTGAGGAAGACTAAGGACAGTCACCGCCCAGCTGTGACCATGCGGGCCTCACAGAGAACAGACACAGCTGAGGAGGGGCCTGTGCTTTGAACCAGGTGCGGGCTGGGCGGCTGCCGCTCGGGAGGAACCGAGTCCCGCCACTGAGCCGCAGGTCCCAGGTGCAAGATGAGGTTATAGCAGCTCCTGTCCCTGCCATCTTGCCCCTTAGGTCACTATGTGCCAGGAAGTCCCAGAGACCAAGCAGTCTCAGTGTGTCCTGGACCGCACTCCAGGTGAAAGCCAGAAAGTTCTGGGCACTAGCCCCTCTTACTTGCAGGGAAGACCCCTATGTCAGAGCTTCCTACACTTTGCCTCCAAAGTGCTCCCAGAGGCAGGAGATGGTGGGTGGGCCCTTGGCACTGCCTGAGGTGACAATTCAAGGCAGCTCTCCAAAGTCAAGGCAATTCACTGATGCTGTGTTAAGTCTTAGCTTAAAAGCGCTTGTGAATTTTGCATTCTCCATAAAACACTCTGTTTTAGTAAAATAACGACGTTTTGAGTTAATTACCACCCAATTACTTAACCTTTGCCCTTCCCCTGACATCATCTGGCATAAGTGATGCGCCAACAACTGGCTCCTGTCTTCCGCCTGCCTCCATGCATGTTGTCCCACGTGGACAGCTCAGCACCACGAGCAGGCCCACAGAGGGTGCTGGGACGTGGGCTGGAGGGTCTGCGGGGGGGGGGGAGGGGGCCAGGCCAGGAGGAGCTGGCACAGCCACGCTCACCAGAGAGCCCTGGAGTGTCCCCATGGCAGGGAGAAAGCACCCAGAGTCTTCCTGGGGGCCAGTCTCACAGCTGGGATGGCCTTTGGGCTGCACCATGGTCTCTAAGTTGCTGTGGGGTCTCCCATCCCTGGTGGGTGGAGCCTGCAGGGAAGGCCGGCTGGACCAGGGCCACATGCCAGGGCCAGGCAGCTTGGAGGTGGCGGGAGCTGGGGACCAGCCCCGGTACCGTCTGTCTTCCGTCTGTTAGTACGGGTGTGGTCAGACAGGCAGGGAGGCCCCATCTTGCTTCTCCTTCTCTTCCCTCCTCAGAAAGGAGCAAGGCTCTCAGCCTTCCCAGACGTCCCTCCAGGAGCCAGGCAGCCCCAGAGGACAGCTCAGCAGACAGCTAACTGCGGCTGGCCTGGCCTGCTGGAGAGGCAGGCTGCCTGGGGGCTCTGCCCTGCTGCAGGCTTCTTCAGGAAGCAGGGACCTACCTACCCAACTGCAGGGCCCCTCCCTCCCAGACCCCCAGGTGACCAGCTGGCCAAACCTGAGAAAGCTACACCCTAATCCTCTCACCAGGCCGGAGGCTCAGCTGCCTGAGAAGCAACTGAAAATAGTGTGACTTAGTGGGGTTCTAAGAAAGGGGGGCAGTGGGGTGAGGATGGGGCCAAGGGACCCTGGGTCTTCTGAACCTGGCCCTGGGGTGAAACCAGATGGCTGCAAGAGAAAGAACAGGGCATACAGAAGTCCCACTCACCTTCCCTTCTAGGGACAGGGGTCACTTAAAGGCGCCTTCAGCTGCACGGAGGCCTGCCCCACACCATTGGCTCCAGGGCCCCAGGGCGGCTCGCCTGGGCTTCTCTTTGCAAACACAGGACAGGCAAGTTGTCTAAACAGACAGCACATCCTCTCTGCGCTCAGCGCTGCCCTGGCTGTTTGTGTCCACAGGACCCGTAGCAGCAGAAGTGACATTTCCCAGAGCCTCTCCCCAAACCAACTCCAGGGTTAACCCTGTTGCCTGACTGCCTCTAGCCTGGAAGAGGTCCCCACTGCATCCCCAACTGCACACGGGCTGCCCCAGCCCGTCCTGGAGTCCTGTGCAAATGGCCTGGGGTCAGGCCTGGGGAAATCTGTTCTGCTCTGGACCTTTCAGGAAAGAAATGATGAAAATGCTTGGGGTCTTGCTCCCCACTCTCCCTGGGGACTCCTTCCTGCCCCTTTTAGCCTGGCTGATGCCTGCTCAGCTTTGAGGTCACAGGGAGGGTCACTTCTTCCATGATGTTTTCCTGACAACTGGGCTGGATTAGCTCTTTTCATGTGTCCCATGGGGGCTCATTCATTCATTCATTCATTCATTCACACATGCATTCATAAAACAAGTATGTACTGTGGTCTACAGTGTGCCAGCCTGTGCTGGGCAGTGGGAGTCCAGACAGAAAGGGCCTGTGTGTCCCCAAGGGCTCACAGTGGGAGGGGCGGAGAGTGGAAGGGAGGGGAAGCCCCACAGGTCTGGGGGAGGCACTTCATGCAGCTCCCAGGGCCCAGAGGGCTGAGCTCCCCAAGGTTGGCACTGTGACCCTCCCCTTCCTCCCCGCCCCCCCCCCCCCCATTTCCAGGTTCGGTCTTGGCCTGGATGGCTGCGCCCAGCTGAGATTTTGGGGACGTGGCGACTCAGGGCCCAAGCCCCTCTGCAGGGACCATCGCCCCACTCCGGGCTGACTGCTCAGACAAAGGCTGCGCCCAGGGACAAAGACTGCGCCATGGTTGCTGTGCGCGGGAACGGCTCCTCTGCGCCTCCCACCCAGCCTTTAGTTCGGCAAACAAAGCAATTTTTCAACCCCCAGGAAGGCAATGATGATCTTTCCAAAACACCTCTCCACCTCTCCGATGGGGTGGTAGAGCGCCCCTAGGAGCGAGAGAGGAACGACCGATGGTGAGACCCAGGTCGGCTCCCAGCCGGCCTCAGCCGCCCCACGAGCGCGCGCGGCTCTGCCCGTCACGGCTCGGCCCCGGGCTGCAAGGCGGGCCCTTCCACCGCGCGGGGCCTGCCGCAGCCCGGGCGGGCGAAGGCCCCTGCATTGCAGCGGTGCCGGGCGTGCGTGTGTGCATGCGTGTGCGCGCGCTGCTGCACGCGTGTCTGTGTGTGCGGACGCCGCCTCCCGGCCGCCGCCCCCCAAGGCGCTCGGGGCTGCAGCCCATCGGCCCCGCCTCTCTCCCCGCCCGCCTCCCGCTCGCCGCCTCCCAGCCGCTCGGATGGAAAATTTGCCCAGCAACCATGGGGGCGGAGGGGTTGAGGCGAGGCCTGCAGAGATGGGAGGGGAGAGGAGAGGACGGCTTCTGACCACAGCCACTGCAGCATCGCCCCACCCCTGCAAAGTTCACTGCCAGGCCACACGGTTGGCCAGAGGCAGAGGGACCCCCACCCTCCGGCCTGTCCCAGTCGTCCGCTTTGTACTGGGCAGATGCGGCTGCGGTTCTGCTCCACCCTCCACCTCTGTCGCTTGTCAGGCTGGGAAGAGGCTAGAAAAATGGTCCTTGGGTGGAAATCGGGGGCAAAAGAATGAGAGGGAGGTTTCGCTCCTCTCCCCATGCAGGGTGGGGTCTCACGGTGCCTCTGCCCTGGTCAACCTCCCCCTCCCATTACTTTAAAGGACGCCTGGCCAAGACCAAAGGGAAAGGGAGGCACAGGTTCCTTCAGGGACGCGATCTGCTCCCCAACTCCTGCCCTTTTCCCCCCCTGCCAGGGGCTGGGGGACGCTTGTTGCTACTGGGGGCCCGCTGGATGGAGCTCAGAGCTCCACGTGCCCAGGGAGGGGCTGCCGGACAGGTGTGTGCAGCTTGGCAGCAGGGCCATTGCCCAGGAGGCCTGGTATGGCCGAGGACTCTGGGGCATGTCGTCATGAAGCAGTTAAGGTGGCCTCCCTTCCCTGTGGTCTCCATCGCAGCGTCTTCCCCTGTCGGCAGCCTCCTGGTCCAGCTTGCTCTCTGGGCTTCCAGGGGGGTTCGCTGGCGTCTCCAAGACTGAGCCCCGGCTCTATCTCCCAGGCAGGCCCTACCCTGGTCCCAAAGCCCTTTAGTCGTCCCTGGGGAGGTGACCTGGGCACTCAGGGAGAGCCAAGGCTCTGCAGAGTTCCCTGCCCCGTTTCCCACGCATCGTGCAAAGCTGAAACCGGATTTCCTGAACGGGAGCCCCTGGTCACCCTGCCCTTCTCTGTTACACCCCACAGGTCATCCTCACAGCTCTGCTGGCTCCAGCCGTGGCCAGAGCAGCTGCCAAGGCCAGCCTGTTGCTCCCGGGCAGCCAGTGCCAGGGTGCAGATGCCTGCTGACCCAAAGCCACCTCTGGGAACAACTCTCAGAAGGTCCAGTGGCCAGGGTGACTGCCAGGCACCCTGTCGGGAGTCACCCTGTCACTGCTAGGGCCAGGACTGGGATGAGCTCTGCACACAGGGTGGCTCAGGAAAGCTGCCCGGGGCATGCGCCCAAGCCCAGCAGTCCCTCAGCAGTCGGCAGCCAGGGGTGTCTGAGAGGTGAGAAGGCAAAAGGCCCTGTTGGTACAGGGTAGTGCCTGGGACCTGACCCCCGCACAGTGCCCAAGGTCAGCTTATCTAAGGCCCAATACAATACCTCAGGCTGGGGAGGTGCCCCACAACCCACACCTCTGCCGCTGCCCTGGTACTGAGGTCCTGTGCGGCCCTTCCTCCCCCTCTGTTCCGGGGGCAGCCCATCCGCTCAGCACCCCAGGCCAACTCCGGGGTCTCTGACCATAGCGTCCCCTGCCCATCTTTGGCAGCTTTTCTGTGCAGAGCCTCCGGTGCCCCAGGAGCAGCCACCACTCACCAACCCCACGGGCAAGGCCGCGGCTCTCAGGGCCCGTCCTTGGCGGGAAGGTCCTGCCTCCTCCATCGGGGCCTGTTCAGGCTCCCGGGCCCCTCCCCCTCAGCCATGGCCGTAATCCTGGGCTTATTTCAGATGCTCCGCAGGGCAGAGACTAAAGAACAACCAGCCGAGAAGCAGGGGTGACAGGAGTTTGAGGGCTCCAACGAGAAGGTTTGGCTTTTGACCCCTAAGTTTTGGCCTTGGAACCCGAAGGAAGCCCAGCCCGAGTGGCCGCCCCCATTCTTTTCTCTCTGAGGCTTGCTGACGGCCTCCAGGAGCTTCCAGGACACCCCGGAAACAGCCCTGGGGGGTGGGGGCGGGGCACTGGGGTTTGTTGAGAGAAAGGCCTCTCAGCCACTCGGGGGCTTGTTTGGACACCCAGACCCACTGGCAGGAGTGACAGCTGCAGCCCCAGACAGACACACTTCATTCTGTCCCAGGGAGACACTGAGATTAAGAGCAGAGACTCACTCAGACCTCCTGTGGCCGAGCCGCACGCCTGCCTCACAGGCTCTGGACGCCGCCTCCTTTTAAACACCTCGTGCACGGGGTCCCCAAGTGTCCCTGTCCCACAGAGTCTGCCAACGTAACCCGAGCGCAGCTCTTACCGTCCAGGGACAGCCAGTCATGCTGGGAGGAGGGGAGCGTGGGCAGGGCCCGAGCTTTGTACTCAAACACCACTGAGTTGGAGATGATCTGGTTGTTGAAGGCAACTTGTAGGGTCACAAGACCAGTGTCATGGGCTGAAAGCAGAAGAAAGATGGGTCAGGATGGGGGGTGGGCACCCATCAGCCTGGTGGGCCAGTGCAGGACCTGGAATACCCCTCCCAACACCCTTCCCTGGGCCATCCCAGCCTGGGCCTGCTCATTCCTCCAGGCACTGCTGCTTCTGCCAGGGACCTTCCCTGGGCCCCTGCCGGTGTCCTGTGTCCCCTCCAGCCTCGTATTGCAATTGCCTCTTTGCTGCTCTGCTCCCCGGGGAGCCTCAGTGCAGACTTTTGGAACAAGTGAATGAATGAATGAATGAATGAATGAATGGTCCCCCTCCCCGCCGGCAGACGTCTCCCGGTCCCATTCACCCGAGGTCCAGCTCATGTACAGCCTTGGCTCCCGGCTCCTTCGTGCTTACTCCTGCTTCACCTTTTCCTACGAGCGTGTCCTGACTCACTTCGCGCGGCCTGCCATGTATTTTTAGAAGCTCTTCTGCCTCCCGGGTGAGAGCAAGCGCTTCGGCTGTGCCTGCTCCTCCGGGCCCCGAGGTGCCGCGCCGGGTGCAGGCACGAAGCGTGCGCCCCCCTCCACAGGGAGCTGCGGGCTCACTGGCTGCCCTGGCGCCCACGCGGCTCAGAGGAGGCTGAGCTGGGTGAACGAGCGCGATGTTTCCGCGGCCGGCGAGAGGAGCGCCCGGGCCTGGGGGAGACCCCGGGCCTGGGGGAGACCCGCTTCAGGGCTGGGGCTGGGGCCCCTGGTGGCACGAGGGCTCTGTGCTCTGTCCTGCGTTTCTGGAACACCAGACGCCGGCGCCCAGGGCCTCCCAGGACAGATTTCCAGGGAGGACGCCCCGAGGATCACGTTACTGTTTAGACTCCTGGGTTTTAGAAGCTCCCGCACTCAGGACGCTGTCCAAGTCAGCTGCTCCCCGGGGCCCGGGAGAGCTCCGGCTCCCTCCCAGGGCGGCTCCCGGAGACCTCGCTGCCCGTGGGGAAACCAGCTCACTGGCCTGCGGCCTCTGTCTCTCCCACGTGTATGTTTAGTGCCATCGTCCCTAGAGAAGGTCCTCAGGAAGTCAGCGCCCAAAGGTGACCAGGGGGTCTTTTCTTCCGGCGCTTTGAACTCCGGTGTGGTCCCTCAGCTCCAGGCCACAACCTGAGCCCAAGGGCTCCCACCTCCCGTGACTCCCCTCCTGGCAGGACCTCCAGTCAAGCCTAGAACCTTCGGGGCCCTGACAGCACCTGGGCAGATCTCTAGGCTGTGGGTGGTCACTTGTCTGCCTGGGGGATGTGCCTACTTTACCAACAGGAGGAAGGGCGGTCTGCATACACACACCCCGTCTGAGGCTGTTCTGTGCTGCTCCTCGTAGCAATTTTCCTGCCCCCCCCTCCCGCCATGGCAAGCCTCCTGCCCCTCGGCCTGCCCATGGGGAGCTCAAGGCCTCTCTGCCCTAGCTGTGCCAGCCCAAGGGGCCTCCTCAACTGCTGCTCTTTCCACTGTCTCCTGGCGCTGGCACATCCTTCAGTGGCCCTGGGATGGTGGCAGATTGAAAGGTACCACTTCCTTCTCTGGAGAGATGGAACAAGATGGAACGACTGCGGACGCCTGGGCCCCTGGCCCGGCAGCCCGGTTCTGGTGGGCCCCTCACCTGGGATGCTTCCTGGACACGATTTCCCTCCTCCTCATTCAGCCCATCAGTGAGTCCTGAGTTCGTCCCCTTCTCCTCATCTCCACAGCCACCGTGCCAGTCCAAGTTGCCACCGTGTCTTGCCTGGACTCCTGCATTAGCCTTTGCTGGGCTGGCATCGGGGGCAGGCATAGTCCAGGGGGAGTGCACTGCCCAAGGGAGCCCCCTCCTCAAGTCAGGTACCCCTCTGCCCACTTCCTGTGGCTCCCTGCTTCTGTTCTTGTGCCCTGTGATTTAGTCTCCCACACCCAGAACCATCTTTTAAAGACATAATTTACATCCAGTCACTCCACCACGTCACAAGAATGGCTTCCCATTGCAAATAAAACCAAACCGAGCTTCTTGCCATGAATGGCAGAGATGGACATGATGTGGTCCCTGCCATCTTCTCCAGCCTTGCTGTGTTCACTCTCTGCACCATTACAGTTCTCCAAACCTCTTCCTGCCCCAGGGCCTTAGCACGTCCGTGGCCCTCTGCCTCGATGCTCCCCACCACCTGCGCCCCTCACTGGCTCCCTTTCATCACTCAGGTTGCAGCCCGTGGGAGGCCACCCCTCATTAGTTCATTCAAAGGAACCAGCTTCTTCCACCATCTTCTAGTGCCGGACACGGTGTTCCTCAGTTACCTGGGCTGGTCCTTTGTCTCCTTGCTTGTTTCGTGTCTGCTGCAGTAGAATGCAAGTAAACTCCCTGAGAGCGGGGCCTGGCTCTGCCCTGATCTCCTTTGTGTCCAGTGCCAAGGTCGGTGCCCGGCCTGTTACAACCGCTCAATAGCTGTTGAACGAACTGCTTCACAACGCAGTGCACTTGCTCACCTCATTTCATCGTGTGCCTTTGGGTGACCTCCCAGGAATCCAGGGCGGGGCGTCCGGAAGCCCCAAAGCCAGGTCTCCTGGTTGGTGGTCTCCTCCCCGTCCCAGGCCTGGGCTGCCTTCCCTAAGTCCCAAGTGCTCCTGCAGCCCCCCTCACTCGGGGCTGGACCTGCTTGTCCAGCTCCTGACCTTGGCGTCTTACAGGTGACAGAGTCCTTCCCGAGGGCCTCCCTGGGCCAGTGGCAGCCGGGGAGCTGCCCTGAAGAACCGGGTTCTTGGTCAGGGTTGAGGCTCCTCCCCGCTTTGCTTGGGGAGCGGTGCCAGGCCCTCGGGCTGTGGCCTTGCGCTCCCTACACCCCTCCCCCACTTACTCCGTTGCCCCTCCTCCCACGCCACTCCCAGCCCCTAAGGTGGCCCGGCTGGCGCTCAGAGGACTCCAAGCTGTTCTTTTCAGTGAGCCCAGCTGGGCTCCGGCTTCCCTGAGCCCTTGGGAGACCCAGGGATGAGGCCCCTAAGTATCCAGCATCACCCTCCACGGTCAGGAATCGGGTTAATGTCCGGGTTTCACACTCTGCTCCACTCCAGGCACCTGCCCAGTGCCTGGCCAACGAGTTGGTGAACGGGGGATGAATGAACGAACGCCTGCACACCTCCAGAGCTGACTCGCAGCGTGACATGTTTCAATTTGGGTCTCAAAGCAGAGCTGACCCCAGGAGCACCCTCTTTGTGTTTCGCGCCAGGACAGGAGAGCGCTCCCGCAGCCCGGCCCCAGCTCTCACTCAGCCCCGGAGCCATGCTTCTCGTCCCTCGTCCCTCGGTTCCATGTGCTAGAAGAGCCCAGGGAGCCTGGGACCAGAGAACTGCCTGCTGGGAGCTGAGTGGCCCTGGGGCCCGCTCCCCACGCCCCCCGTGGGCTAGAAGGCCTCTCGTGTGGAGCGTCTTCGTGAACTGGGCACATAAGCCAGGTGCTTCGGAGATCGGGGACCGTCCCTGATCGCACACTGTCACCCATCGGGCAGGTTTTGAAAGAGGTGGAGACCGAGGCCCAGCGAGGCCCAGTGCAGAGCTAGTCCATGGGCGGATCTGGGATGACAACCCAGCCCCGGATTTGACAGGTCCTGGCCGGGGATGTCACCGGAGGGCACACAAAGGCCAGGCTCTTTTCTTTTGCGGGTCAGATAACTCAGGACCGGCAAGGTCTGGGCCTCAGCCAGGCGGGACCCAGGTTCAGGAAGCGGCTTCTATTTATAGGCCAGGCGAGTCCTGCTTGAGCAGCAGGTGATAAGGGGACACTTTATAACATGCCGCCCTCTCCCCCGCGTGGCCCGCAGGGCTGGGGGGCTGCACTGGTGGCACTGAGCCCCCCGCTCCCGGCGGGCATCCAGCATGAAGTGTTCCAGGACCGGGAGAGGGCACTGAGGCGGGCAGGGCCAGAGGGGAGGCCGGCACGGGTGTGTGAGCTGAGGGAGGTGCTGGGTTCCAGTGGAGGCTGCTCCTGTGATCCCAGTTCCGGAACTTTCTGCCCCCGTGGGCTCCCCAGCGTGGGGTGGGGGAAACAGAGACGTAAGGAAAGATGTTCCTTGTGGGCTCAGGAGCCTGGCTGGGGGGCTGGTGCCCGGGGGCTCCTGCAGGTGGCACCTGGCACCAGCCAGCTCTGCTCCCAAGGACCCCGGCCCCCATTTCTCTCCCCCACCCCCAGCCCTCCACACAGCATCTGCTCTCCTTGGCAGGCCTCCCGGCCTCAGATAACAGGGGTGGGGGCCTCCGCCATGCCAGCCCACCTCCCTGTCTGCCTCTCTGGTCATGGTCCTTGCCTGGGCCAGCCGGGTGGGCCGACCCTGGGGCGAATGATGCGTGAGGGGCCAGCCACAGGGTCTCCCCAGCATCAGCCCAGGGAACAGAAGGCATAAGCTCTAGAAGCAGATTCCTTCACGAATTATGCTTGCTTTCTCACAATGTGCCAGGCACGCTGCGAGCCCTGGGAGACTTGGTGACCAAGAAAGACGCTGACGGGCCTGCATGAAGCCACAGGCCCAAGGGGAGGTAGCAATGGCCAGAGGTCAAGGACGACTTCAGCAGATGATGACGAAACCTTGAGGGAGGCGGGACGGTCAGGCCGCAGGGACAGAACACAGGGGCTCCTGCCCCGAGCCTGGAAGCAAATCCTGTGCCCCAGCCCTCTCCTGGGCAGGAGTGGATGGCCTCACAAAACTCTCAAAGGACATCCCCTGCCCTGCCCCCTCCCAACCCATCTGCATCCCTGTCTGACCTGCCTGCTCTGTGTCCCAGGGGGGCTGACAGCTGAGGACCCCAGGGCCTGGGCTCTCTGGCGAGTGTGGCTTCTGGCTGGCTTGGGCCGTGAGGTGTGGGCAGAGGTGGCCTGTCCCCAGATGCAGCTCCTGTCAGACCTCTACCTGCCCAGCTTCCACCAGCTCCCGTAACCCCTGGGGTGTGTTAACCTGGCTTCTTGCTTCAGAATCTCAGCCAAGCTAGCCTGTATCCTTGCCTGATACGGGGTCCCTGAGCCCGATGAGATGCCCCACTTCGTGGCTGAGGAAGTAGAGGCCCATGTGAACGGCACGACTTGCCCAGGGCCCCCCGGCCCTCTCCGGGGAGGGCCCTGCTCACCTGGACAGTAGCAGCGCAGCACTCCGGGCTGAATCAAGGACGCAGGCACTGAGATCTGGTCGAACAGGCAGCTGTAGTTATTGCTGGCTTCTTGCCACGGGCCTGTGATGAGAACCTTCACTCCTCCCTGGAGGGGACACACAGCAGAGCCCAGTGTCAGCCCCCGAGGGAGGGCCGGGGGACGCAGGCCCCGGGGGAGCACTGCTCACATGCTTGCACTGGGAAGAGGGGACCCCAGCTGTCCTCCCCGGGGCCCCTCGGGGGTCCGCAAATGCTTCTTGCCTTCCTCTGCCCGCGTCCAGCACGGGGTTGGGGGAGCCAGTTCCGATCCCTGACGCCTTCCTGTCTAACTTTTGGTTCCAGACAAAAGGGAGAACAGACTTTTTCAAAACTTTTCAGTCCCTGACGCACCTGAGAAATGGAAGGGGGTGGAGGTGGGGGAGAGGGCTTTCTCTGACACTTGCTTATGGGCAGACTGAAGTCTCTCCTTGGGGTGTGCCACCCCCAGGCTCCATCCATCCACCTTTCCCAGCGTGGGGCCAGGAGCTGGCAGGACAGGGCGGAGAGCGCCACCTAGTGTTCGGGCTGGAGGAGGCTGAGAAGCGTGTCTGGAGACGGTGCTGGAGGGGCGTGAGGAGCGAAGTGGGGGGAAGGGCCGAGTCACTCCTTCCCCTTCCTCTTCAGGCCACAGAGCCCAGACCCCAGCCTCCCGCTCAGTCACCCGTTCGTGGGTGGCCTCTTCTTGGCACTGGCCTGTCCCTGCCCTGCAGGGACCCCTAGCCTCAACATGGGCTTGCTCCCGAGGCTTCCACAACATTCCTGGACCCCGGACTTGGCCCAGAGGTGTTTCAAGGGACAAGGTGGAGGTGGCTTCGCAGAGCCCAGATCGGGAGCGCGTGCGCTCTGGGAGGGCCTCACCCCGACTGGAAGGTTTCCACCGCGCTTGTGCGTGGCCCTTCCTCTGGGCTGGCTGGCTTTGGAGACGTCGTTTTGTTACACAGCTAGGCAACCAAAGTCTGGGGGGCAGTGGAGAGAGCATGGGACCAGGAGCCAAAAGCAGGAGGCCTGTCCGTGCCCCTCAGTGGCCTCATGTCCTCTCTGGGTGGCATTTGCTCTCCAGGGGGCCTTGGTTCTGATATGCGACCCCAGAGGGAGACTTGAGGCTCTGTCTGAGTGGCCCCCAATCTGGGGGTGGAAGCCTGGCTGGGAAGCAGGCCCCCCAGGAGGCCTGGCAGCATGAGAGGCCAGCTCGGGGCACAATCCGCACTGGATCCCGGGAAGTGGAAGAGCAGTGACTTCAAAGGGCCACAGTCAGTGACCATATGAGAAGGAAGGAAAGAAATCAACCGCAGTCACAGCTGTGAGCACCACGCCAGGGCAGCTGTGAGGAACAAAGGGCTCAGGGCCTCCTCCCTGGGCTGGCCATCCCTTCGGTCTGGGGACGGTTTCCATGGCAACGCTCCCCTTGCTGTGCTGAATGGCGGTGACGCAGGCACCTGCAGGCTCTGACTGCAGCCTCCTGTGCTGGGGGCAGTGGAGGGGGGTGATGCAGAAGGGTCTGGGGGAGGGGAGGGAACACAAAATGCCAGCCGAGGTCTCTGCGCCCAGGGAGGCCTGAGGTAAAGGATTCAGATGCCGCAGGCACCTGGGGCAGAGCCTGCGGCCCAGGGGCACCATGTGCGTGTGTGTGCGTGCAGGGTGTGACTAACTGCAGCTGGAGGTGAGGTGAACAGAGCGCAGGAGAAGTGGGAGCAGCCTGTGGTTTGAGGGGGGCCCTCTGAGAAGAGACAGCCAGATGGCCTTGGTCGTAGTGTTTCTGCCAAGCGGGTACCTGGGCGCTATTGAATTTTAGTGCCGCTGGGTGGGGCACAGAGCAACTGCGGAGCCTGACCCGGTATTTACAGGCCAGGGCGTGTCACCCCCGGGCCTACGTGTGTCACAGCAGCGCCCTCGCAAGCTTGGCAAAGCCTGGCTAGAGCTGGGTTTCTGACACAGCCGGCCGGCAGGCCTCCTGTCCCGGGAAGGGGAGCGGCATGCCTACCAGCCTGGGGCTGCGAGGGGAGGGAGGGTCAGCACAGAGGCCCCAGGCCGGGGACCGTGGTGGAGGTGGGAGAGGGTGGCGAGGAAGGGGTGGCCGACAGAGCCCTGGGGGTCTCTGCAGAAGTCCCCCCAGGAGGCCACCTCGGCCCCAAAGAACCCAGCTGCGTGGTGTCTGTGATTTTCCAAATCACATTGAATTTGAGCTGCTTTTGTTTCTGGGCAGCTGCAATCTCCAGGGCTTCCGAAAACTGGGGCTGGATGCCTGTCCCCGTGCCGCCCTCGCGTGGAGAGCTGCTGAACTGACTTTCTCCGAGGTTCAGCTTAGGGACCTGCAGGCCGGTGCTCAGGGACAGAACAGGGAGGGCCAGGCCTGCTCCGGGCACCCCACCCGGCCCGTGCTGGCAGGCCCAAGGAGGCTGACCCAGACACCTGCAGACCCTCCCTCCAGGTCCCGAAGGACGCAGGAACCTCACCGTGTCTGAGGAACAAAGCTCCCCAGGCCTAGGACTTGAGGTCACTCCTTGCAGCCATTTACAGATAAGGAAACTGAGGCAGGATCTAAAGATGGTGCCGACTTTCTCACTGCGGCCCCGGCCCCGGCTGCCCTCCCCCCACTCTGGGCAAGTTGCTGGGCTGAGCTGACCATTCACCCCGGGGGAATACTGTGGGCTCTAGGCGGATGCCAGTGAGAGCAGTGTTGCTGGGGGGTCATTAGTTGGAATTTTCTGGAGCTTGGGGAGCAAATGGAGGTGGAGAGAAGAGACGGGAGCTGCCTGAGAGCTTTACTCAGTCCTCACACACCCCAACGAGGTAGAGACGGGAGAGGCCGATCCCTGCCCAAGGTCACAGGCTAGCAAGTGTGGGGCCAGGATTTGCATGCAGACTGTCCGGCCTGGCACACAGGCACACACTAAGCTGCGCTGTCCACACACCTGCCACTGTCCCAGGGTGCTCCTGTCCGAGGGCTGGGCTGCTAGCAGGGCGCATGTGGCGTCCTGGAGTGGGGACATCTGTACACAGCCTATCTGAGCTTTGCCATAAAGGAAGGATGCAGGTGTGAGCCTCCAGGACAAGATGGTGATGCTGAGGCCCACAGGCTAGGGGACCCCTCCATGGTTGTCCACAACTAACCAGTGTGTGGCCCCTTCCCACGGCCATGGCCCGGGGACGTGGAAAGGGACACAGTGAGCCGTGAGCCGTGCCAGCCAAGGAGCAATGGCCGGCACTCACTGATGACATGCTAGGGGCCGGGGCCTTTACTAAGCGCTCCTGCACCACACCCAAGGAAGGGACTCCACCTTACAGGTGAGGAAAGTGAGTCACAGAGGTGACGTCATGGCAGAGCCAGGATTCACCCCTAGGGGTGCCCCCTGAGACGCACCTTCCACCACTGGGCTTCACTGTCCCCTTCACCAGGGCCCAGGGGGGACTTGGAAGCAGAGATGGCTCGTCAACCCAGTGCTGACTTGGGCACGGTGCTGGAGCCCCTGCCAGGGCCTCGGGCTGGAGGGCACGGGGTCGGCCAGCCTCCTGTGTGGCCTGCACCTGAAGACCTTTGGGGGGTCTGTGTCACTGCCTTCAGGCAGCCCAGGAGATTCGGGGTCTTTTGGGATAACCTTGCCCTTGGTGGCCTGGGCAGCAACCTCTGTCCTGGCATCTGGGGAACGAGGCAGTGGCACCAAGGGAACTGTGGACAGCCACCAGCCAGGGAGAAAGTGCCAATCTGGGCCCCAGACACCTGGCAGGCGGGCTGGGAGGAATCAGGGAGCGTGTCCCTGCATGCAGCCGGACGAACTCAGGCTACCCTGTCCCGTCCTGTGCCCCTCTACGTCAGAGAAAAAGCTAAGGTTCTTTCCCTAAACACTGGTGCCACCGTGGCCAGACTGGGCTTCCCTGCAGCCCTGGGCTCTGGAGCGAGTTATTCTCAGGGCTGCATGTCCACCCTCCTGACTGACAGCACTGAGGGGCACAGCCCGGAGGGCCTGGGTCACCTGACATGACTGTGGTTTTTTAGTTGCCAGATTGACCAAGAAAATCTCACACATGGCTCCTCAGGAGCTGCACGCTCCCTCTGGATGTGGTGTCAATTTGTTTGTGTTGGTTGGTTTTCTTGGGTAAAGCAGATCAAGAGCGATGGATAGGGATGATCTATGGTGGTGATTTTCGGATGTTATATTTTCAGCAGCCCTAGGATCCTTCCCTATGCCCTCCGCCCCCCAAAGCAAAGCAAAACATAGGTGGAATCTTATCACTTAAGCCAGGTGACAGCGGACAGCTCTGGTCAGAGCTGGGAGGGCCACCGGCCTCCCAGGACACCCCTGACTTGAAAGCTGCGGGCTTTGGGGAAGACGGAGAACCAGGGCTGGGAGAGCTGGAGGTCTTTCGAGTGCCTTGGGCACAGAGGGAGGGGACCACTTGGTCAGTATGGTCTTAAAAGCCACATGCAAAGGAGCTCCCCTCAGCTGCATGCAGGCAGGAGGGGCAGGCGGGAGGCCACGGCTGCTTACCTCTGGGTAGGACCACTCTGGGGAGTAGTCGGTCACCATGAACACCCGTCCGCTCTGCTGCAGCATCCCCAGGGTGCCCTGGGCCGAGGCAGAGACCACCTCGGCGACATGCATGTAGGCCATGGTGCCGGCCCCCCCCTCGGCACCGCTCAGCTGCAGGCCGCCCTGCTGGGGGCTGCAGCAGGGGATGCACATCTCCGCCGGGGCGAACGGGGCGCGGGCCCCGTCTTCCGACTGTGAGAGCGCCGCCCCGTCCCCTGACACCAGCTGGTGGCCGTAGATGGTGCCGCTGCTCCCCTCCACGGAGATGAAGTCGTTGATCAGGTCGGAGAACTGGTTGCTGAAGGAGATGTCGAAGTGGTCCAGGCTGAGCTCCATGTTGGAGGCGTTGCCCAGGCCGGGCTGGGCCACGGGGTACAGTCCCTGCACCACGCTGCCGGGCAGGATGGGGACGCCGCCGGCGCTGCGGATCACCCCGGGGGTCTCAGGCTGCAGGTAGTGCTCCGAGCTACAGGCCTGCAGCTCCCCGGACTTGATCAGACCCTCACCCCCTTCGGCCACCTGCGAGGTCTCCATGGTGACCTCCCCGTCCGCCGCCATGGCCTGGAAGTTGGCCTGGAACTGCATGAGGTGGAGGGAGGACGTGGACTCTATCCGCGTCTCCACGTGGCCGCTGCAGGAGCTGGTCTGCGGGGAGGCCTCCGTTTTCACCGTGGGCATCACGAAGGTGGCCCCGGAGTCACTCAGGCTGCCGTGAGCGGCCTGCTCGAGGGGGAGGGGCTTGCCGGCGTCCTGCAGGAAGAAGCTCGGCGAGGGGGTCTGGTGGACGTGGGGGCTGTGGCCCGTCTGGCTGAAGCTGGACGCGTAGTCCTTGTTGGAGTCGATGGCGCTGAAGTCCATCTGCTCCAGCGTGGTGCTGGGGCTCAGGCCACCGCCCGACGGCAGGAGGCCGGGGCCCGGGGTCAGGGTGAGGGCGCTGGAGGCGGCCGCCGCGGACGAGGAGTACGCTTCTTTGGCCAACTGCTGCTCGAAGGACGTGTCCTCAGTCTTGATCTCCTTGGCGAGGACGGTGGTGAAGCTGAAGCCCCTGTCCACGGGGGGCGAGTGCCGCACGTTGCTGCTGACCAGCTCGGCCTTCAAGCCTCCGCCCCCGTACGTCTGGCCCTGCTTCGGGTTGTTGAGGAAACAGTCGGGGTCAAAGTTCATGGTGGTTTCTGGAATCTTCCGGCCACCGTCGAGGGTGGTGGAGAGGACCAGCTCTTCGGACACATTGGTGGGCAGCATCGACAGGCTCTCTGAGCCGCTCGTGGTGGGGAAGGCGAACTTGTGGCCGTCGGAGCTCACGGCCAGGACGAGGCCCTGAGAGGCATCGGGCGAGAGGAGGTGGTGGTTGGGGCCGGCGGTGGGGGACATGGTGTACACGGCCTCGTTGGTGACCTCGGACATGAACACCGTGGCACTCTGGGACAAGCTGCCCATCACGGAGGCCACCGCCATGCTGGACACGCCTGTGACCACAGGGCTGTCCACCATGTCGGGGTCGCTGTTGAGCCCGCTGCTGATGGACACGGGGGAGCTCTGGGTGGTGTCAGGCACCTCCACCTGGTTGGTGGAGGAGACCTCGGTGCTGTTCTGGTGCAGCAGCACGGGCTTGGCCACCTTGCCGTTCCTCTTCTCGCGGCCCGAGCCCTTGCTGTGGCTGTGCTCATGCTTGCCCTCCGACACGTCATTGTGCTGCACCTCTGAGTGGCCCCCGTAGCCCCCTGTCCGCGGCTCCACCTTCGGGGAGATGATGCGGTGTTTGGCACTGTTGCACTTGTGGTGCACGCTGCTGCCCGCTCCTGCGGAGGTCAGAACACACGCACACGCACGCACGCACACGCACGCACGCACAAAGACAGAGTCAGGGCTGGGGCGGCACGTCCCTGCCTCTGAACAGCCGGGGCCTGGCCAAGCCCCACCCGGGAGCCCAGGCCGACCACTGACCCCTGGGGCTGGCGTGGGACAGACACCCAGGGTCTGGGTTCCCCTGACCCCAAGCCCCGGGGCTCTCCAGTGACCTGGGTCGCCATGCTCTGGACCTGGGGCCTTTCTCCTGGACTCGCTTTCTACAGAGTCACAGTATCGCTCCCAGACCCAGGAGGAAGGGGAGGCGAGGCGGAGAGATTGTTGTCCTCCAGAAAGGCCCCTTCCGCCTTCAGAGGCAGACACGGTTCACTGCGAAGGCTGCTCCTGGCTAGGAGGGCTCAGCCCCGGACAGTGGCAGGGCCTGCCACCCCCGCCGCCCTCTCCCTGAGACTTTCCCGCCGGCTCAGGCCACACAGACTTTCAGGAAGCCCTTGTCCCCCAGGGCATCTAGCAGGGAGCCATTTTTGGGACACGTGGGCACAGAGGTGGGAGGGAAGCAGGTGGAGAGCAAGGCACTCTCTCTGTGGATTAGGGCTCAGGCCCCAGAGAGTTCCAGTCTTTGCTCCGGAGGCAGGAGGGCATTCGGGGCCACCAACCTCTGTTTTGCTAGCCGGGCCTGCCCTAAGCTCTTTGGGGGACAAACTCCTTCTAACACCCCCAGTTCAGTGACAGAGAAGAGAACCGGCTCAGGTGCAGAGCGATTCGGAGCTTGGGCTGGTCTCAGCCAGGGCTCGTCCCCGAAGGCCTGACGCCCCCTTGGGCCAGGGCGGCTTTTCTCTCCCTTCTCACTCCCAGTCCAGCCGTTATTGTCATCCCATCTGAGAGGCGTCACTCGCTTTGGATAAGAGGGTGAATTCTCCCCTGAACCTGTTACGGTCCCGCCACCAAGATTCCTAAATACACGGAGACTTCCCGGGGAAGGGACGTGACCCTACCACGGAAACGTCTAACTAAGGCGGTGACGGGAGCCGAGATCGCACGGGGCCGGGGCCGGGGCGGCTATCAGGGAGGCAGGTGCGCTGGGACGCAGCGTGCCAGGCAATCTACGTTCCTGGAGGACACGGAGCTTAAAGGGACAGGTTCAGCTCCAGTGACTCGGGACCGGTCTTCCTGAAAAGCCCACGCTGGCCCAGTGCCCGGGGACCGGGGCCCTCCTGCGGATGCTGCCCAAGATCGTGGGGCCTGGCGGGCACCTGCGGTGGGTGGATG
This sequence comes from Craseonycteris thonglongyai, assembly GCA_004027555.1. Lineage (NCBI taxonomy): Eukaryota > Metazoa > Chordata > Mammalia > Chiroptera > Craseonycteridae > Craseonycteris > Craseonycteris thonglongyai. The sequence goes on along the minus strand of PVKE010000011.1, from coordinate 208,423 downwards.
GAGGCCCAGAGCCTCAACTCCACGCACCCCCTAACTCTGGGGCCCCCACTCCTGGACAGAGCTGCCTCCCTGGAAACGGCCCCCAGAGGGCTGCCCACCTGCAGGGCGGGGCAGGACCAGGGGGAGCCTGTCCTGGGTGAACCCCCTCCCCTCACTGGCCCTCACGAGGACCCCCGAGGAGGAGGGTGCTGCCTGCTGCCTGGCATAGCCCGCTGGGCCCTGGCACCTGCCCTCCCACCGGGGGCCCCGCTCACCCAGGCTGCCCGTGCACAGGCAGTTGTGCGTCCGGGGCTGCGGCTTGGTCTGGTGGCTGTCGAGGATTTGCTGCACCAGCTGCTCCACGGAGAAGCCGGAACTGCTGTTCCCGTTGCTGCAGGTCCACTTGATGCCGTGGACTGTGGGGAGAGGCGGGCGGTCAGAGGCTGTGCAGGGGAGAGAGGGGCCCAGGCCCGTCTGGAGCAAAGCCCCTCTCTCCGGGAGGCTGGCTCTAGGAACAAATTGATGTGCACGAGGAGGGAGGGGAGCTCTGTGCTCTTCCCCTGCCTCCTCCCCGCCTCTTCCTGGGGTGCGGTGTGGGGAGTGGACCACCTATAGACGCGCTTTTATTTCCCCCAAGTCCAAGTGCACCAGGGGGCTCTCATGGGGCCCCTGGAGTGGAGCAGAAAGGGAGCAAGGACCGGGAAGGAGAGGTGATGGGGGCTGAGCGACCACCCAGACCGCAGGAGACCAAAGGGGAGATGGGGGGGTTGGCCCCCAGAGGTGTGCTGGGGAGGGTGCCCTGCCTGGGAAGGAGTCAGCTCCCGCCCTCAGCAGACGTTTTGGCCTCCAAGGGTTGCAGGCTAGGCCTGGGAAGAAGGGGGTGGGGCTGAAAGGCCCCCAGCGCCCCGAGAGTGGGTGCCCACTGGTGACCGGCCACCTGGACGGATGTCCGGGGTCTTGGCTCAACCCTCCTCGACCTCTGCTGTCCCGGGTGCTGGGGTGGCTGAGGGTCCACCTGCTTAGTGAGGTCGGGGCGGGAAGTCTAAAACAAGCTGACTTGTCCTGCTGACAGTGGACTGACCATGTCTCACGCCAGCAGCCCCGGCAGAGGCAGCTGAGCCCTGGGTGGGCACAGCGGCATGTGACACAGCCTAGCTCTTGCTGGTGGCTCTGGTGGGACCAGGTTCCAGAGGCAGTGAGTCCACAGCTCTGGCGGGAGGGACCTGAGCTGCTGAGAAGGGGTGGTGGGAGCAGAGTCCTGGGAGGAGGGCACAGGGTCACCCTGGGAGGACAACTCTTTTCTCCTCTGGCTGAGCTTCTCTCACAAGGACCCCAGGTCACAACAGTCACAATGTGCCCTTGTCTGCAAGAGGCTCCAGGACACGGATGCACAAGGACCTAGTCTACACAGCACGTAGGAGCTGGGTCAGACTCAGAGCTGCGTTTCAGTCCGGGTCTCCATCTTTACTTGCTGTGTGAGTTTGGGGGAGGCGCTAAGCCTATCTGAGCCTGTTCCCTCACCTGTAAACTGGGGAAAATGGGAATATAATAGTATCTGCTGCACAGGGTGGCCAGGGGGAAACCCCAGCTACCTCCCTGGCATTCCCTGTGTGCCCAACAAAGTCGCTGGTGTCACCCCGTTGATGGTGACGATGGTGATGACAGTGATGGTGCTGATGAGGGTGACACACAGCCGCAATGCTGGCCTTGCCCTGTGGCTTGGCTGATACCACGGGAAAGGGGGATTCTCGCTGTGAAATCCACAGATGGCTCAGCCCGGGAGGAACTTCAGTGGTTTTTCAAAGGAAAGCCCACGCGTGAGGGGTGAGATCTGCTGGGAACCTCTTCTCTGCATGCCTGGCCCAGGTGTTTGCTCACAGTCCTCGCCCGCCTCCCCATCCTGATGAGGTCCTCGGGGCCCTGCCTCCAGCGCCGGGGCCCACGGCCCTGGTCCCAGTGGGTCCTGGGTTCTGGCGGGTCATTGAGAAAGTCGGGTGGTGCTGATAGTTGCTGTCCCTGAGCCAGCTAGGCTGCCTGGACTCTGGATTTGAGGTCTGTGGCTGCTCAGAGCGCTGTGATGAACACGTGCAGGGGGTGGTGGTGGGTTCACAGCCCCGCTTTCCCCAGGTGGGCAGCCTCAGCCTCCGCCTGGGGCCTGCTTGGGGAATCCTCTGGCAGCCATAGCCGGCCCGAGCTCCTGTGGGCTCAGGCCCACCGTGTCCCAGCAGCTAGAAGGCAAGGCCCAGGCAAACCTCAGCACAGCTGTGGAGCCCTTTTCTCAAATAAACCTTCACCTGGAAATCCAATATGGGACAGCGGACAGGGCCATCGTCCACAGCTGCCCCCATGCCTGGGGCCCCCTTGGCTGGGGACTTTTACCAGCCTCCTTGTTTGATAGGTGAGAAAGCAGAGGCTGGGGGGCGGGGGGCAGAGCGCAGGACTCGACCCCTCTGCTTGTATGACTGTACATGCTGATGGCCTGTCCCAGCCGTCCGTCCCCCACCCCTGCCCCCGCCCCGCCTGGAGATCCTGCCAGGCCCTCTGTGACCGGCCCCCAGGACTTCCTCACATGCAGCTGGGACGGTGGAGACACAGCTCCGTCCCGAGCCCAAACCCAGGTGCTGCGAGAATGGGAGCAGAGCCGCTCTCCCGAGCTCATCTCCGGGTGTCTGTCTTCTCCTGGGCGCTGTGAGCGGACACGTTTATCGCAGACCCAGACCAGGTGCTCCCAGGGAAGCCCCTGCTGAGCCTGAGCTGGGCTGGCTGGAGGGCTCCTCTGGCTTCCGGCTGCACAGCCACACCCCACCCCAAGGTCTGGCTCTTGGGGTGGGCTTGCTAATCCCCAGCGGCAGCCTCCTCTGCTGGCGTGCTTGTGCGGACAACTGCACGCAGCCCTGGCCTCTCCTGAAGCCCCCACGGGGGTGCGGCTCCTGCTCTCCTCCTTCTGTTGTGAAGGTTATAAAATGAAAACCCAGTGAAGGGTGACAGATTGCAAGCAGAGAATTTCTGGATGCTTAATGCAAATTACCTACTGTCTTGGCACATCCAATATGCAGATTGCCTCCCCCCACTCTGGTGGGGGGAGAGAAGCCCCCTCCTCGGAGGTGGTGCGTTGTTAGTACTGAATATCAAATACGATCAAGACGGCTTTTAACATGTCACGCTCTGCTTCCCGCCACGTAATGAATCAGTGGGAAAAGAGATTTCTGTGGGGAAAAGAGCGCTTTGTGGAAGGAAGGTTAATAAACGCACACAGGCTAGTGCTTCGCCAGCCACCCCTCCTCCTAAAAGCAGCAAAAGGGAAGCGGCTCTAACAGTGCACGAGATTAACGTGAGGTCATGGTGGGTGGGGGTGCCCCACAGGAGGGAGAGGAATTCCCAGAAAAGTAATCTCTTGGCTCTGGGTCTCTGTTGGCCACTTTGTCCCGGGGACGTCTCTAGTGCCCCAGCCCAGCTCTGCCAAACCCCAGGCCGAGGGGCCTCCTCAGCACTCCCACACGTGGGGCGGAGTGGTAGTCCCTGGGCTGATGGGTGTTGAAGGGGGGCCCCTGTGCCCAGGCAGGCTGGGGCAGGGGGAGGTGCCAGAAGGGGAGAAGGTGGGCACACGGAGCCGCTCCTCCACAGCTCTGCACAGGACAGGAGCGGTCAGGAGGCCTTGCTGGCCACTGGAAAGTGGGGTGCTGTGGGGTGCCCTGTGTCTCCCCCAGCACCCCTCTGCTGCCTTGGGACACAAGTGCCTGGGGCCCGCCCCTGGCCCCGGCTGGGCTGCCTGCGTCATGCCCCGTCCCAGGGACCCACCGGCCCACGCCAGCTCTGGCCCGTACCCAGCGCTTCCCCTAATTACCACCCATGGCCAGGCAGCAGCGTTTCCACTAATATGAATAATCAAAATGAAATCAATGACAGCAGCATGTGGCCACGCTGTGGAGAGCGTCTTCTGATGAACAATTTACCCAAGAGGCGGCCAACCGCCGGGAGCGCGTAATTGAGATCTGGGGAGAGGGCCGGGGAAGGTGTGCGGTGACCCCCGCCTGGGCCAGCTGCCAGCCAAGGGCCTCACGGGTTACGGCTGCTCCGTCCCAGCCTTGGCAGGGTGGTGGTGGGGAGGTAGAGAGCTTTGGCGAGGCAGGCTAGGCCTGAGCCCGCTCAAGGTCCCACCACCCCCTGCAAGGACAGAACTGTATCCCCGCCAACATGTTTAGGCTAAAGCTCTGAACCCCCGTGTGACTGTATTTGCAGACAGGATCTGTCAGGAGATGCTTAAGGTTGAATGCGGTCACAAGGGTGGGTCCTAATTCAACAGGACTCATGTCCCTGTAAGAAGAGGAAGAGACACTAGGAATGGGTACACATAGGACAGGCTGTGTGAGGGTGCAGTCGAAGGCGGCTGTCAGCAAGCCAGGGAGGGAGGCCTCATCTGAAACCAACCTTGCCCACACTTAGACCTCGGACTTCAGCCTCCACACCCGTGAGGAAATGAATTTCTGTAAGATAATTAATTAACTCACTTCCCGTCCATTTAATTTTACACAAACACGCTCTTTGAGGCAGAAGCAAATCTGACTGGTTTTTGATGTGAGTATAAAATATAAAAACTGTTCTTGGAGTGATTTCTGAACAGAACTTGTCTCTAATCCTGATGCAACAGAAATGGATATGATGATCAGTATTTCATAATTTTTTTCACGTGTAGGAATGCTGCATTTTCTAGGATTTGACATTTTCCGTGATGGAGAATGACTGTGCTTTGTAAATGGGCATACCACTACTAAAAACGGAACGCTATACATAGAACGATGTCATTTGCTTCCAAAGACTATGGATACACTAGAGAGATGCGGAAATAATAATACAAGTGAGACACTTCATGGCAAACTTTGGGGATAAAGTTAGGCCTGTGGCCCACGAGTCATCTTGGGGTAAACGCTGCAGCTGTGAGGGCCGCCGGCACATCTTCTCGGGGTCAACGGGCAACGGCTTCACTGACGCCTCCCGTGCTCCTGTGTGGGCTCCCTGGCTGGAGCCGCATGAGCCCCGGGCTCCGCACGCGTGAGGCGTGCCTGTGCGCACCGTCAGGGGCCCTGAGGTCAGGGACTTTCCAGAAGGTCCCCTCCTCTGCCACTTTGAATTGCACCCTGCAGAGCAGCCGAGTTCAAGGTCCCCCCCATGCCTTCCCAGTTGCCCCAGCTCTCCTCCCAGCGGGGCCAGAGGCTCAGCCTGAGCACAGGAGATGCTGTCGCTCCTGCGTGGAAGGACGCGGGGCCCAGAGCAGAAGCTTCGGCAGGACTGGCCAAGGGAGTCTGTGCACAGAGCTCGGTCCATCACGCCCTCTCCAGCCCCGATGTCTGCGGTTTTCGTTCATGATTTCTCCCAGTGAGCTGTAAGCAGAGCTCACATCTCAATAATATGAACACGACGACTACTACTAATAATATTGATTGAACTTACACTGCTGTGTGCCAGGCGCTGTACTAGGTTCCTTATATGTTGACTCCATGACGAAGAGAAACAAGCACAGTGATCGGGCCCCTCTGCAGCCTGTACCAGACACGAGGCGCTGGGCCATGGTTCTGAGTGGGGTCAGGGGGTGGCGTTGGCTACGCACAGTCTCGAGCCGCACCCAGACTGACGGGATCAGAAACGCTGGGGAAGGGGCTCAGATCTGCATCCTCACAGGCTTCCAAGGGCTTCGATGCTGGCTCAAGTTTGAGACCCTGGTGTAGATGTTGCATCTCTAATCTCTCAACAATTTGAGGAGGAACGGCCGTCCCGTTTATGGACGTGGGAACCCAAACTCGGAAAGTTGTGTAACTGGCCCAAGGTCATGCAGCAGAGAAGTGGGAGCAGGCAGGGGGTGCAGAGTCAGCCTACTTCCACGGAGCGGCCCCCCTCCCAGGGTGCCCCGGCCTGCGTCCCTCCCAGGACGCGGACAAGCTGGGTGGTTAAGTAGTGGGTGGAGGAGGCCCCGTCGGGGGCTGAGATCCTTCCACTAGAAGGCAGACGCTCTTCACTTCCTAGACACGGGCAGCCCGGTTTACAGAGGGGCTGGTGACTGTGGGAAATACAGTAACCTGGGGCCCGGCCAGGTGCTCCCAGCCTAGCCCTCTACCCTACTGTCTCCTGTCCTCTCTGACCATAGAGGGGCCTGTTCCAGCAAGGTCAGCTGGGCTGGGGCTGGGGCTGGGAGGCGGCAGGTCAAAAGCCCCTGACTGCTCCCTGTGACCGTCCTCAGTAGGGCTGGGAAGCCAGGCAGCCAGGCCACAGAGCTGGCACGGCCACCCAGACCAGGGCAGAGGAGACTGGCCAGGACCCCGAGGGCGCAGGGCGGAAGTGGGGGGTGGGACCTGCTCCTGGAAGATTCAGAGCCAGCAGGAGAGGGAGGGGGGCCCCCCCAGCCAGGAGCGAGTCTCACAGCTGAACCTGGGCTGCTGGGGTTCCCGGAGGCCCCCCCGCGTTCATCGCGGACACTGGGGTGCATTTAGGGGAAATTTCTATAAAACACAGGGAACCCAAAGAACAAGTGCTCCCAAGAAGGTGGGGTTTGTGGGAGCAGCATTTGGCTCTGAGACTGGGGCTCCCTGCCTGGATTTGCACACACTGGGGTGTGGTGGGCCCGGGGAAGGGAGCCACTGAGCCGTGGTAAGGGTCCTGGGGCCCCCCCTGGGTTGTGTGTCCCCGACATGGCTACCCTAATCAGTGGGGGGTGGGGGAGGGCTTTCCGGAAGGGCAGGAGAGCCCCCGAGCTCAGCGCCCGAGCCAGCTGTCAGGGAGAAAGGGCTGGAGTCCAGACACATCAGGGGCCTGTGCGAGACAGGCCGGCGGGACCACGCTGGCCTCACAGGCGTGCGACCGTGGGAAGGTCTTTGATTCCTCTCGGCTTCAGTTTCCGCACCTGCAGAATGGGTGCCGCTCTCTGGTTCCCCTGACTACATGCCATTGTTCCCCCAAGGGGCTTTAGAGACATGCAGATAAGGGGCCCCACAGCCAGGACTCCGACGTGGTGGTGTCCACAGGACATGTGAGGCAGGCCAGGGAATGAAGACCCCGAGGGAGAGGACCTTTCTGCTCTAAAACGCCGTACCTGGGACACCTGGCGAAGAAATTGGACCAGGAGCCAGAAAGAACTCTGCAAGGTCCCTCCCCACACAGCGGCCCTGGTCAGTGCTCACTGCTGGCTGCCTTTGCTCCGTGGGGCAGGGACTTCTAAAAGGATGGGCAGGGCCCCCCAGGTAGTACCTGCTGGAAACGACACTTGGCCTTCTCTGCACGGCAAGCAAGTTCTGCTGTGGCGAGCAGGTGACAAGTGATAAAGATAATCTGCCCCCACCAGCCTGGGCTCAATACTTGGCAAAGACCCACAGGAAGGGCACCGTGTAACTTGTGATCCAGGGGTGCTGTGACCATCTGGCTGGAGGGTGGTCTACAGCGGGACGTGCCCAATTGTGGACGAGCGGTCACCCTGCTTAGGAGCCACGCAATGGAGGATGGCTGCAGGGGGGAGTGCCACGCACCTCTCAGTGCGTGAAGGAGCCCAATTGGGTTTCCCCGAGTTGTTGACACTGGAAGGCTGTCTCCATGGCAACAAGGTCAGTGGAAACCAGCAGCCGAGTGGGTTTAATTTTCACTGTATTCTTGTTGACAGGAATAAAGGCCCTGCTTCTGATTTCTTGGTTCGACTGGATAACATTTTCATTTGGTTTAGCTTCTCATATCCAGACACCCACACACTATTCAATTTACCCGTCTCACCCTGTGTTCTCGCTGTGCTCGGGTCCTGAGGACCACATTTCCAGAAATCCCATTTCACAGAGTTCAGAGTCTGACCGGGGACAGGATGCGTGTGCATGCGGTGGGGGCACATATGGGGCGTGTCCCATGGCTTGCAATTCCTGGTCCTGAATGTTTGGGGACGAGGAGTATGAGGGTCCCCCCTTTCCATCTCCCAGGAGGGACAGGCTTGGTCCAAGGGTAAGGGTGTCCTGGAGGAGGCCGCGGGCCCGAGAACGTCACACAGCCGTGGTCTTCCAAGTGGGACGGACCTCGGGCCTCTGGGAAGAGGCGCGTCCCAACCTGCAGCCATAACAGCTTCGATGTCAGGAGATTCAGGCCACATGGGGACTGTGGCCCCTGAGCCTCTGCACTTGGTCACAGGTTGTCTCCTACGGGCTCCGGGACATAAAAATCGGCCTTGGCTGAGTGTTTCTGAGCCAGCCCGTTCCGCGGCTCTCAGACTCTCCCCTGGACTTGCTAAGTGGCATTGTTGCCGAAGCTGGGATTCTTCACGTGGCAGTAGGAGTGTGGACGTGCTTGAGGCTCTGATTGTCTGGTGATGTTGGAGGTGCAGTTTGGCCGGGAGAGGAGAGGCTTCAGCAGTTATCCCACATCGGGGCTCCACGGTGGCCCATCCTCCCAGGCTGAGCTCAGGAGCAGAGAGTGCAGGAGTGACTGCCGGCCCGAGTAGCGCCCCCAGGCCACTGGCAGTGGGGCCAGGGGACCAAGTGGGACTCCAGACGGTTCCGGCTTGCTGTGTGCACGACCCTGGGCTCAGATGCCTTCTCGCAGTGCCCGGTGGTGGCGCGCACAGGAAGGGAGACACCGCTGAAAGGGGCGCTGCCTCTCAGCTTCTTCCGACCGGGCCCAGAACCTTGATGTTCAAGAGAAGCTGCAAGTCTGGAGATTTCGATGTTGGCAATGAATTCTAAGTTTAACAAAACCATCCCCCAGAGTGAGCCAGGCTGTGTCAGCTCTGGGGGGCAGGCGGGCACGGGACGTGGGTGTGACTGCTGTGTCCCCAGCACCCGCAGAGAACACCCACCCCCCGCCCGTCAACGCTCATGGCATGAGTGGATGGTTACGACGGAGCTGGGACTTTTCTAATGGCGCTGGGTGCGTGGCGCCCAGCAGCCCTGAGTGGCAAGTAGCCAGAGGAAGACAGGAAATCAAAAGGAGTATTTCTCTTTTAGCTCTCCTGCTTGGGGGCCAATTCAGCTAAATAAAATTTAGCCAGAGGGAGAAAGGCTCATTTGCAAAACAAGCCTGGTTCCCCACAGCACAGCGGGAGGAAGAAGCTCGCTTCAAACGGAAACTGGCCTTGCCTCTGACGCCCACTGCCTGCCCACCCCCAGGCCAGGCGGGGATGTGCCTAGAAGGTGTTCTGGCGGGAGTGGGGGACCCACCCGCCTGGGCCCCTAACCACAGGGACAAAAATGGGCGGCAAAGCCTCTCCAGAGACTGTCCTTGCAGCCCCAGCAACCCCAGCTCCCGCAGGCACAGGCGGGGAGCAGCACCTTCCAGGCCTCACGGGTCCCATCTGCTGATGAGAGCCTCAGCTCTGCGGGACAGAACTGCTGTCCCGGGCCCTGGGCCCACCATGGGGACGCAGATGTGCCTCCTTTCATGGCACTCCAGGGTCTCTCATGAGTTCAAGTTCATTCGTATCTGGCAAAACCCCACTCTGTACGTGGCACTAACATCTAGCTGTCAACCCATGGGAAACGGCGAGGGTAGCATGTCTTAACCCGGAGTCTAAGGGAAGACCCCACAGGGTCCTGGACCTCCCCAAAATCATACACCCCGTTCTCTGTGATGGGTCAAGGTCAGCATTGCCTGCAGTGCCCGCCTCCCCGCCATCCGGCTCTGAGACCTAGTGATGCTCAGGGGGGCCGTGGCCCGATGCACACAGCGGGGCTCCTTGGCTGGCCTCCCCCTGGAGCCTGCTGTAGGCTGTGACCTCAGGAAGCTAACCATTCGAGTTCCCAGGGCCTGCTCGGACCTGTGGAATCGAATGCCTTGGGATGGCAGGAGATGGACCTGCCCAGGTGTTTCTGATGCCCCGCTGCTTCTGGCATGGAGCCAGCATCTCTGCCCGGGCTGCGTGGGGCTGGGCGGCTGGGGTGTGGCCTCAGCTGCTCTGGCTGCCCTGCGCTCCCGAGGTAGGCAACCCGGTGCCCATGATTGTTCCTGCCTCTCGCCCCTCAGAATGGTCCTGAGAACGTCCCTTCAGAGGCAGGGGCACTGGGAAATGCTTCCAATCGAGCATTTCTGGTCAGAAGGAGACACGGCAACGCTTTCTATCAGCAGCCTCCTTCTCTGCAGGCTGGGTTCCCCCCACCCTCTCGCCTCCCATCTCTGGAGCCCCCGCCCACAGGCTCTAGCTGAGCCTTGGGAGCACAACCTCATCGCCAGGGGCCAAGCTGCCAGCCCCTCCACCTTGTGCCAGCCAGGTGACATCCTGAGCCTCCCCAGTGCCCCCTTCGGCTTGTTCCATCCGCACCCCAAGCCCACCACCCCAGAATCACAGAGCAGGCCCCATAAGGCCGCCCAGCACATCCCAGACACCAGGCCCCCGGGCAGGGCTAGGATGGGCCCCGGGTCTGCAGGCTGCCACTGGGCTGGGGAATCCGAGTCCCCTGGAGGGCTGGCATCTGGGATCTGCTCTGCCACTACAGGCCACCAGGTGGTGCTCATCCACCAGGAACCGGGTTGGGTGCAGGGCCTGGGAAGGAAAGCCTTTGTTGATTTTACTTCTTGATATTTCTATAATCACCAGGATTACAATCTAAGCAAAAGAGCAAAACAAATAAACACTGCCCCTCTTACTGGATCTTTGGTCTTTGTCTGGAAAATTATGAGAGAACAACAGACGCATTGACTACATAGCCCGAGACTTGGGCGTTACAACAGCGAGGGTCTCTGGTCATGTGGTGGGGGAGGGCATGGGGCCCCTGGAGGGGGCGGCTCTGGTGACTTAACATGCAGAGGGAGGCGCTCCTGGAAGAGGCAGGTGCCTGCTAATCAGCTTCCTGCCAGTCTCTGCCACGGCAGCCACTTCTCAGCAATGCGGGGTTCCCTGTCTGCAGCCACCTGCCTTTGCTGGGTCCCTGGTGGCTGCTGTCCTGGCCTGATTGTGGCCCCGAGGCCAGGCCTGGGCTCTTCTGGAGAGCACATGGTGGGGGGCGGGGACCTGCTCCGGAAAACACCAACAGGCTGTAGGTGCCCAAGGACCAAAGGTGACTGGGGCAACTGAGGATGCTGGGAGCCAGGAGAGCACACTCAACCCCCACATTCCACGTGACACTAGCAATGCCTGCTTCATCGCCTTATACTTGACAAGGGCTGTGTCCCTCTTCAATACAACCTCTACCCACCCATAGTCAACGTGGCCTCCACCCCCACACTCCACGTGGCCTCCACCCCCTCAAATTCAGCATGATCTCCACCCTCTCACACAGCCTGGCCGCCTCCACATGGCCCCTGCTCCCTTTACTCAACCTGGCTTCTGCCCCCTCACCATCAGCATGACCGCGGTCACCTCTCAGCATGGCTCTCCCCGCTCACACTCAACAAGACTTCCGTCACTGCACGTTCACCCTGCCTGTAAAGCCTCTGTCACCTCCGTGCCACATGGTGCGTCTGCTTTTGTCTGCTTTTTCCCTTCTTTGTGCTGTTCCACACAAACCAGCCCGCTCCAAATCCCACGTGCTCAGCTAGGCCTGGGTAGAGTCCTCCTTGCAGGAGCCTTGCTCCTCGCAGTGGCCTCCTGCCACTCTTGACTTCCTGGATCTCCAGGTACTTGAGGCGGAACTATCTACTGTGTCCTCGATGCCGTCAGGGGTCACAGAAGCTGAGGGAAGGCCCAGGCCTCGCTTGGCCATGCAGGGCCATCGGGGCAACCAGGGCGCTCCAGGAGAAGTCTCTGGTTGGGGACAGATGGGGCAAGATCACCTCCCAGGAAGGGCTGTGAACACAGCTTAAAACTTGTGCCCTCATCCCTCACTCCAGATGGGAAGTGGCTGGCATGCCTGTCCCCTCCCGGGCAGCCAAGGAAGGGGTCAAGGCAGAAAGCCATGGGCCCTGAGAGGGTCAGAGCCACTCCGAGGGGGCTGGTGCCGGCTGGCTCCCTGAGGGGGCGGCTCACACAGAGCTGAGCCGGGAGGGGCTGGGGCTGGCGGCTCAGAAGTCCTGTGGCTCTGGGCAGCCAAAGGTCGCTGAGCGGGCTCCCAGGGCTGGCAGAGCTGTCTGGCATTCAACGCTGACCTGAAGGGAGAGGGCCCAAAGCTGGTATTCGCTCAGGCCAGGTGCATTGGAGCAGACCCCAGAATTTCCGGGACGAGACGCGCGGAGCTTTCGATCATGCTCACTGGGAGGCTACAAACGCCAGGCCTCAGATGGGAACTGACTCAGCCATGCTCAGGCCTTGAGCTGAGCTGAGCAATTCTTAGCTGAGGCCCTACAGGGGCACCCAGTTTGAACTCAGCTCCACTGAGCCCCGAATGACTCACATACAGCAAACCCTGCTCCCCAAAGTATATTAGGATGGTAGTGTTCTAGCAAGAGACTACATTTCCCAGCCAATGCCATATGAGTGCAAGTGCTGTGTGCACCCTCTGGGCCCTGTCCTTAAAGAGAAGAATCTTGCCCTCTACTTTCTCTTCTCTGCTTCCCACAGGCTGGAATGCAGTGGTGATGGCAGGAGCTGGAGTGGCCATCTTGGGCCATGTAAGAGAGGGAAACACCATAGGAATGTCAGAGTAGCCAGCTGGAAGGAGCCTAGATGGAGGATATGACGGGGACTGTCGTAGCCACCTTGAACTGCTATTTGAAAGAGAAATGCCTCCTATTTTATTTTAGCCACTGCTATTTTTGGTCCTCAGTGAGATCCATATGCTAACTACCACAGAGGGACTGCAAATACAGGAAGCATTTTGGAAACATATTGGGAATTCCCCTCAGACATAAGTTTTTTCCCTCATTGTTGTTTTATCTGGAGGAGGCGTCTGTCAGATTGCAGGTTGGCGGGAAGCCCCCATGGGACCAAAGGACACAGCGGCAAGAATCAAGGTGTGTTCTTGGGATCAGTCCGGCTTTTGAGCTGATGTCTGTGAGATCCCCACGGCTCAGGAGCAATGGGCCCCCATCTTGCAGCAGGTGAGGCAAAGGCTGCGGACCCGAGTTTCCCTTTGCCAGCGATAAGCACAACATTTTGATTAAACCACTGACAACTCTGCTGCAGGGCAGAGAAATTTGGAAACATCAGAAAATCAAACTGTGAAGTCTTTGAAGGAATGTGATTTATGTGAAAATGTGATGAAGCTAATGTGTTTGGCTCCAGCGCAGGGTGGCACGCCGGATTCCGGGACCAGATCTGATGCCTTCTTGGCTCTCAGCACCTGCACTTTCCGCGAACACGGTTCGCTGTGTCCTCTGTGTGTTCCAAGCCTGATCGGCATCGAAAGCTTTTGCTGGAGCCAGGTTTCCTGGGCTGGATTTCCAGGCGCACATCTGTAACCAGGGCCACGCACGCGCATGCACACACATTCGGAGTGACCGCTGTTGGGCTCCCGCCCCAGACAGCGGAGAGCCCAGTGTTATTAGATTTATGGGGAGTCTGTTGTAGTTTTACATGATTTTCTTGACGTACTGCAGACTTTTGGACAGGCATTCGGTTCCCTCCAGGTAAGCATCAGAGGTCCGGTTTCCACCCCCTGAAGTTCATGGAGCTTAATGCCCTTGCCCACGGGATGCAGCCTTCCCATCTGCCTGGGCAGGCTCCCAAAGGCAGGGAGGGAGTTTAACAGGGCAGGGCCGCTTCTGAGGGTGGGGGTTGTTGCGAGGAGGTTGAGGCGATGAGGAGAGAAAGCGGAAGCAGGTAAAATAAAAGAATGGGGGTGGAACTGTGGAAAGTGACCATGGGGTGGCTTACAGGGAAAGAGCGCTGTCTGTGGAAAGGTGTTTGCAAGCACTCGAGTACACCCCTTGGGCTAACTTCTGGCCAAGGTGGTCTCTGGAACCTCCCAGGACATGGAATGACACAGTGGCCTCTGCCCCTTGGACCTGGGTCTGCAGAGGCCCAGGAGCTGAGCAGGCCCCAGCTGAGCTGGCCTGGCCTGGCCTTGGAGGGGTGTCACTGAGCAGTCCAACTCCCCGGCCCTGGACATTGGGGGCCTTTGTCCGTTGCTCGGGCCCCTGTGGGGAGTGGACCAAAGCCGGGTCCAGTCGCTTATTCACCCCACAAACATGTGCCCAGCACTGGGGGCCCTGGGGAACGGCAGAGAACAGGGAAGACCCATGGGGCCAGCCGCCTTGTCTCCCACATTGCTGGGTGCTCTGTGCAGTGTGAAGAGGCTCGGGCAGCCGCTTCTGGTTACGTGAGGGAGGCAGAGTTCAGTGTGACGTCTCCCTGGGGTCTTGAGGCGGCCTGGGGGCTGGGGGTGTGGAGCCTGGCTGGGCGGTCAGGCAGGGCCTATGGAAGCAGCAATATTTAGGCTGAGGATGTGGTGGGGGTGAGTGGATGAAGACACGGGAGGGCTCTATCCCGGGGGATCAGGGCCGTGTAAGGAAGGACATGGCAGAGCTGTAGTTAAGGGGGTTCCGTGGACACAGCCTGAGCCAGGAGGCCCCGGGGCTGCCGGTTCTAGGTTCCTGGCAGCAGTAGAACTAAGCGGACCAGAGCCTCCCTGCAGGCACTTGGCTCAGGACGGCGGCACAGCAGTGAGCTCAGTCTTGGGCTCCAGCCCCTGGGTTGGCTGGGCTGGCGGCCAACTGCGGGTCTCTGTGCCCACACAGACCCCTCTGTCTCTCCTGACCCCCTTCCCCAAACTTGAGGCTGGGAGGAGCCCCCCACCTGAGCATGAGGAGCTGACAGGATGAGCTGGTCACTGTAGTAGACATTCCAGTGATGGGACACCCAGGAAAGGACATTTCAGTTGCTCCCTGTACGCGGTGCCCAGTGGCCTCTATGCAGCTCAGACCCGCAGGGACCTGTGCACCTGCCCTCTGAGGTCCTGCATGATGACAAGTGTTCGTCCTGAGCCTGAGACCACCGTTCTGGAGCCCCCAGCCCCCGGGTCCAGCACTGGACGGCCCCGTACTCCTCTTGTGCCTGGCAGACTCACATCTGTTCCTCCCAAGCCCAACGGTGGAGAAGTCCCCGAGGCTGCTGGGAGCCACGGCCCATGGAGGCGAGGCCAGCTTTGTGGGTGCGCTCAGTGATCTGCACCCGACAGAGGCCTCCAGAAGTGTCTTTGCTGACGACATAGAATCCAGCTCCCTGTGCCCCCCAGTGTGGGAGCCCTCCAGGGGCAGGAGGCCGGCCAGCCCATGGACCTTGCCCTTCTGGGACAGCCAGTGCTCTGGCCCCTGCTTCTCCCTTATGTTGCTTTCTCTGAACCTCACTTTTCTCATCTGTCTCATGGGCCTGACATTCTGTCGTGTAGAGAGCTTGTGAGGATCAAGTGAAAGTGGGAAGGGAGTGGTCCTTATAAAAGCTAAGTTCACTGTGTCGTTGTCCTCCGAGGGGAATGGGGCTCCCACAGCTGTGTCCCCAAGGCCACGGAGGGCCTTCTGGCCCCGCCCGGATGATGCTGGCCTGGACCCCAGGGCAGGGCCTTGGGCCCGACGGCCGTGCCTACTCACACATGGGTTTCAACTGGCCGATCAGCTCCTCCTTCGTCCATTTCGCCCACTCCTTCTTGTCGGTGTTGATGGAGCAGAGGATGGGGCCGCAGGGCTTGCCGCAGTCTTCGATGGCCGGGACGTTGAGATAGTGCACGAGGACGATGTCGGGGTTCTGGGGGGAGAGCACAGAGACTGGCAGCATGAAGCTGGCATGGAGCCTGCCCAGGGTCACCCCCCAGCAGGTACGGACTGGCTGAGCGCACCCACACTGGGCATTCCCGACCTCAGCACCCAGGCACGTGGGACCAGAGCATCCCTGGGGAGGGGCCGTCCTGTGCCCGGCTCGAAGCTTCGCAGCAGCCCTTCCTCCACCCACCAGATGCCGTTCCATCCCAGCCTCCCGTTCTGACAACTAGAAATGCCCCCAGCCATTGCCCAGTGGCCGCTGGGGGACAAGACTGCCCCTGATGGAGAACCACTGCTCTATAAGTAGGATGATGTGTGTGTAGTGACGGACCACACATGAAGTTCAGTGCATCTCCAGCCCACATCCCGGACCTGACACCAGTGCTACCCTGGAGCACGGGGCCTGCCCTGTGCTTTAGCTGTGTATCCTCATCACAGCTCACTGGACACCCCCAACATAGCATCAGCACCCCGACTTCCCAAGAGGAAATGGAGTGCTAGAGGGTAAGCAACCCACCCCTCGGGATTTTAGCCTGGGGTTCCTCCCTGCGCAAACAGCCCATCAGCACGCACACCGCAGGAGGCAGCTGTCACTCACAACCTCTGGGAACACCCCCTCACGAACCTTGTTGAAGCCTCAGAATGGAAAGGACCCTCGGGGGGTGACTCTGAGGGCACAGTGTGTCCCCAAATGGTGCTATTGAAATGGGTCAGCCTCTTCCCATCAGATTCAATTCCAAACGCCCCTGTCCCTTTCTGCCCACCACCATCTCTGGCGGTGACACACGCTTCTGTGACCCTCTGGGAGGAAAGGCCATTTTTATAGCCACATCAGGTCTGGCCCATTTGCTGAAAAGCAATCATGTCCCTTTATAATGCACCCAAATAAACCCAGAAAAGCCTTCTACCCCAATCAGAAGGTGTTTCGTGCAGTGTAAGGAAACACTAGGGCTATCGAGATGCTGCAGGGCACTCGATACACCACGTGAAAAGTCCCTTCCTGGGCTGTTGTCCCACGTCTGCTTCCTCTGTTTTTCCTGATTGATCCCCGACCACGAGTCCTGGGTGGGCACGAAGACCCCAGGCATGGAGGACGCTGGGTCCGCAGTCACCTTTTGGGATATGGTCACAGCAAGAGTAACACAGGAATAGGTGAATCAATCCATGCGTTCATAAATAGACTCGAGGTGACACGTGACCCGTGCAAGAACGTTGACTGGCATAATTTAAAAAGATTTTCAATAAAGGTTGAAACATAGAGTTTTCTTCTTGCCAACGCTCAGTTAACCAGGAAATTAAATCAACACGACCAGGGGCCTTCTCGTTAACGGCAGCTTTTCTGGATGGCGGTAATCATGCTCCTCAATAACGACGGTAATCCCGACATCGGCGCGCACTGCATTCTTTCCAAGGCGCTTGCAGCCACTGTGTGCCTTGGTCCCTGCAGTAGCTGAGGAGAGGGCTGGGCGGGGCGCCCTCTGTCTACAGTGAGGGGACCAGACGCACCGAGAACGCACAACTTGCCCAAAGCTCTGCCTGCTCTGGAAGCCAGGGCTGTGACTCCAAATGCAGGTCCTGCCAAGACTCATGGGGGCCTCTTTTCGCTTGGTCTACGCTCTTGGCCACCTTGTGCTTCACTCCATCCTGCAGCGTGCCCAGGAGGTCGTGGGTTGTGTACACCTGCCCTGCTCGCCGCACGGATGGGGCGGGTTCCTCCGGGTCTGCCCTTCGTGCTTCCTGCAGGCCCGCACACTGGCCTCCCTGGGCCTGCGGGGCTGGGGCGACTGCTTGAGCCTGTGCCTGGCCCGGCGGCAGCACCAGCTGCTGAGCAAGACACAGGAAGGATCAAAGAGCTGCAGGGGCCAGCAGGCCACCCACGGCTTCCTCTGATCCCGGCCGCTGGAGCAGGAAGGCGCTGCGGTGTCAGGAGCCTGGGACGCGAGAGACCTGCGGCTTCCGGCCCCACAGCCCCGCTGAGCGCCTGGCACGGGCTGCAGAAGACCAGGAGGGAAGGAGGGCAGGGAGGCTCTTGGGGGACCACACACAGAAACCCCCAAACCGAGCGTCAAAGCGCCCAGAACACTCCTATTTCAGGGAGCTCCACCTCCTCCTTCGGGGCCCCGTGCGTTTCTGCACAACCAGCCCTCAGCTACTCCTTGGGGACAAGCACGAGGCTCCCCTCCTCCCTGTCCTCCTCCCAGGGAGGGTTCCCTGATACCTGGCCCCCCATTGAGACCCCTGCAGGATGGAGCTGCGGTCTGCCTGCTAACCATCTGAATGCTTCCCTTATTTCAGGCCGCAGTGACCAATCCCTGAAGTGAAGCCTGCAGTGTCTGGTCGTGACCGCTGCCTGTTCCATGTTGGTAGAGTTGAATTAGGCTGACTTTGGACCTTCTGTCCTTACCCTTCCCAGACTCGTGTGCGACCAACACCCAGCTTTGTTTTCCTGGTCGGCGGAGGGCAGGCAGCCCTTGTGAACGTGGGGTGTTCCTAGAAAGCTCAGAAGAAGGCTGACTCTTAACGTTTTCCAGGGCTAAGGCGTCTCCAGCTCTGGAAAATGCCCAAGGTGCATCAACACCACCTGTTAGGTCACAGGTCCCGTGGTCTGGGGTCTCTACATCTGTAACATCTGACTTAGGGGTTCAACGTCCGCATGTAGGCCCCTTCCTGGAGCCCCCACGCCGGGCCCTGGGCCTCTCAGAGGCCCTGATCCAATGAGGAGACGCCCCAGCCCCTGGGGCTTCAAGGAGGCTGAGTCTAGGAGGAAGACAGCCGCATGGGTTCTGTCTTAACCACAGATTCCCGCCCAGGGCCTGGGGTGCTCGCAGCTGAAAGTTCCCAGTTGAATTTTAAGTACCGACTTCCTGGCTTGGGGCTGGTTTTAAGACACAGAGTGATTAAGGTATTTTTGGAAATTTGGGGCATATGTCACTTCTTGGCAATGTTGCAATTTTATTCATTAGGTGTACATTTTATTGGGTGTTTTTGGCAGAAAAATATATTGGCCACAGGGTCCCAGTGTGTCACTTTCACGGCAGCGCTCCTATCAACGTCCGGTCCCCGCTGAGCGCTGCTCTGCCGGCGGGGCAGGCGGCTGAGAGGGAGGCTCAGGTGGCGCCTGGCTGGGGGGCACGGCCAGGACACAGCCCAGTGGGCCCACCAGGGCTCCGGAGTCTCGGTTCTGGACGGCCGTGGAGCCAGCGGGCCCCGTCTTCCCTGGGGTTCACCACCTGGACAGGCCTCGAGGGCCGGGGTCGGGCAAGGGCTTGTCCGTAGGCTCCTCCTTGCACTTGGAACTTCCCCGAAGATGCTAGAAGCTGTGGAACACGACGTTTGACGGTCACCTCCTGCCCCCGGAAGTCCAGGAGGCCGGGCCTGGGGAGGCGGGGGAGGGGGCCCAGGGGGAGGTCTGGGACTGTGGAGGGGAAAGCTGACGATAACTAAAACTCTCAGAGAAGTTCCAGAACCTTCTGGAACGAGCTATGGGCAAGGAGATGCCATCCTTGCCTTTTGCTGCTTCCAGCTCCTCATCGGTAAACAGAAAAAGCACCCCTGCCCTTCTCACCAGGCTGCTGGGGCCCTGAGAGGTGTGACATCCCACGTGGACAGACAGAAATCTGCTCTTCTGACTACCATTGGCCACCAAACCCAACACCAAACCAAGGGGACGTTCCCTGAGGGAATGAGCGGAGTTCAGCTCCTCGCAGGCAGGCAGGCCCCCGGCTCGGCCCTCAGCGCTGCCCCGCTCATGCCAGGACGGGCGCCCCGGCACGACCAATGCGACCCACACTCCTGACACGGTTCCAGCGGCCCCATCTGTCTTCGTCCCCGGCCACTCTCGCTCCCCGAGGCCCATCCGGCTCCGGCCACCCGCGCCCCACATCTGCCGCGCGTGAGCGCTCCGCTGTGCCGTGGGCCGCTGGGCTCCGTACCACATGCGGGTGTGAGTCTCAGCGCCCCCTCCTCACAGACGCCTTACTCGTGACCCCCCAACGCAGTCCCCTCCTGCCCGCCGGGCCCTGCGCTGCTCAGCCCCCGGGCTTCCCTGAGCCCTCTCCTCACCGTCTCTCGCCCCTGGGCAGCCCCTGCTTGGCTCCCCCACCCCCAGGCGTGCCATCCAGAGGGACAGACAGACTCAGGAGGAGGGGGGAGTGGCGTGCTCAGGCCCAGGTGCCCCCCGCCCCTCCACGGGCGGCTCAGCGGCCCCTTCACTCAGCTGCACCTTAGCTTTTTATCTGGAAAGGGGAGGTTTGGATTTGCCGAGACACTGGAGCGGCTGGCCGGCCCCACTGGGCTCCCTCACTGCAGGACTCGTCAGGGCCTTGACGGCACCCGGCCAGGAGGCGCTCCCTGGGGGGCTTGTGCAGGCAGGCTCTCCAAGCGTACATGGCCATGAACCTGAGCACCTCTTGGGACCCTGGTGTTCTCTGGAACACAGTTGGGGAACCACTGATAGAGTTCAAAGCCAAAGGAAGTACCTTCAGCAGTTACTGGCACACAGGGGCCCACACCAGTGCCCTGGGCTCCGGGCAGTGGGGCTTCAGAGGCCCCGGATCTGCCCCTTCCTGCTGGCCCATCCCTGGCCTGGGCAGACGCTCACCCAGCAGCATCTGAACTGCTGAGTTGACTCCGAGTTTCTGAGGGAGACCCCTGCAAAGATTGGGTGCACTGTCCACACAAACACTGGCCGAAGTTCTTTCAAAGTTCTTTCCTTCTGGAAAGTGGCTGAGGGAGAGGCCAGGGTGGGGTCCTCCGTCACCCTGTCAAATGCAGGCTCGTCCTTCCTGTCCTGGGTACCCCAGGATGCTGGCGCCCTCGCGGGGAGACCTGGGGACCAGGGCGGCCCCCTGTCTCTGGGCAGAGTGTGTGCAGGTGGGGGCAGCTGCAGGCTGGACACGAGGAACTAGGCGGCAGAGCGGGGGCTTAAGAGAGGCTGCCAGGCTGATTCAGTCCTAACGACAGGCGGTGGGGACTTGAGGAAGGGAGATGGCTCTGAATGAGAGTCTCCTGCTCCGCTCCTCCGTGAGGGTGGCAGCTACTGTGCGAGTTCAGTGGCTGGGATGGGCATCAAAGTGAGTGGCCGACGGTGCCAACAGAGGCACCTGTGACCCGGGGTCATCCTGCTGCCAACACCACAGAGTTAAGAGCCTCTTGCCCAGGGTGAGCAGCCCGGAGAAGCAGCAGGTGGAGCAGGGTGTGCGCAGTCTCCGATGGCTCCCACAGGCTTCCCTGGCGGAGCCCCCCTCAGGGAGAACCGGGGACCCCGCCTCCCTGCTGTGTGGCACCTGGGCCTGGAAGGCTGGACCGCAGGCCAGGGCTGGGGGCAGGAGGGAAAGGCGGAGGACGGGGAGAGAGAAGCAGAGCCAGAGGCACAGCGAGAGCTGTGGGAAGTGCAGGCTGATGGCAGCCGCGGGCACGTGGGTGGCACAGAGACCAGGGGTGGGGTGGGTGCCAAGCTTTCTTCCAGAGACCGCTGACTTCCTACCTGGGGAGAGATCCCACCCTGCCTAAAGCTTCTGAGAGGTGAGGGGTAGGGTGCACAGCGGGGTGCCCACCTTGGGCAAGCGCCGGGTCCTTAGTTCTGCTTTTAGGAAGAGGGAGACCTCAGCTGGCCTTGACCTTGCTGGGAGGCAGGTGAGCCAGGTATGGGGCTCAGGATGGCTCTGACGCATGCCAGCGCTCACATGCAGGGCCACCCACGGACCTCACCCATGTGAATGGGTTCAGTAACCTGTTACCATTTAGATGGAGGCGGGAGGCACCGGATTTGCAAGGGCGGGTGGAGCCCTGCACTTCCGCACCCCTACCCACCCACCCCAGGGTTTGCATCCCAAGGCCCTGGGGTTGGCTGAAGGGGCAGCAGGGCACTGGTCTCCACAGACCCACGGCGGGGACCCATGTCACCCAGAACAAGAGTCTGGGTGGGGGGTTCTCACGTCCTCCTCTGGGCCACTGGGCAGCAGGACACTGGGGGTCTCCCAGCCCTGGCCTGAGCTCCCCCCCTCCTCTGGGAAAAAGGAGGCCCAGAGCCGGCACCCCTTCTGTGGAGTAAGCAGGACAGCGGTGCAAGAAGTGGTTAAAAATGCAAAAAGCTGCTGGTTTTGATAAAGAAAAATGCAGCTGCAACATCTGTTTGACTCTTGTTTGCAGCTTCATCAACGCTAAGTGGTCAATAAATCAGACTGGCACGGTGTTCCGTTTCTGCGGAGCCTCAGCCATTAATCTCGTGCCAGTTCTCATGAAAAATGGAGGCGAGCGGCTGTGTGATAGTGAAAATGTATACATTACCCAGAAAGTCATCATAGCATGTAATAGTGCCACACACCTCCCCACTTGCCACTGGGGGGCCGCTGGGGGGCGGGCCCGCTTGCCCACCAGCCCGGGAGGAGGGGCCCGGAGCGCAAATTGGCATTGTTCGCTGCGCAGGCCGGTTCCATTGCTGCATTTGTCATATTGGCACCATCTCTGCAGATTCTGAAAACCCCACTGTCCTAATCTTCCGAGGCAGAGCCTGCGCGGTACCTGGGTGCTTCATAAACCAGGGTGGGGGGGCGCCCACAAAGCAGGCGCACAAAGCCGACAGAAGGGAAGGACTGATGAGGGGATGAATAAATAAGGACGGTGGCCACTGAGGCCTGTGGGGGTCCGTAGGCGGCAAGGCAGAGAGCAACCCCCCAGACAGCCGGGTGCGTCTCCTCTGCTCTGGATAAAGGGCTGAGGTAGGCTTGCTGTCCCCACCAGCAGACAGGGGCGTTGTGGAGCTGCGGCAGGCTCGCTTCCATCCCCTCAGTCCCTGAGCCCGGGCCCCACCTTCAAGCTCCGCCTGCACTTCCCAGGTTAGTTCCTTGAAGTCCCCATGCACAGTGTGTTCTGGGAAGGCAGGTGCCACTGCTCAGGGCTCCACGGTGCCGCCCAGTCCTAAGCCTGAGCTACAAGTGCCCCCACATGTGCTCTCTGCCAGGGAGGTCAGTTAAAAAGCAAAAAGAGAGAGAGTGGGAACCAAAGGGGGCCCTGGTGGCCGCAGTAACAGGCAAAGCCAGCTGCCAGCTGTGTGCTTCCTGGGGTCCAGGCCCCTTGGGGTCCCCGGCTGAAGCCCAGGTGGCAGGGGACACAGACAACCTCCCACTTCCTGGCCAGTGCTGAGCAGGGTGGGGAACTCGGGGTGCTGCCTCTGAGAGGCTTGGAGGGCCTGCATGGGGCCTCCTTTCCTGCTCCAGCCAGGGGGTGACCCCGGGAAGCCGCCGGGGCCCTCTTTAAGCCCTTGCGTGCGCAGGGAGTCTGGGCAGCAGCCCTTCCCAGCCCAGGAGGGAGGCTGGGAGACTTAATTAGTTAATGTGGGTAAAGTGGTCTGAAGATGAGAAACCCTGGGTAATTGCCGAGTGTTGCTGCTGCCACCGCTGCTGTTGTTATTACACAATTACCAGAATTTTCCAGTCACGGGAATATAGTTAAACAATTTCCACCCGGCGTGGGGAGCCGGAAACCACGCCGGCTTAGGGGCTGGCCAGGTCTGCCCTCTTTGGCCCACGGGTGGTGCGGGGAAAAATCCACACCGATCGTGGGACATCCCGCCTGGCACAGTGCTGGCCACATCCCGGCCACCCAGGGAAGGCGGAAGTGAAGGAGGATTTACCGGCATCCCCGAGCAGTTCAAGATGTGTCTGCTCAGAGAGGACCCAGGGATGCCATCCATCCAGGCGTCCCGGAAACCTCAGAAAGTGCTACTCCCAGGCCCCCCCACCCCCAGTCACACCCACGGGCCCCCAGCCTCTGTGCTCACGGGCCCACGCAGCCTGTCTCAGCGGCCCTCCGGTGGCTCTGGCCGGCTGGGGGCCCGGCCTGCTGACTCCCCTGCCCTCCCTCCACAGGGCACAGTCATCAGCCTGCCTCCTGGACCCACTATGCCCACTCACACCAAGCCCCACTAGGCAGTGAGTCAACCCCATCGGATGACTGGCACCAAACGATCATCTCGGCATCTCCAGGCTGACGGGTGTGCTCTGGAGCCTCTCCTGTCCATCTGCTCCTCACAGTAGCTTGTGCCACCGTCTCCACTGGCCCCTCTGACTGAGAGGTGCCACATGATCTGCTCACAGCTACACGGCCACTGGGAGGCAGGACTGCACACGACTCCCGAGCATTCGGTGTCCTTGTGACAAGAGGACCCAGATATTCCTGTCCCTGACTCAGTCCGAGGTGGAGCACATGACCCAGACTGGCCAGTTGGAGCCGTGGTGAGTGGCCCTGAATCCCAACCAGTCATAGCTAAACCCTGGACTTGGCCAGGGCCTCTGGGAGGGGAGGTGACTTTTCCTGTCAGACTTGAACCTGGCTTGATGAAGCCTAGTGCTCCTGGGAGCCACCTCTTGCCAGCATGTGGACTCCAAGAAGGAAGCTCAGGGGATGAGATCCAGAGCCTCCACGCTGTTGACTGATCCTGGATCCAGCCATGCCTGAAGCTGAATACCTCAAGATGCTTCAGTAACTGGAACCACCACATTTCCTCTTAACCTGAAGCCAGTTCAAGCTGGATTTTCTGTTGCATCAACCAAGAGCCCTAACTCATAAGCAGATCACATGTGCCCCTTTTGCTAAGCCAGTATCCTCTCTGCCACACAATTCAGACAGCTGCCTGGTTACTATGGTAACAACAATCACTACGAATACTGAGAGCTACATGTACTGTATGTCCCTGTGCTGGATGCTAAGTGCTCCACGGGTTTCAGCTCATTTCATCCTCACAACAGCCCCACAGGGTAGGACTGGTCATCACTCCTTCACATACGAGGAGCATGAAGCAAAGAGAACTAAGCAGCTCGCCAAAGCCCCGCCTTGAACTCAAGTCCATGTGGTGCTAATGGGGACAGTCAGGAGGGTGGTCCAGAGACAGCCGCCTGGGTTTGAGTCTGGGGTCTGCTATGTCCTAGTCGTGGGCCTTGGGCAAGCCCAGCTTGGTGCCTCAGTTCTCTAACATATAAAATGGGCAGAGTAACAGCCACCGCCCACGAGATTATTGTGCTGACTAAGAGATAAAGCTTGTGGACAGTGCCTGACACATACAAAATCTTCAGAACAGCCCGTCTTCATCATGACTGACCTCTCAACCCAAGGTTCCCTTCCCCCCGATAGAATGTGCGTGCGGAGCAAAACCAAATGGTTCTGGCATTGCGTACTGGGGGCGGCGTCATTCTTGAAGACCGGGGTCCAGCGAGGCAGGGTTAGGAATACTCTTCAGACACCGAGGAAGCCATATGCAGTGAGCCGCACAGCCATGTCGTGCAGTCAGGAAGATGGTTCGCTGAGACGGCCCTAGGCTACCTTCCAAAGTGCTGGAAGAAAACTCAGCCACCTCATTGGAGTGTCCTGTGATTTCAGCATCCATGCACTCAAAGAGGTGCTCACCCCTCCCCATCCGCCACAGCATCTGACAGTGGGTTTCTCCTGGGCCCCTGGGTCACTTCGGATTGTCACCCAGATGACACGGAGGTCAGATGACTCGCAGGTCCCTGGAGCCCCAAGTCCCTCAAACCCTTCTCTGTAATTATTATGCACCTGCTCACCTGCACGCTTTATACAGTTTCATGTGGAAGCATCTCCAGTATCCTGCAAACCATGAGTCTCCCAACCGCGTAGTCCTCTGGGAACAGAGGACGATGGGGTGGGAGAAACTTAGGGGTCGTCCAGGCCAACTTAGCCATACCCATCTGTTTCCAGTTAGGAAAACTGAGTCAAGAGAGGCTGTGACTCATCTAGTGTCCCCAAAGGACAGGGAGAGAGTGAGGATGGGGAGCCACACACACCCTTGCCCCCCATCCTGGGTCCAGAACCACCCTGAAGCAAATGGCTTTTCAGAGACAACGTGCCCAAGGGCAGAGCTGGAGGCTCTTCACCCAGCATGGCGTTCACGAGCAGGCTGGTCTCCCAGCCAATGTCCCCCTTCGCAACCTTGACAGTGAACGGGCTCCGGAAATCCTCGGCGGGTTGCAAAGGGGGCGCTGTGCTTGGCTCTCAGAGCGCCTGCTTTCTGTCCCCCATCTTCCCGGTGGTCGTGATGGGGGAAGGCGCTCCAAGCAGGACAGTCTGGGAGCCTGGGACCTGGGCCGCCCTCCCTCTGCTCTGGGGGAGCCCCTGGGAGCCACTGCCTCTGTTAAAGACGTAATCCCCAAAGCCCTCCCCGGACTGACGAACTGACCGACTGGAGGCAGCAGAGGCTGGCAGGTGCCCGGCCCGCGGAGCGACTGCAGGATTTTTACGCTCTGGCCACTGACGCTGAGATTCTAGCCACTGTTTAGAGGGAGTCATGATGAAACTGGGCTGTATGTTTTTTTAAATATGTCCCCCAGTTCCTCTTGACTACCTTGGTAGGACAAGACAAAGTGTCATCACAGAAGCAATTGTGGCACTCAACAGTTTATGTCTTCAAAGAGTGACTGGGGGTTAACAAAGCCACTGCAGGGCGAGGTTGGATTAGAAATTAAGTTTTTCTTTTGGTTATTTTCTTTTTAAATCCCTCTTTATCTTCCTCCTTTATCCAGTGGCTCCTGTCGCTCGCTGATAACCTGTAAGTCTCCCTGGGAAAGAATAACGGAACTTGCTGTACTCACGACACAGGCAAATCGGGGGGCTACCTCCTCTGCTGAGGGGCTGTGGCAGCCTCCCCAACAAAGCCTGCGTCCTTGCAGGCAATGCTGACTTGTCCCCCAAACCAGCGGGACCCGACATCCTGAATGTCAGCACCGACCAAGAACGCTCTCTGCTTTGGTCCCGAAACCACTGGCTGCAGCCAAATGGCCGGGCTGCCCAACGGCCGGCCCCTGGCAAACGGAGGATGGCGCGCTCACCAGCTCCGACACCCCCTTGAAATGTTCCTCTCTCCTGGCAGATGCCGAAGGCACGTGTGGGGCGGGGGCTGTGGCCAAGGGGACCCCACTCCTCTTCAGACGCGTGAAGGAGAGACCCAGGCCTCTCCCAGCCTCCTCTGGGCATCTCAAAGCCTCGAGCTTAGAGACCAAGCCCCACAGCTGCCAGCAGGGGCAGAGCTGAGCCGCGGGGCCGGGAGACTGCGGCGTGAGGCCGGGCAAGGTGCCATGAGACTCGGGTCCAAGGCGCTGCTAGCGGGCAGAGCTGAGGGAGGGCAGAGACGTGGACAGCCGTGAATGGGGGTGCGCAGCCTGGGTGGCCCCGGGCTGGGGCGGGCCCTGCCTCTGGAGGAGAGCGAGTACATCAGCTATGATAGTCGGCGGCGCATCTGCTCACCACGCATCCCCTTCCCTCCATCTCCCCTGTCATTGCCGGGGCAGAGTAAGTGACGCTGCAAGGGGACTTGTGCGTTTCAGCTGAGGGGACACTTCACTTGAACCTGGTTGCCCCTCTGATGTCCCCCGTGGGAGCTGGGGCAGCCCAGGACGATTTGTTCAACCTCTACACGCAAATCCCCACTCCCCATCTTGGCCCTTGGGATTCCACACTAAGCCATGCCGGACGGTACGTGTTCCCCTCTAAGCTCAGATGGGGTCCCCGAAATCTCAGGGTACTGCCGGTTGACACCATGTGACCAGGCCCTTGGAGTGCACGCGTGCGCACACATGGGCCCCTCGGCGGGGAGGGGGGGGCCTGCTGCCCGTCCTCCTTGTTTGTTTTCAGGCCTCCCC
The DNA here is from genome assembly GCA_004027555.1 of Craseonycteris thonglongyai. Lineage (NCBI taxonomy): Eukaryota > Metazoa > Chordata > Mammalia > Chiroptera > Craseonycteridae > Craseonycteris > Craseonycteris thonglongyai. The sequence continues at coordinate 181,211 of PVKE010000011.1, read as the reverse complement.
ACAGCTGCCAGGAAACTGAGAAGACACACGCTGGGCCAAGGGCCTTGGCACCCGTCCAGGGTAACTGGGACACCCATGTTTGCAAAGAAGCATGCGGGAAGTGTGAAGAAATCAGTGCCGTTCAGACACTGTGCTTACATTTTGCTCAAAATGTTCTATTTTGTGTGAGGGGTAGAGTCCCTTTAGAAAAACACTTGCTGGCACTTGGAAACGGCTGTTGCCATGGAGCCATTGAGAGAAGTTGGCTGCCCAGGGACGGCGATTCATTCTGGCGGCTGCAGGAAGAGGCGAGGAGCCAGCAGGAAGGGGAAGAACCTAAAAGGCAGAAGTTGAGGAAGCACCTCTCTGAATGGGGGTCCAGACTCGCGGGGAGCAAGGCGCTTGCCTCAGCTACTTCTCTGGGCTCCCCCCACATCTGGGAGAAGGGGTCCCCCTGACCCTGTCACCAGCTGGGTGCTGCTGGGTAGGATTCTCAGGCTCTTAGAGGAACGATTTACTTCTCTACAGAGTGGGGCTCACCGCAGTCCTCACTTCCTAGGGCATTCATCCATTCATTCATTCATTCACTCATTCATTCATTCAACAATCTATCAAGAGCCATGGTGGACCAGGGTCGGAGTTCAGAGTCTTTGGTGAACAAGACCAAGTGTCTTGCTCTCAAAAAGCTTGGAAAAGACAAACTAGAAATATGTGAAGAAAGAAGGGGGTTTTGGATAGTGCGAGGTGCTATGAGCCTCAAAAGACGGGGTAGTGGTTGAGGGAAGGTGGGGGTGATGCCGAATTTGGCCACAGAGCTCGGGGAAGGCCTCTGAAGAGGTGACTCTGAACTGAGTCCACTCAGTCGCTGATGCAGGAATTCACAAGCAAACCATCCCTGAGCCCTTGGCCCCCACACCTCCCGGGTCAGGAACTGAAAGAGCGTTTGGTTTACTGAGCATAACCCTGTACTTGACAGTTGTTTCTGTAAAACGGAAGGTTTGAAGGGACGCCGATGTCATAGGAGTCACCCCAGAGAAGTCGCATAGCTGTGTCCTTAGTATATTCTCTCTGGAGGCGCAACGGAGACAAGATGGGGCAGAGGGAGTCGGTGCCTGGAATTTTGCAACAAACCACAGCCAAGTGAAAATCAAAGTGACCTCAGAAGCGAGGGTGCCCGGGCCAGGCTGTGTTGCTGGGCACCCCTGCCCTGCTCCGGCCTGCACAGACCTTTCCATCCCTCTCCCAGGAAACTTCCAGAAGGGGCCAGCGCAGCCGCCGCCCCTCCCCCCTTTCTTGTTATTTAAATACACTCCCGATGACCATGACAGAAAGTGGCGCTGTCCCTGCAGGACGCAGGCAACTGACAGGCAGTTTAATTTCTCCGTTTCTTATTACCCTTGAGGGGAGCGTCTCTATTGAGCAGCAGGCGGGACAAAGTGGACCGGGGCTCCCAGCAATTTTAATATTGGAGACTGGCAGCAAAGCATGATGCATGGCCTCTCATGCCATCTCCTCAAGCTGGCACGGGGCCTGGCGAATGTCTCAGGAGCGGACGGAAAATCTGAGACCGCAGGCCCGGGTGACAATTCTGCCGATGCTGACAGGTGACAGTGACGAGGCATTTGGCAGTGGCCTGTCACGGTGACACCGAAGGTCTCTGGGGCTCTGGGTGCCTGCCCCTGTGGTCCTCCCAGAGACCCCGGCTCTCTGTCCTGGGGGCCACCTCCCTCTGCTGCCCTCCTGAGAGGCTCTTTCCCTCATTGTCCCCGCCTCCTCCCTGCATTCAGGGCTCTGTGGCCTCGCGGGCGGGTTTGCCTTTCTCCCTCCCGGGCCCTGCTCTTCCCATCAGGAGACGGAACTCTGCCGGCTCGTTTCTGACTGCGACCTCTCCCTGACTCTTGCTGTCTCCTCCATCCATCCCGCTCCTGGCCTCAGGCCCCTCCTCCGACCTTCCCACCTTCTCTCCCCTTCCTGGCTGCTCTGGGTCGGAATGGTCAGGTTCAATTTCTCAAGGCAAACCTGTGAATCTCTGGCCCAGTCTTGAATCGTCTTCGTTCCCCGGCTAAGGATCGCTCACCTCAGCCCCAGCCAAGGTCCGCCTCCAGGGCCACGGTCTCTAAAGTGTCCCCTCGCTACTCAGCCCCAGACCTGGCTTCCAGCCCCTCTATCCTCCCTTCTCCTTCCTCCTTCCAGATCACATTCATGGAGTCCTACTATGTGATGTGAGTGCTGGATGGCTCTCCAAATGCTTACAGTTTCCCAGGGAGACGCTCATGTGGACCAAGGCAAGGGGAAAGGTATTATCTTGCCAGAGGGAAAGGAAATTCCCGCGGGGGAAGGGGAAGGCCGGGCGTGGCTGGTTCTGTGTTCTCCAGCTTCCAGGCACGTCTGGTTGGGAAGCCATCCTCCTCTTTCTCTTCCCTGGGAGCAGAGCATCATGGGAGTATCCTGGATGCCAGCCAGGCTTAAACAGTTTCTCAACCTCACAACTGTAGACATTTGGGGCTGGATAATCCGCCCCCCCTTTTCTTAAAGGAAGACTAATTCATCCGTTACTGTTCTGTATTCAAAAGAGTCAACCTGTATCAAATAGCTGAGGAAGGCTTAACCCTTCTCAAATGCACGCAATTATGCAAATCATATGTGGGCACTGGAGTGTTGGTTCCAAATACTAATTATAATATAGCTGCCATCTATGACCATTTCTATTTATCATGATTTGATCCATAAATTGCCTATTGATGCTATCTTTAATTATATCACAGCAAACAACATTTGGGAGATTTATCTTCTCTAAAAATCCTAGAACTCAGATAAAACCCAGGTTTTACTATTTATACATAATCAGCGTACGTGCTGCCAAAGAGACGAGCACTATTACATGATCTAATGGGCTTTCTTTCTTTCTTTTTATTGTTTGAGAGGTGAGGAGAGAGAGAGAGAAGGGGAGAGGGCCCAGAGCCGTCTCCATAGTTGTACATCATTAGTTGTGACATGGTTTCATTCCTCATCAGTGAATGGGGGGCCATGCAGGGGTGGGGGAGGGGACCTGACTGGGGACCTCCTGCATGTGAGGTGAGAACCTTCACCATGGGGCTCAGTGGTTACCAGTTGCACCACAGTTCAGCATATGGGTTTGCACAGGCTGGGGCCGGGATTCAATCCCCAGACCTCATGGTTGCAAGGCAAGAACTCAACCTGTTGAGTTATCCCGGCTTCCCCACTAATGGGTTTTCAAAAAAATTTGTTATGTCCTGCCCCACCTGCAGTAAGGTGGTAAATATGTTTGCTTTTCAACTTCATTTCAGGTGAGAGACCTTCCCCCTCCGCTGATCTCCCGAGGAGGGTGGGTTTGGGTACTTGCTTTTAGTGCAAATTAAGAATGATTAATCAATGCAAACGGGTAGCTTTTAAGGAAAAAAACAAAACAAAAACAACTGTGTGTCTTTCAGCCATTAAAAACCATGCCACAGTTTAAAAACTTGAGCTATTTTGGCTGAGCGTGGAGTATTTATTCCAACAAGTTTGAAGTTACTTGGCGGAGTTTGGGTCTCCTTAATTCCACCAGTTAGTTGAACGTCCTCTATCCTGCCCTCTATCCCGCATGTGAAGCTTCCGGGGAGAGGAAGCTGGGGTCTGCATATGAGGCCGGACCCTGGCTCCATCGACTGGCCGTCATGAAGCACCAGGGCTGGGAGCTTTGGAGGCGAAGGATCCCATCTGGGCCTGCAGAAAAACAAAAGCTACCACTGCAACGCCCCACTCCAGCAGGGGTAGGAAGCCTCCAGTAAAGATGCTGCGTGAAGACTTGGGAAGAGCCTGTCCTTGGGGACATGGCAGAGCCTCTGAACAGGCTCCATTCAGCCTGCACTCCCTCCGCCTTTCTTGTGATATCACAGATCTTTCTGGAGCTGTGCCCTCAGCAGCCCAGCCTCCTTAAAATCTGCAGCCACTTCTTGCATCACTTTGAGATGCAAATTTCCCAACCAAATGCGAACAGTTTCCTTCTTTCCCTTCCTGATGTCTAATCCAGGATCAGGTGGAGAGGAAGTAAAATAAAGAAAACCTTTCTGGAAGAAATGGACGGCTCTAAATCGAAACCCAAGTAACAGCAGCTTTCAAACTGGCATTTGCAACGGGGCTGAGCAAACCGAATTCAATATCAAAGGAACAGGGAAGTACTTTAATTATCTCATTCTCATAATGGGAGCAGAAACTGGTTCCGTGGGAGGTAAACACCCGAAGCCACAAGGTTTCCCTGTAAATTTCAACGCTCAACTTGAGCTGACAAGGAGAGGGGACGCTTCTTCCTGTTTGATGGCATTTCCTGACATGTGGCCTTTTACTATAGTCATAAAAAGGCAGTAAATTAGGAAGGCGCCATAAAATATCATTGGAACCGACTGGGATCAACCACGAGAAGCCGAATTTCCAACCAAAGCCTTGAAAATGAGAGAGACATAAACTGTACAGGCCGGTCCTTGGCTAGGGAGAAGGCAGCATGTCATATCCGAAGGTGCAGAGCTGCAAGTCTAGGGCCCCATACAAGGCAAGAGGACTGGGGGCCACAGAGCTGGGAGAGGATGGCTGCCCCCCTAGAAAATGGTCCTCTTTAGTAGGGATCTGTCAGGTTGGGCACTGGCTCCAGGGGCAATTTGGGATGAGATGCCATCTTTCCATTTTTCACTCAGATAACACTTTATTAAGTAACTAGGTGCCAATGCTGGAGGTGTGGTGATGGGAGAGTCCCTGTCCAGGGGGGACAGGCAGATGATGTGCTAAGCATACAGTCTGACGAGGTTAAGGTCAGCTGAGATGACAATGTGTGATGGCAGGAATGATGGCCAGCGTGAGGCAATGCCGGCTGCTTGGGGAGCAGAAGCCGACTCAGGTCCCTCGGAACGATTCAGGAGCACCCACTCTGTGCACGGGTGGGACGTGGTTGAGTTCTTATTCGGTCAAGGCGAACGAGCTAATGTTTGTCCGTGCCAGGCCCTGGGCTGTGGGCTGTCCGTGATGTCCTGCCCAGAATCTTCCTAAGAACCTTGTCCGTCACTAGCATTACCATCAGCCCCAGTTCAGAGCAGAGGGAATGGCTCAGAGAAGTTAGGAAACCTGCTTCTGCTCACAGCTTCGTGCTGTGGGTGTCCGCACAGGAACCCTGAGCGATCTCATCTTGCTCTGATCAGCCTGGCTCCACACTCGACGTGTGAACGGCGGGGATTCTTGCCTCTGCATTTGTTAGACTGCTTCACAATCAAACGACTTAAGACCTGAGAGCAAAATTCTCTGAGGGACACGAGTCCTGGTCCTCTGGAAATAGTGCCTTAGACCTAAGTGTGTGTGTGAGTGTGTGTGTGTGTGCAAGCGCACTGACCAACATCTTCAGGGTGAATCCTACCAGGGGGACATTCACTGACCCTGTGTCCTCTCCTGTGTCTGTCTGATCGGTAGGAAAAGGCGCCTTTCCAAATCTGCATACTGGTGAGCCTTGAGGCCTTCTTTGCTTTGCTGACATGCTGATCCCAGAGCTGAGGAGAGAGGACGCAAGTCCCGGAAATGGGCCCAAGCTCCTGAAGTCGCCCAGCCCTTCCCTTGGTTCTAGGAAAGATTGCTTTGAGCCACTTTTGGCAGAAGGATAGCTACACTTTCAAAGGTCTGCGAAGAGGGATGACAAGCCCCTGAAGTTTTCTTGCTGTCGCGCCTGACCCTCTGCACGTTGGAGTTCTGCTGCTCCTCCCCCCACTGCAGGTGGGGAGGAGGCCAAGGATGCGCCCTCCTGACAGGTACAGGCGGGCCCTTCACAACCCATGTGTCTCAGCTGCCTGGATTCCAGGTCACCACACAGCCCCAGCTGCGTCTTGGCTGGAAACAAGGTCAAGGCCACTGAAGCAGCCCACAGATGAGCCCAGGGGAGGCCTTGGCCTCCTGTCTGGCTCCTCCTCTCGGCTCCCAGAAGCCACACCTCCCCTGTGGGAAGGTATAAACCAGAAAGAACAGCGGCGGCCACACTCCACCGGGCGCTCAACCCTCCACCTCTTAGAGGGAAAACTTCACTGCAGGCGACACCTGTGCGATGGCGAGACTTATTCAGGGGACAGATTTCTAATAAACAGCCTTATTTCATAGAGCCCCAAGTACGTGCACAGAAACAAGCCCTTCGCAGAACCTGCTCCATTCACCTCCTCACCGTCACTGGGTATATTTCTCTCTTTTATTACTTTCTTTTCGAGTTCCTCCAGCTTCTGCACTCACCTCTTCCCATTTCCACTGCTGCTCTCTCTCTGGTGGCCCGGTGGCCCCTCTGCTTCATGCCGCTCCCGCTCCTGCTAGTGACCCCCCGCCCCCAGCTCAGGGTCTTGGCGTCTCCAGACCCCCACCTTCCTCTAGGATTCTAAGGAGCATCAGGACTATGTCACTGGAGGACCCCTCGCCCTCCCGCCTTACTCCGCACAGCCCGGAGTCTGGCCTGACTTCTCAGCACTTTGGACAGCGCTTCCAGCAGCTGTCACTTTAACAGACTCGGCCTTGGCCGGGGCTGCCACCTACAGAGACGTCCAAGGCCTCCCTGCCTCATCGCGTAGCATTTCTAATGCTATAAAGTAACCCCCAAGTGCTTCCTAACCTTCCACTACCTCAAGACACGGGCTCAGTGACAGTGTGAGGAGTGGAGGAAGAAAGGAGCGATTTTAATTTCAAAGTGCTGCTGATACTTGAGCGCTCTCGAGCTTTACATAAACAGAACGCCCTGCCGGAAATACCACTGAGTTCTGCCTGCGCTGCTGCGCCTCTAGCGTGCTGCTGGGTTGGTGTCTCTTGGCAATGGGAACCTTTGTGTTCAATATCCAGAGGCACAAGGAAGCAGGGAGATCATAGTTAAATTGGGCTGAATTGAGGGAAAACATCCCTTTAAAGGGGTGGTAAATGGGTATAATAATCTCCCACATTCACAAAACACTGGGTGTTTTCAAAGCCTTCTCCCATTCATTATCTCATTAGGTTTTCACAGCAGATCCTCTTCAAAACGGTCCACAAATAGCTACTGTAGGTGCCAGACACGATGATAAGCCGGAGGCGGCCTTCTTGGCAAATGGGGAAACTGAGGCTGAGGGCTTGTGAGTGACTGGCTCAAGGGGGCAACTCCACCCACTTGGAGCAGGCTGCCTCCTCCCCTATGCGTCTCCCATGTCCCCAAAGTGACCCCTCATCCCCCTCCCATCGAACAGTTTCTCCAAACGTAGGTGCCATGTAACCCTCTCACAGGGGCTCCTGCCTTTTTAGCAGAATTAAAGCCCAAAGCAAAAGGGTAAAAGTCCTGAAATGAGCAGGAGGCCCCATCTGCTGGGCATTTACTTTGTGCCAAGAAGTGTGTGTAGCCTTGCCATGCATCACTTCGCCTGGCCCTCGTAGCCCTGCAGAGGTTTTCAGTCCCGTTTTCGAGTGCAGAAAGCGGCTGCTGGAAAGACACCAGCCGGTTGGACTCGGGCGCCTGCTCCAAAGCCTGAGCCCGCCCGGGGGCGCCGTGGCTCCTGGGTGTCTGAGGGTGGTTTTTAGCATCAGCCGCCTGGACACCTGTGGGGGGCTATGAGGCCTGCTTTGCCCTTCCTGTGAGCGGCCAGGTCCTCTGCCGCCTGAGGGAGGCCCCTGGGTCAGGGACCGGAGCACCACAGGGTCTGTGCTCCAGGCCCCGAGGCTCACGCCACTCGGATGGGAAACCCCTGGATCGTATCCTGTGCGCGGCCCAGTCGTTCACGCAACGCCAGAACTGCTTCAGCAAACATGCTGTTGCACGGATGAATGAATGAGTGAGTGAATGAATGGGTCGAGGGTCTGACTCTTTGCAGGGGCACAGCGTAGGGGCTATGAGGAGACAGGCGGTAGCAGTCAGGAAGTGTGACACCAGCCCTGGCTCAGGTCCCTGCCCTGAGTGGAAGGCCCCTGCAGTCTCCCGTCAGCGCCCCCAGAGCTCCTGCGGCCAAGGTGAAGCGGACGCAGCTGGGCCCAGGGCTCCAGGTGAGTGAAGACGTGGCATTTGGGGGTGGCACTGCGGCCCATCAGATAGTTTGGATTTGATAGTCATGGTCTCGCTGGGGCTGGGCTGATGGTGGATTGGTTCTAGGTTCTGCCTGGGGGGTGGTGTCATTTACAGGTTCTTGTAATCTGTTAGTGCTGATCACAGTGAAGAACCATAAACATCTCCAAGTAAGGAATGTGAATAACACGGGAGGCGTTTTTTTAAGTGGTGGCTTTGGGGAGCCTTCAGCGTGTCAGCACCAGCAGGCAGCTGTTGTCACTGTCATATCTTTGGGAAGTTATTCTGGGAAGGTCAAGCAGTGACTCGATTGTCATTACGTATAAGATATTTCAATTTTCCAGAATAGAGTCAGTTCCGATGTCAATAAATCTTCATCTTTTCTCCTTTTTATGTCTCCCTGTTTGTCTCCGGGGTCTGGAGTGAGCAGGAGATGAAAATGGGGGGTTCAGGCTGCTGCGCCACATTGCACACGAGAGCTGGCAACAGAGAGGAGTCAGGGGACGTGGGAGGAGCCCCCGAGGCCCTCTGGAGGGTGGGGGAGGGGCAGAAGGAGCCCCCTCCCATGGCTTTGACCATGACTCACGCCCTCCCGTCACACTGCTCCCGGATGCAGCCTGAGTGTCCCGGCCTCCAGCTTCCGCTCACACGCCGTGTCTTCTGCGGGAGCCTCCCTGCCGCCTGCCCGCCCCTCAGCGCCCGCCTGCCGGCCACCGAGCGCTCTCCTCTGACTGGGAGCCCATGTGGTGGGTGTGATTCATCGGGCACTTAATCTCATGCTTTTCTGTTCCTCGTTCCCATTCCCCGCTTGGCAATGGGGCTTAAATCTTGTTCTATTTAACTTGTCCCCAATTTGTCACCACCTCCTTGTGGGCAAAGGACCATATCATGTGCGCTTCTACGGGTCCGGACGGGAATAGCTACTGCTCCCGGACCTCTGTGCCTCCCTTGTGGCCTGGAGAAACACCCCCGGTTCTCCAAACCTCCGCTCTGGCTTAGCCGCCTCCAGGGACCGCCCCTGCTGGGCTGGGGCCCCTCCCGTGTGCTTTGGGACCGGCCAGGGCCCTGTCACAGCCCCAGCCCACATGCATCGCTCAGGAGCCCCCTCCCTCCTCGCCTGTCCCTCCCAGCACAGCCCCAGGCACACAGTGGGTCTTGAATAAAGGAGCAAGCGAATGGCAAGACCCCAGCAGGGCATCAGCCAGGACTCGGTGACTTTGCTCTGAATTCTTATTCCAAAGGGAACAGTGGCTGTGTGGCCAGACACCAGACTCACATTCCCAGCCCGGGTCACCGACGGAACAAACACAGCCGGCCGATGTCTTCCCGCTCCCTGTCTCCCGGGTGTGGCTGGGTCCCTGCTGATGCCATGGGGGTGGGGAGACAGAGGTCAGGACGTCTAAGATAGGTCTCTGTCTTCAGGAAACATGCACTTGGAGGCATGCGACGAAACTGGAACACATGGAATGATATACTAGGAGCACAGGCCCTTCAGGTGCTGCGGCTTCCAGGGAGTGGGCACCCCCAGAGCAGGGGGTGCTGGACTGTGACACTTGGCTTTTGCAGACCCCAGCACTACTCTGTCTCCACCTGAACCTTTTCTGGGAGATGCCTGATTGACAAAGGGCAGGCACGCCCCCCAGGCCCCCGCGGGGTGGCTCCGGCTCCCTGCTGCTGGCCTCTGCATGGTCCTATGTCCTCCAAAATGTCAGAATAGCTACTCCTGACGGGCACCCGCCACTGGGCCCCAGTGAGCTCTGAGCGGGGGTGGGGTGTGCTCAGAGCCGGAAAGAACTCCGAGAGGCCCCACCAGGGTGGGCCGTGGAGGAGAGGCACAGGCAGGGGCACCCCTCCCCCTGGGGACCCGGGTCAGCATTGGGACCAGGGTAATAGTACTGAACCAGCACAGCTCCCAGGTTCTGATGGTTCCCAACGCCAGGAACTGCACCCTGGGAGCTCCCTCAGGACCTCCACTGCCCGTGGGAGAGCCCACCCCACCTGGCTTCGCAGACAGGAACGGACGCTCGGAACAGCCTAGTGACCTCTCAAGGTCAAGCAGTCTGTGGTGGGGGACAGCCAGTGGGACTCGGCTCGAGCTGTAACTTTCTTAGCAAGGTCATGAGGACACAGGGCCCGTGCCCAGCACCCTGCTCTCCCCCATTTGCACAGCGGCTGGGCCATTGGGCAGCTGCCCCGCTGCGGGCGGGGCTGGGGCTGGGGGAGAGGAGCCCTGGGGAGTGGGGGTGGGCCTTGAGAATCCCTGGGGGGCCAGGAGGCCTGGTGCAGGGTGCCCTTCCTGCCCCTGCCCAGCTCCCGTGCCCAGGGGCTTTGATTCGCTGTTAACACCCAAAGTGGAGCGCAGCCTCATGAATCATTCATGAAGGTGCTCCAACGAGATCATTATTTTGAGTGTTGAGTGTCAGGAAAACAGTGTCTGACGGGTAAACATGATGTCTGATGACAGAACAGCGATGGGGTGACCCGGCAGCCGGGCACCTGCCATGCTGCTGGGAATTCTGAAACATTAAAAAAAAAAATTCAACCCTGGCTCAGGGATGAGCTGCTAGCAGACTCATGACAAAGCCTCTGCTGTGGGCTGCGGGCAGGGCCAGCAGCTGGGCAGGCGGGCGGTGGGGAGGTGAGGGGGCTGGGGACAGGCTCTGACATGGAGGCACGAAGCCCGCGGGGGTCCGGGCTGCAGCGAGCCCCGCCTGCCTTGCCCTCTCAGAGTTCCCCCCGGAATGCCCTTCTGGCAAAGGCCAAGGAGGCCTCCAGCTCCCCTGGCAACCCCCCCAGACCAGGCCAAGGGCCGGGCCTCTTCCTGGAGCCTGCCCATTCACCTGACGAGACCTGTGGCTGGCCAGCCCCCGGGGCCCTCCTAGGCGTCTGGCTGTGTCGAAGCCACTTTCTAGCAGATGACAGGTTGTCAATAACGTCACTACCTGCATTATTTAAGCAGAACAAGCCGCGCCCTTGAGCGCAGATCAAATTGATGGCTAGAGTGGAAGCTACAAGCAGTTAGGTTTTCTGTGGAGAGAGACGCGGAGGGGATGACGCAGCCCAAAGCGGAGCTGCTGGCACGGAGGGGGCCGCTTTCCCGGCTGCTGGCCTCACGTGGGGCCCCTCCCCCGCCTCCGGGACAGGCCCTCATGGGCTCTAGTCGGGGTCCCAGCTTCCCTCTCAGGCCTCCTGCTGCCCCCTCAGGACCTGGCTCTTAGGAGGAGAAGCAGGTGCCAAAGACACACCCCTGCCCCAGAGGAGAGCCCGGCCCAGCATCGCCGAGGACCCAGGGCTCTATTCACCCCATCCTGGCAGGGGCTTTGCTGACAGCCCCTCTGGCCTCCTGCACCTCTGCCCACCATACCCCTGGCCTCTGCAGGGCCAGGACCACCTGGCTGTCCCCTGCTTTCTGTCCTCTCTGCAGATCACCTTCCACCAGGACTCCGGGGTGGCGCTGGTGTGAGAGGAGAGGGGCCAGGCCGCCGGCTGAGCCCCAGCCTAGGAGAGCGGCAGCAGGGCAGGAAGGCCTGACCCAGCGCAGTCGGCCCCTTGACCTCCTGCCCTCGTGTGTAGCTTGTGGGAGGGCTTTGGCAAAGGCACCCCATCAGAAGCCCACTGCCCTCTGAGCCATATGACCCAGGCAAGGCCCCTTGCTTGACCCAGAGACATCAGCCCCTAGACCCAGCTGGGGACATGGGTTCGAGAGGAATCATGCACCTCAGAGCTGGAAAGACCCTGGGAGGTCATCCAGTCCCGCCTCCTGCCAGCACAAGGACACTTCTACCCCGACAGGCTCCTGTTCTGGGCACTTGCAGGGACAGGGGCCAGTTCCCTTCTACACTACCTACTCCAGCAAGGGCCGTTGAGTCTCTACAGAGTTCTTAACCCGAGACTAAATCTGCTGCCTGAGAGAATCCACCATGGCTTGGTCTTATGGGTCCACAGAGAATAAGACTCTTATTTTTCAGGATGTGTTAGTCCTTCAAAGATTGTAAGACAGATTTCTGTCATCCATCCATTTGTCCATCTGTCTGTCCATCCACCCACTTCCCTACCATCCACCCACTCACCATCCATCCATCCATATGCATTCACCCACCATCCATCCACCATTTACCCATTCATCCATCATCCATCCATCCACCATCCATCCGGCCATCATCTATCTATCCACCCACCCACCATTTATCTACCCACCCACTCACCATCTATCCACACACTCACCATGCATGCATCCATCCATCCATCCATTCACCCTCCCACTCACCATCCACCATCCATCCAGCCATCCACCATCCAGCCATCCACCATCTAGCCATCCATCCATCTGTCTGTCCATCCATCTGTCCGTCCATCTATCCGTCCATCCATCCACCCACCCACTCACCATCCACCATCCACCATCCATCCATCTGTCTATCCATCCATCTATCCACTCACTCACCTAGGCACCCTTCCTTTCATGTAACACGTACTGAGGGCCTGTTAAGTGCGGATACCACTCTGACTACTGCAAAATGCAGCCTCTGCCAGGAGCCCCCTCTGCTGCTGGCAGACATGTGACCAGAATCACACTGTGCCCTGAGGGCTAGACTAGAGGAATGAAAACAACATCGAAGGCGTCTGCAGCGCCAGCCAGCCTCCCAATTCCTTCCTCCAGTCCTCCTGAGAGCGCCAGGCCCCTTCTCATCCTGATCCACCTTCTCAGGATGCCTCTCGGTCTAGCCATCACCGGCTTCAGGCTCAATGCCTGGAGTCTGGTTGGGCCTTGTCTGGTCTGAACAGTCCTCTCCCGCTGGCCGCGGGCTGGCCAGGTCTGAGGCAGGGGGTGGTTCTTGAGCTCAGAAGGGCTGGCAGGGCAGTCTCTTCTGGGGTTTGGGGTGAGCGGTGGAAACCATCCTCCCACATTCCCATTTCTGGAGAGAAGAGGATGTTTGTGCCAGGAACATGGCCCACTCTCGTCCGCGTTCCTCCATAGATCATGTCTAGTTGCTTTTCCAGGCACCAAAGAACATTCCGACAAGTCCCTGTTGGGCTCCGTTGGGAAGTTCTTTTGGCTACTTAAAATCTCAGCCTTTGAGTGTGAGGCCTGCTGGCGGTAATTGTTCAAGAAAATCACATGCAAGCAGATACAGTGAGTTTCTGGTTATTTATCAGCCACAGATATGGGCCACTTTTCATCATGCTGAGCCTCAAGAAAAGATAAAAGCAAGAGGATTGATCGAGGCTCCATTGCGGAAGTGTTGTGCATTGGTGGTGTCCAAGTTCCTTCTTAAAGGAACCCTTTCCCAGCCTGTGTCATGTCCTGGGAGGCAGTCACTTGGTCTCAGGCCCTTCCCTATCACTCCTCTGTAGCCTTTGACCTCTGGTATCCCTTTTGCTACTTCCTCTGAGGGCCCCAGAGAGGCCTCTCTCAGCCTCTCTCGCTGGAGAGGGCTGGGGGGGGGGTCTATGCATGGGTAGGATTTTGCTTCAGAACCAGAGTTGGGGGGCCTGTCCCATGTTCTACCGACAACAGGTCACTCTCCTCCCAGACCAATCAGGGCAGACTCCTTAGTCTCCACCCCGGGGCCTTGCCTCGGTCATATGACTCAGGGCAGTGGTGCCTCCCCTTGGACAAAGCCCTCCCACGAGTTGCACACGAGGGCAGGAGGACAGGTAGGGGTAGGGCCACACGGCTAAGAGGCCATGCTGTTGGCCAAGGACGGCCAAGGGCACTTGGTTGCTCCTGCCTGTGATGGTCAATTGCATTTGTCAACTTGGCCAGGCCACAGCATCCAGATATTTGGTGAAACACCAGTCTAGATGATGTGGTTAAGGTATTTCTTTAGATGACAGTGACATCTAAATCAGTAGACACTGGGTAGGCAGATTACCCAGCAGGATGTGGTGGGCCTCATCCAATCAGTTGAAGGCCTTCAGAGAAAAAGACTAAGGTGCCCGAGGAGGAAGGAAGGAGGAATTCTGCCTCCCGATGGCCTTTGGACTCAGGACTGCAGCATTACCTCTTCCTTGTGTCTCCAGCCTGCCGTACTACCCTGCAGAATTTGAACTTGCCAGCTCCACAACTGTTGTGTGAGCCGATCCCTCAAATCAGTCTCTCCCCCGACCCCCATATATATCCGCATCATATTGGTTCTATTTCTCGGGAGAACCCTGACTAATATTGTCCCCACCCAGGAAACATGTGCTCTGCTCCAAGGACCCCATCAGGTCCTGAGACACTGCCCAGTGACAGCCAGGCTCTCTCTTTCTTCCTGGGCAGGTCTTGGGACAGAGTTAGCAATCCATCAACCAGTCAGTAGCAACAGAAAATCACTGTTTCCTGGAATTCTTGCGCTTTCATTCTGCGCCAGGCTCCGAGCTGGCCTGTCCCAGGTCCCCTCTCGTTCCCTCACTCCGGCGCTAGGAGGGGGACGCCATCACTGCTCCCATTAGAGGCAGAGGAAATGGAAGCTCACGGCGGTCAGCATCTTGCCCACGGTCAAGCGCAGCGGGTAGCTGGCAGAGCCGATTTGAACCCTGTTTTGTTGGAGGTCGCTGCTGTGGGAGCTGACACTGGTGTTCACTGGGAAGCACAGGGAGAAGGCGGATGGTGTTATAAACAAGCAGCCCAGCCCCACCGGGACAGCTAAGAGGCAGAAGGTGACAGTGAAGATGAATGCCTGAGGCTAAAAGGGGACAAAAGATGGAGGAACACAACCAAGGGCCAGGCCAGGCCTCCCTGTCCTCAGGTGCCCAGGGTCACCAGGGTGGGCATGGGGTGGGGGTGAGGGGGCCACAGCCTGCCCTCAGGAAGATGAGTTCTGCTCATGTCGGGAGACCCTGAGTGCCATCCCCTGTTACTTCCTTGCACAGATAGAGACAGGGTGTGGGTGGGCAGGGGGAAATGAAATCTAAAAAGCCATGTCAACTTGAATGATTCTCCAGCAGCTGGCTGCCCCTCAATGCTCCCAGAAAGGCAATAAAGCCAGGACAACCTATAAAAGTGAGTGACGTGGGGCTTGATGGATCTGGCTGTCCCCAGCACGTGACAGCCCATTCAACCACGGAGGAGAATGGAAGCCAGAGTTAACTGGTCCAGGGAGGGAGTGGCCCTGAGAAACCGGAGGAGGGGGCCTGTGCCAGGGGGGAGGGCAGGCCCCCTGCATGGCCCCAGGGGGAGGGCGGGCCTCAGCACAGAGCTGTCAATGGATGAGTCCTGCCGATGGGGAGGTGGGTGTGTGTGGTCAGCCCATGTGGCACATGCAGGAATGAGCTGGCGTGGGGACTGGTAAGACGTTGGGCAAATTCTGGGCCAAAGCTCCTAGAGCTCTGACCAGGTTTGCTCCCAGTCAAAATGGATGTCCCGGGAGATGATCCCTTGTTTCCAAGTCCAGCCAGCACCTGGCCTGGAACCTTCCTCCTGAACATTTCCACCTACCCCCAGGCTCCGACCGCACGGCCCGGCGAGACCGGGCTGGCCAGTCCCGTCATGCATGCTGCTCTGGGTCCCTCTAGGATTGCATGGGCATGAGAGACGGGCCCCCAGCCTCAGCAGACTCAGCGAGCCCTCCTTCCCTGGTGCTGTCAGCCCTCCCTGCTGTCAACTGCTCAGCTCTGTCCTGTCTCCATCTGCAGGCCCCAAGCCTCGTCACTGACTGCAGTGGCCTCATGGAGCAGAGGGTGGAGAGAGGGCTGGGACAGTGTGGGCTACACCGACCAGCTCGCTGCTGCTGGAGTGGGGACCCCAGGAAGCCAGGGGTGCTGTCACCCAAGGGTGGCCAGGCCTTCAGCCAGGGTCCACCTGGACCTCAACCTCCTGTCTTCTCCCCTGAAAAGGAAGTCTCTTTGGGGCAGACACCTTGCCTCCATGGGTGGCTGAGTGGAGGCTGGGCCTGGGCCAGGGCCAGGGAGGGGTTGTCTGTGAGGAGAAGACCTCACATGAGAGTCCAGGGCCTGGATTGTGCAGAACTCTGGGCAGGGAGCTCCCCTCCCTGGGCCTCTATCTCCCCCGCTGTGTGGGGAGCAGTGATTGCACCAACACCCCTGATTATTGGGATCTGAATCCACAGTGGAGACGTGTGTTGGGGGACAGGGCAGCAGGGACTCTCAAACTTTACCAAGTGTCAGAGTAGCACTGAGTGCACCCCCAAGAATCTGCTCCCCTGAAGCCCAGTTACCCTGGGGAACCTGCACGCTTATAGCAGGGGAGCTGATGTGGGGTCCTGAACCCCTCTAAGAATCTCAGCAGCAAGTCTCCTTCCGTGGGTCCCAGCCCAGCCTGACCCTGGGAGATGCCAGGTATGTGGGATGCCCAGGCATTGGGGGTTAAAAGCATGATCTTTGTGAATACAGCAGGTCAGGGTCCCACTCGGTCCCTCGGAGCTCATTGGGCTAGCTTCCTCCACGTCCCCATCTCTACAACAAGGCCAAACCTACTTAGCTTCTCGTTGATCCATCTGGACCTCAGTTTCCTCATCTCTAAAATGGGGGAACTCCTACTACTGGTTTCTCTCATGGGACTGGGACAAAGATGAAATGACTTAGCAATGTCATGTTTGCAGCTGTGCCTGCTACCCAGAGCACCCCAGGAAATGTCGGGGCTCTGGGATGCCAAGCGAGACTGGTGGGAAATAGCTCCCCTTCTTCTTTGTTAGAGACGTGCCAAAGCTAAGAGCTAAGTTTACACATTAATTTTGGTACAGACGGGAGAATTTAAATAGCTTTCTAAAAGGTATTTTTAAAAACTGCCTTTCAACGCTCTATTAAAAGGCTTTCTGCTTTGCCTTGGAGTCTCTGCAGCTGCCAAAAATACTATGAAAATTACTAAAGTGCGGTCCACGTGGGCTCTGAAAGCGTTTGCCAGCCGCTCGCATCTGATCTGAACACGGGCGCGCTGCACAGCCTCGCGGAGGCGCGTCCTCGCGTGGAGGTCTGCCTTGGCCCCGGGGGCCTCGTCCCTCAAACACTGTCCTTCCTTAGGTTGTGAAACCCACACCTGTGAGTTCTCTCCTGGTAGCCTCCCCATCTCCTGACCTCTAAATGTTGGGGTGTCTCTGGGCTCGAGTCTTTGGCCCCCACCTTTTCTCCCTGGGAGATCGTTCACTGCCTGACCCTTGACTCTAATTCCTGACTCGGGTCCTGACTTCTCCACGCAATTCCAAGCACACAGCCCCCACTGCCTCTGCGCCGTGGACTGAATGGTCCCCTAAACTCCTACCCTCCCCCATCCACTGTGGTGGTACTTGGAGGCGGGCCTGTGGGGGATGATTAGGGGAGATGCGGTCATGAGGGTGGGGCCCATGGTGGGATAAGAGGCAGAGGGGACCAGAGCGGGCCCTCACTGCACACGCACGTCCAGCCTCCAGGGGTGTGACAGATAAATGTCTGCTGTGTCAGCCGCCAGCCTGTGGTGCTTGGTGATCGCAGCCCAACCCCAGAAAGACAACCAGGAAGCTGCGGGCACCCACAGCACCGTCCTCGCCCCAGGACGCTGCCCGGGCCTGCATCCGCTCTGTGTGGCTCCATGCCGGCCTCTCCACAGACATCCATCCTGTCCTTGTCAATAGCAACAGCAAGAATAACAGTACCGGCCAGAGGGAGCGTTTAAAGCACATCCATCAGACCACGCCACCGCCCTGACTAAAATGTCCCTGCACTGTGAGTCACAGGGTGCTCCTCACCCTTCTTCCCGGGCCCGGAGGGGTGGGGGGCGTCCCTGGCTGCCTGCCTCCAGCCTGGCCCCTCTGCTTTCTTTCTTTTTCTGTCACAGCTCAAGTGTCACCTCCTCGGAGACTCATTTCCTGACCCCAGCTCAGTAAGACCACAGACCTTATAACAGCTCACAGTTCCTGATTCGTCTGTTCATTGGGTCTGTTTCTTCCCACTGGGACCCCTGCTCGTGAGAGCAGGGAGCCAGGACTCACGGCCCCAGACCCGGGATTGTGCCCGGAACACACGCTTCAATGAACCTATCTGGGTGAATGAACAGATGAGGGCTGGAACCGTCCCCAAAGCTGTCCCCTGTGTGCCACCCGTGTGCTGGATGCTCACTATTCCTCCCTGAGTGGTGGGGCTCAGGCGTCCCATCTGGCCTCACAGGGCCATTCTGGGCTCAACATGAAAAGCACAGACAAGCACCCTTCTGACCGGAATGACCCACAACCCCTGAAGGCAGGCAGCCCATGGGTGGGCACCTTGTAGGGCAGCTAGACCTCTCCATGACCCTATATCCTTAAAGCAGCCCCCCGCCCTGCCCCTGCCCGGAGGTTCTAGCACAGGGGTGTCCAACCTTGTGGCTTCCCTGGGCCACACTGGAATAATTGTCTTGGGTCACACAGAAAAAGCACTAACACTAACGCTAGCTGATCAGCTAAAAAAATTCCCCCCAAATCGCATCATGTTTTAAGAAAGTTTACAAATTTGTGTTGGGCCCCATGCAAAGCTGTCTTGGGCTGAGGGTTGGACAAACTTGTTCTCTAGCACATCCCAGTGGGGCACTAGCAGGGTCTCATGCCCGGAGCTGTCATCAATCGCACTCACTGAATATTCCGAGCGTTCCCGTAGGAAGTGGCACTCTCTTATCTGGCGGGTGTACAACAGGCCCTGAGCCCGGGGGACAGGGGTCCATGAGCAAATGAAGGACGACCCCAGCTGTACCCGGCCTGTGGCCAAAGGCAGGAAAGCAGGAGATGGGACTGGAGGCCAGAGACAGCCCCTCCGTGCAGGGTGCGCTTTGGCGCGATGAGTAATTCAGATGTTCGCTGAGAGCAGGAGTCATGGGACAGATTCTGGCAAATCCAATGGGGCAGCAGGGCCTGGGCTTCCCACCTCTTTATCAGGAGCCCTTTCTTGCCATTAGATTTGCTAAAACAATGAGGAACTGATTAGAAGTTTTAATTGTTTCCAGAAACTTTGAGGCCTTGGAGCGATGTGAAAGGCCTATTTGAATGTTTTACAATAATGGTCTTTTAACAAATTCCAGACTTAATTTATCCAAGAACTTGTTAAAATTCCCTCTGTGCTTCCGCTAAAAGAAGGCGCTTTTTTGAAGTCGTTTACTTACCGATAAATTACAATGGTCTGAAATCATTAGCAGCAAAGTAAATTGTTTTAATTGATCTGAACTTCCTCCCGACCCAGGGACTCCGGTGCTGTACAACTGTGCTTCCTAAAGGACTAAGATAACAAATGAATCGCTCTTGAATGCTGTCATCTTTGGAGCTGTCCCTTCTCTCAGAGACCAGGGAGGGGACAGAATCGATGCTGGGAGCATGGCCCCTGAACCTTCAGCTGGGGGGACGAGGGCCTAGCCCTGCTTGCTCTTTCCATTATGTATGGGGGAGGCACACGCCTCACCTGAACAGCTTCCTGACCACCCCTTCTCCGGCCCTGGGGTGTGGTCACATGCTTCCTAATGTGGAGCAGGCTCTCTGGACAGGTCTCGGTACGTACACTGTGTGTGGCAAGATGAACGAGATCAAGTGTGAAAGTGACAATACAAAATGCTTAGCATGGGAAGCCGGGATGGCTCAGCGGGGTGAGCGTTCACTTTGCAGCCCTGGGGACTGAGGATCGAATCCCAGCCCCGATCCGTGTGGACCCACATGCTGAACTGGGGTGTGCTTCCCATGCCAGAGGCCCCCAGCTCAGTTCCTGCCCTGCGTGGCCCCTGCCCACCTGTGTGGAACAAAACCATGTCGACAACTAATGCTGTACAACTATGGAGACGGCTCTGGGCCCTCCCCCTTCTCTCTGTCTGTCTCTGTCAAAAACAATAAAGTAAATCTTAAAAAAAAAGCTTAGCGAGTCTGGTGACCTCGGGAGAGCCCTGGGGTGTGTGCCCAGTGGTCACAGTGACCACTTCTGGATGGACCGTGCTAGAGCCTGACACCCCGTGCCTGGTCTCTCTGGGCACGTGCAAAGGTGCTGGTCACTTCGAACCCAGGACTGTAAAGTGACGGAAGCCACGCTTCCAGACTCCTCTGCATCCTCTCCAAAATTTACCCTGAGCAGGTGGCCGCTGGCCAGCTGCCGACCCCAAGTGTGGTGGGTGGGGAGGGGCCCCTCCACCCCCAAGTGGTGAGTGTTGAGGCCAGACTGTCCCAAATCAAGGTGCTGCGTGTGGAGACAGCCTAGGTGGCCACGGCAGGGTGAGTAGGCTCCCTGGCCCGGTTCTCTAGAACCAGGCTGGGCTGGTTCTATCGGGGGTGAGGGGGGCAGGATCCAGCCCAGCTGCCTCAGCCTGTGCCCGGACCCTGCCCTCTTCCTATGGGTTGCACGCCTCTTTCTACCTGGAACGTTCCTTCCCCTTAACCCATCGCTCTCACGTAAGAGGCTCGAGACGGGCCTGGCCAGGCGCCCCCCAGGGAGCAGCCAGGCCGGCTGACCGGGGTGCTGAGTCCCCGCAGAGGTCTCTGGTAGTCAGGACAGTGACGGAGCTTTTGTTCCAGAGAAGACTTCACTCCCCGCCTGGGGAGGTCTGCACAGGCCAGCGGGGATCTCAGGGTTCAGGGTGGAGAGACCCCCCAGGACAAGAGTCCAAACTCAGTGTCTGTGTCCAGAGCATGCTGGGTGCTGTGCCAGGGATGTGCCCAGCCACACACAGCCCGGCCTCTGCAGGGGGCGAGGTGCTGAGCAAACACGGCGGAGCCAGGGCTGCAGCCAAAGCCAGGAGGGCCGCGGCCGGGCGACAGGATCGCAACCATGTGCCTCTCGGCACAGGCGGAGGGGACTCGGGCAGAACGGTTACCTGCACCCCAGGCCAGCCACGGGCCGCTCAGCGAACGCCCCTCTCAGTCCCCTGGAATAAAGGGGAAGCACGGCTGCCGGCACCACTGGAGCAGAAGATTTCTGTCCCCCAACTTGGAGCTCCGGGTGCCCAGAGGCAGAGGCCTCGGACATTGGGGAGCCGGCTGGAGAGGACCCTCACCAGGGGCCTGGCCTCAGAGGCCCAGACGAAACGTGTCCCAGGTGCCTCTCCACGGAGAAGCACTCAGGCACTGACTGCACTCATGGGGGGGTCTGCGTCAGGTCCCCAGGCGTCCCCAAGTCCACCTCCGGAGCCAGACAGAAACGTCCTACGGGGCCAGCTGGAGAACATCTGCCCTCTGCAGCCCAAACAAATGTGGGGAAGGGTGTGGGCAGCCCTGCCCGGCGGGGTGGCAGGTGCAGAGGCACTGCGTGGGGCCCCCCCTCCCTGCTACACCCGAGGGCAGGAGCAGGTCTTCACTTCCACAGGCACAAGGCAGCGGGATAGGAGGGGTGGTGACCCAACCCCCTCAACGCTGTTGGCCCTGAAGGAGGGGCGCCTGGAGACACCCCCCTTGGCCCAAGAAGGAGGGAGCAGGGCGCCATCACAGCGAACCCCAATCTCAGGGAGGAAACCAATGTTAATGGGAGACACTTAAAATGGAAAGGGAGTCTATTTCCCCTTAACTGTCTCGGGCTGCACAAAATTCGGAGAAGCGATTGAAGGTAAATTGCTTGGTTTTCAATTTTAAGCTGCACTTATCCAAGCACGATCCGTCTTCCCTGATAGTGGCAGGAAACGAGAAGCGCCTGGCGCGAGCTGCCCTGGTGCCCAATAACACGGTGGGATGGCATCCCCGTTTCATTACGGGAAGACAGAGCGCGCCTTGAGCGCGTTTACTGATGTGATGAATGGCCCGGCTCCTCCCTGTGGGGGAAGCCGCAGGCCGGGCATCTCCTCCCTGTGGGGGAAGCCCCTGCCCGCAGGCCGGGCCCGGCTGGGGGGGCGGCACCCCGTGACCAGGCTGGAGGTACCTAGGTCAGGGCAGCAGGGGCCAGTGGTCCACCTGGTCCAGCGGGCGAGGGACGCTGGGGTCCACGCGGCCGTTCTGTCCTGGGTGCGCTCGTGGCGGGGGAAGCGCCAGGCCCGGGTTCAGGCGCCAGGCCCTCGTCTTGCTCTGCAATGTCCTCCTCCGGGCAATTCAGGTGCGGGGGGAGGTCACAGAGGAGGGTGACGCAGAGCCACTAGCGGAGCTTGGCACCCGAACCCTGGCACACAGAAAGATCAGCGCCCCTTGGCCCCTGGGGGCCAATCCCAGCTCTGGCCGGCAGCCAGGCCTTCTGTGCAGAGTGGAGGGCTGCATGGGCCCTGCCCCAAACCTGGCAGAGCCGGGGCCACCAGGCCAGCCCCTCTCCCCTGGGCCTCCCGGCCGACTGGGGGCTTGTCCCAGGGCTGAGAGGACAAGACGTGGCCAGCAGAGCCTCAGATGGGCGGAGGCTGCACCCTTCTACTGGATCCCAGCCCCAGGGGCTGTCCCCATGCCCTGGGCACCCGGGGCAGTGTCCTTGGCCACTGGCAGGCTTGGCCAGGGCCTCTGCAGCACGGCTGCCGCACTAGGCGAATGCATGCATGGGTGAACGAGTGAATGGACGAACACTGGAGACGGGCAGGGACAGGGAGGGGGTCAAGGCTGAGCTCCCCCCGAAGCTGCAGCTCTGTGGGCCGGGGGAGAAGGGGCTGGCGGCACTTTCCTTCCAGGAAAAACCCTTTACAATCGCTGGGCCTGACCTCTCAGCTCGGCTCCCTCTGGGGGCTCCTGTGCCCCCAGCACCCTGGAGGGGGCTTCTCCAGGCCCCAGGCAGCCTGGGAACAGGACCCTGGCCGGGGCCCGGGGAGGGAGCAGAGGTTCCCGCAGAAGCCGAGCGCTCCGGAGCCCAGGGGTCTGGAACCTGTCCCACGCCCTCATCTCTGTACTTACTGTGGAGATAAATGGGTCGGAAAGGAGCCTCCCCCTCAGCCATGTAAACACAGCGCGGCAGACGGGCAAGTAACATGAGGTCTGACACGGGGAAGCTGCGAGGTATTACTCACCCTGATAAGTTTAATGTACAATTTAGAAACATATCATCAGAATGGGAAAAAGGGAAGAAGCTCTTAAATAACTCTGAAAGATCCTCAGCTCTGGAGTCACGGCGGTGAAGGGAGGGAGCGCAGCAAAGCTGTAGGCAGACGCGCCTCTGAGCCAGTGGCTTGCCTGGGTCCTTGATTGGGGGGCTGCAGGGAGGGGAGTCACCCCCTCCACAGGGGACCTGGGAGGACACCTGACCAGAGCCCACCCGGGCCCCTGTGGGCACAGCGGGGCCCCTGCAGGGCTCCCCACACAGGCTACAGTCTCTGGGGGCTCCCTAGGCAGGGGGTGGGGGGTGGGTCCATCTGAGGCTCCTCCCCCTGCTTCTGCTGGGGACGCCCCTTCCTCCCACCCAACGGGCATGCAGGGAGGGCATGCATGGAGGGCATGCAGCAGACTGAGCAGCCTGGGGACAGGAGCAATTCCTGGCATTTGTGCCCTTCTTCTGGGAGCTGGTGATGGGCATGTGGGGGTCTTCAGGGAGCTGGGTGTGTGCAGGCAGCAAACGAAGGGCACTACAGTGGGGGGATTTCAGGGGTATATAGGCCCACCCCCGATATTTCTGGGCCGCTGGGCCTACTAGCACCTCTTGGGCGAGGCAACCCCCACCCCAACAACAGGACGGGGAGTCCTCCATCTGGGTCGCTGTTGTACTCCATCTACAAGGCAGCCGGGTCCTGGCTCAACCACCTGCCAGCCCCAGCCCTGAGCCCCCTGAACCTGGATGGCCTCTGCAATGTCGCAGGGCTAGGCCGCCACCACCCTGAAGGTGTGAGGATCCTGTGGGAACCCCTCCCCCCGGGCAGGCATGCCCATGAGGGGCAGCCTTCTGGCCTTTCCAGGCGCTCCTGCTGGGGAGCCCAGGGCTGAGAGCTGACATGGGGGGAGGCTCCAGGGCAGGGTGGGGTGCAGGCTGGTGCAGGCGCTCAGTCCTGGCTGCTGCCAGACCCGCCTGGGGCTGTAAGAAGTGCCCTGTGCATGCCGGGGTCTGAAAGCTCCCGGGTGGTTTTCATGGGCCTGGGGTGTAGGGCTCCCGCCTGGAGGCTGCACGATGCCCTGGGGCATGTGGGACAGCGTGGGCTTCATCTCAGGCCCCGGGGGTCCTGATAAGGCTCCTTTCCCCATACAGGGGCGGCCTCGGGTACCAGAGCCAGTGACATTTCCTTAACTTCGGAGTTTTACCTTCAGAGCATGTCCACAGTCGCCATCTGCGCTGCTGTGAAGCAAGCTGCTGACGCCCCCAGCTTGGCCCCTGGAGAGGCAGCGCCAGCAAGGAGCTGTCTGTGCTGGGGGCCCAGCAGCCAGGGAGGGACGCACAGATGCCTGTGGCGGCAGAGGGCCCTGCCTGGAAATGGCAGCGCCTTCCTGAAGTTCCTCCGGTCTTGCAAAAACTGCCCTCATTCCAACTCCTCCTCCCCGGGCCCCAGCGCCCCCCAGGAACTGCCTGGACCAGCCCTGGCTTTTCCAATGTGGTGAGGATGGCTGTAGGCGCTTCCGAGCTGTTCTGCCTATGGTGCGGGACAGAGACTGAGGCAGCCTGGCCGGCCAGGCAGCTGGAGCCGGGCTGGGGAACTGGACACGGCGACACACGAGACCCGCACAGGGCGACGAAGCGGCAAGAGGGGACGCGAGGCGGGGGCTGACCTGAGCGAAGGCCTGGAGGCAGGAAGCTGGTGGTGGACTAGGGACCCAGGAGCTGTGTCTGCCAGCTTGTCTGAAGTTCAGTTCAGCCATCTGCTTCTCTTTACATCCCAGTATACATGAACTGAGGCCTCTGAGTTCTGACTGTCCCCCCTTTGTCCCCGAGGCCATCTGTTCTTACCTTCCTACGACCTGTTCTCCAACCTGTGGCAGCAGGATCCCATGTTCACACTCTTCCTGGCTTCCTTCCTCACTTACAGTGAAACCCCAAGTCCTTACCATGGTGGCTGCTCAGTCCATCTGTCCCCTGGTCACCGCTGCAGCCTTGTTGCCCACTTGTCTCCTCCTCGTACATCCATTGCAGGTACACTGGCCTCCTGGCTCTTCCTCAAAAGTCCAAGCTAAATCCTACCCCAGGACCTTTGCACACGCTCTTCTCGCAGCTGGAATTGCTTTTCCCCAGATGTATCATGGCCTATCTCCTCTCTTCACTCAGGTCTCTTCTCAACTGTCACCTCTGCAGAGGTCCCTTCCTGGCCACTCCGTCTAAAACCCTGTGTGACTCCTTCCCTACTCTTTTGTTTTGTTACAGCATTTATCACTATCTGAAATTATCATATAGGCCCACAATCCAATCCCAAATTCCACAAAGCTCTGAAAACCAAAACCTCGTTCATAACTCAGTTGGTGGAAAAACATGATCTGAACTGATGTGAGGCTATTTATAGCCTTGGTTCATCCCTCTTAGTGTGAATATTCATACATTTTGCTGCAGAAATATTAATGCGTTTGATTATGGAGTGCTACTCCATACCCCGCTGGGGATGTTACATAATATATAGTCTGTGTGCCACATCATGTTTCTAAAATGTGAAGTCTGAATGCCCAAACCAGGCTTCCCAACCTCAGCACGACTGGCATTGGGCTCGATGAGTCTTTGCAGTGGGGGCTGTCCCGAGTACCGTAGGCTGCTGAACAGCACCCCTAGCCTCTACCCACTAGATGCTATTAGCTGTCCTCCCAGCTGTGACAACCAAAAATGTCTCTAGACATTGCCAATCACTCTGCTGAGGACCCCTGACTGAAGTACATGTGGCCTTAGGAGTTTCCAGTGAGGGGTGGACCTCTCTCTACTGCTGTGGGTACTTCCGTGGACTGAGAATTCCCTGGGGGCAGAAGCTGGATCAGTTCTGTTCTCTGCCCTGTCCCCAGCACCCAGAGGGCTGTCTGTTGTAGTGGAGCTGGACAGATGTTGCACAGAGAAATGAAGAATTCTGTGGCTCCTCCAGCAGGCACCTGGGGGCCTCACCCCACGGGTTTAACAGAATGCCCTTCCCATGACCCCTCCCAGCACAGTGCAGTGGGCACCCACCCCACGGTCCATCTGGGCTGCTCTCCAGGGATGCAATAGCACCCCAAGGCTGTGGGGCCCTGGGTAGCCCCCCAGCTCCTTCATCTGACGCCTGTGCCACTAGGGAGTCCGGACATTGCCGAGCCCAGACCACGGATCGCTAGAGTGGGGACAATGGCTCTTGCCCCTGTCTTGGGGGACAGTGCCTTATACAGGGCTTGGTACTGATCTACTATATGGAGGCCAACTTCCCTTTGTCCTTCTGTGAACCTGGCACAGGTCTGGGCGCACAGAAGGACCCTGTGGGCCAGGACTGACTAGTGAAGGGCCAGAGCCTCCAGATGACCCTGCGAGGGTGACCATGGACAGGCGGAGGAGGGAGCAGGGGTCAGGGGGGAGGGTCCTTGGGATGCCCCATCTCTGTCCGGTGCTGGTTCAGCCTCTGCTTGCTTGCCCGCTTTGGTGGGGACCTCACCCCCTCCCGGGGCAGCCTAGCTGGTAGTGGAGAGCTCTAACAGCTCAAAAGACCTTCCTTTTCTTGAGCTGAAATCCCGTAGCCCTGCCTGCTGCTCCGGCCCTGTTTTCCAGAGCGTGGAGCACCAGGCCAACCCCCGCGCCCCTCCCCGGCCCCCCATGCACCTCAATGTTTCCGGCACTCTCAGCTTCCCGATTTCACATCAACAAAGAGACCCCAATATTCTTGTTTTTCCCAGGACTGCCTCAGCTTTAGCCTCTGCATTTTATTAACAGCACCCTTGCCTTTTCTCAGGGAAGTCACCTTGCACCTGGGGCTTCTAATTAGCTTCCGTCCTCCCCCATGATGTGGAACTGAGTCCCCTGTTCCCCAGGGTGGGCGGGTAAGGAAGGGGACCCACTAAAGAGACATGACTTCCTGCTGACGGTGAGACCAGAAGATTCTTCCTGCTAAAACTGCAGAGGCTTCCTTCTAAAGTAGGGTGACCAGACGTCCCGCTTTTGGCGGGACAGTCCTGATTTTTAATAATTTGTCCCACGTCCCGCAGCGTTTTAAAAAAGTCCCGATTTTTGGAAAGAATGCACGACAAGCTAGGGAACGGCGGGAGAGAGACCCAATTTTTAATCAAGAACCCCCTCCCCCCTGGTCAATGGTGTCCCGCTTTACCAATGTTAACATCTGGTCACCTTATTCTAAAGACAAAGTCCAGCCGGTCTCCACCAAGGACATGCCCAGGCTTCAGCTTTGCCTTCAGATTTCCTCTGAGCTGATTTACACTGGAAGGTTCTGGTGAATGTGCGTTCAGGCAGGTGCGGCTCTTCTACCCCCAGCAGCTGTGAGTACAGAGGGGTGGGCTGCGGTACGGGTGGCTCTATCTGGGGCATGGCCATAGACCCCATGGCAGAGGCTGCATTTTCCCCCAGGATCCATTTTCTTTCTAATGCCCAGACACCTGGAGGAAACTGACACTCCCCAGCTTCTCTGCAGCTGGTATGATCATGTGACTAAGCTCTGGCTGATGGGATGTCAGTGAAAGGGGTGTGTGCAAGTTCCAGGAAGTGTTTTTAAAAAAGAGGGTCTGTGTTTCTCTCCTTCCTGGTGACTGGGATGCTGATGTGATGGCTGGAGTTAGAGCAGCCATATTGGACCAGAAGCTATCAGAGTGGAGGGCGGAGCGAGAAGATAGAAAGAGCCTGGGTCTCTTGGAAATTAAAAAATTACCACACTAACCCTTTATAGCCTTTGTTAGTTTAAGTTTTCTGCCACTCACAGGTGAATCCAGCCCAACAAACCCAGAGCCTGTGCAGGACAGAGGGCTGGTGAGGGTCAGGTGGTGAGGCCCTCAGGAATTGGGGGTTGGGAGGAGAGCTAAGAAATCAGGAGGCCTAAGAACTAAGCAATCAGTCCTAGCACTGCCTTATTGAAAGAACAGGGAGCTCCGGGCAAATCGACAGGAGATAGTGCCTCCTCCCAGCTCCTGGCCCCGCTGACCAGCCACCTCATAGCACTCATTTCTGGGAGCTGCCAGTTCCTGGAAAAGGAGGGCTCTGCTTTCCCTGGACAGAGGCCCCAAGAGCAGACACTCCAATTTTGGGGGGTCAGAGAGAGCTCCCCCCATTGCTGAGAGTTCCACAAGCACCAAATACTTCTCCCATCATCCTGGAAAAAGCGTCCCCAAAAGCTCGCAATAAAAGAGCCAATGAGACAAAGGGAAGCCTGCTGGCATGCTGTGCTTGTGTCATGGGCTAGGCCGCCTCGCTTAACCCTATAGCAACCACGTGGGAAACGCAGGGGAAGCACTCCTGCCCTCTTGTGACGGACGAGGAAACTGAGGCACAGCGTAAAGGAGCTGCTCAAGTCCCCAGTACGGAGTTGGAAACTAGAAGCAAGCTGTTTGAACTCCAGAAGCAGGGCTCCCTCTGTTCCAGAAAACTTGCACCAAGAGGCTGCTGACAGACTCCCAGAGCCAAGAGGGAGGCGGGGGTCCAAGGAAGGTGGGGACTAGCCAGGTTGCAGGGCTGGCATCCCCAGGGGCTGTGGCCCTGCTAGGCCCGTCCTGTCCACTGGGGGAGGGCCAGGGGCCCCGTCCTTGGCTCTCCCAGGCAGGGCCTTGTCCGCCTCCCCTTCTGTTTCCTGGCTCCCAGCCCGGCCATTGTTTCTGTGCTTCCTCCAAATTAAAAACCCATTGCTGCCCCTTCCTAGGTAAAAAGAGTTAATTTTCAATTCGAGTGTGTGGGAGGGTGTCCCCAGGGAACACAGTAATGAAGCCGCTAGTGCTACTTGCAAAACAAATAGATAAATCAATGTTTCAATTTTCTCCATGTGAGCGAACGGGCTGCGTTGCTTAGCAATTCAAAGAACAGCACTGCGGACTCTCGGAGGCTCTCGCCGGCAGCCATACGGCTCAGAAAGTTGCTGGGGTTTGAGCCATTTGAGAGCGACGACCAAACTCACACTCGCAGGGCCGCAGCCAGCTGGAGCCGAGGAAGGAGGCAGCTGCCAGGGAAGCCCCCAAACCCATCCTCTCCCCCACCGCGCCCAGTGGGAGGAGGCGGCAGCCCCAGCCGGCAGGAGGGGCACTAGGGGCACCCACAGCGCCCAGGGCAGGGCACCCTAGAGTAAGAAGGGGGCGCTTGCCTTCCCCGGGCTGCCAAGGAACCCCGGCCCTGCCAGGGTGCCTCCCTCCTCAGCCCTGCCTCTGGCGACACGACCGCCTGACCCCACCAGGCGGCGGGTCCCTGCTCCCACACCTCCTGGGTCTCCTGGCTCCCTGGGCATGGAGGCATCGAGCATCGCACAGCATCCCACGTCTTCTACGGGCTTTTGAGGGAGCTTCGCTGCTTATCCCCGTTTTACAGATGAGGAAGCTGAGGCCCGGCCGGGTTACGTGGCTTTCCTGAGGTCACGCGGTCAGGACGTGGCATTTCCCACTAGATTTCCCTGAGCGCCTCCGTGTGTGAGGCTGGCGACTGGCACAGGGTGGGGGTAGATGTGTGTTGGGGAGGGGAAACCCAGACCTTCCCCAGGCGAAGGGTCCCACCCCAGATTCGACCTTGACCAGCAGCCTGATGGGGGAGATGAAGCACATGAGGGACAGGGGCCTTTGACCTGCAGGCTTGGCAGTCACTGACGTCACCGAGAATGTGTGGTGCTCTCAGTCCCCGACATAACTGTCCCAAAGCTGGCGTGGCCCTGTCTCCCCACCTGTACAGGCCCCGCCGCAGCACACTGCGTGTTGAAGGTCCTACGGGGCCATCGGGGCCGTGATGAGGGGCCAGAGGCAGGGCCAAGACACAAAGCCCACATCCCTTGGCCAGCCTCCCTCTCCCTCCCTTCTCCCCTGAACCCTGCATCCTCATTCCCATCTCTGGTCACACTGTCCCTGCCCACACATCCCCCACCCAGGGCCCTCTGAGGTCCAGTGGGAGCTCACGTCCCCACCGCCGCCTCTTGTGTCACCCATGTGGGCGGGGTTCCTTGTCAGTGGCTCCTCCGTGTGTGTGGTTGCTGACACCTGGCCCACAGAAAACTCACACCGTGGTGTCTGCAACGTGGAGGTGGGCATGCTGTCCACGTGGCCCTACCTGAGCTCAGTCCCCGTCCAGCCTCCCCGGGGTTCCCCCACGTCCACAGGGCTTCCCGTCTGGAAGGCTCCTCCCTCTTGTCAACCTGCTTCACCTGAAAGCTCCCAAGGTCCTGCCCAGACATTACCTCCTTGTGGATGCCCCCAAGCAGTCCCCACAGAACCTTCCCCATCCAGTTGGCACAGACTTCTGCTGCCTCAGTTTACACATCTGTCTCCTTGTTGGAACAGTGACCCCCGAGGGCAGGGACAGTCTCTTCTGGCCCAGGAAGCCCCGGCTCCCAGCCCTGCGCCGGCTTAGGAGCAGCCCGGGAACTGACTGCACAGGGGTTGGATATATTAGCTAAGCAGCCCCAAGTTCCTGGTGCCACTGCCTGTCACAGGACATGTCCTTGGGTGCTACGTCCCAGACCCCAAGAACTATGCCAAAGCCAGTGACAAAAGAGAAGGCCGTTCTTTTCAGAGTCCAGAAATGTAAGAAAATAGACTTTGAAATAAGACCAGCCAGAGCGGAGGTCTGGGCTCGGCCTCCAAATGCTGAGAGCTTGGGAAGTCCGCGAACCCTCGCTCTCCTTGTATGCGAAGCAAGAAACGACTGCGCCCCCTGTAGGGCTGTCGCAAGGCTCTGTGAGCGCTCGCTGTGTCCTGGGTCCCACGAAGCCACCACTGTGATGACTTGCTGCGGCGGCACGGATCTGCCTGCTCTGGGAGCTGTTCTGACTTCTCCAGGCCAGGCCAGGGCCAGCAGCCATGTCACCGCTCAGATGCCCTGTCCCTGCCCAGAACATGCCCTGTTTCCCAGTCTTGCCTCAGCCCCTGCCAGCCTCTCCTGTAGCACCCAGGTGCCAGCCCCACCTATGTGCCTGTCACTCCTTTCACAAGCCAAGCCCTGTGTTCACGGAAGAGGAAGGCTGGGTGAAACCTGCTGGCTGTGCCCCTGAAGCCGGGGCCAGGGGTTGGCAAAGGCCCCCCCCCACAGGATGGTCTGAATGCCTTTGCCCACTCCCACGGAGGCATGGTCATCTGTTGCCATGGCAGCAGGAGCAACTTGGGTATCCATGTTCCGTGACGGCTGCGGGCAGATGACCTGGCCTTCCCTCATCAGTGGCTGTGGGACCTCAGGTGGAGGGGCAGGGAGCCTTCCTGAGACAGGTCACTGAGAGGATGTGGGGAGGGGGGCACACTTGGCTCCGTTCTTGGTCCTCCTTGAAGGATCCAGGGCCCTGGTTTTCTCTCTGTGAGATGGGGAGTCGCAGAATCGTTGACACATGCGGCTCTGCAGCAGGCCACACCCTCCCACCGGGAGGGCTGGGAGCTGGAGTGCACCTGCTGTGACCCCTGAGCGCCTGTGATTGTTCCTAAACTGTTTCAAGAGAAGAGCTAGCAGGTGTGTGTAGGGAAAGGCAACTAGCAGTTGCCAGGTCCTTTAGGAAACAAGGCTTCCAATCCAATGAGCCTGGGAAGACCGCCTGTTACCCCGCTGGGGGATGCCCAGTGTGATCTTTTCATGCTTCTGAGAACACCTGTCAAACTTGTCTAATCCAGCGTTTTCCAAAGTTACCTGATCACGGAACCCTGTCTTTGTGGGACAGCAAACAAACAAACAAACAAACAAACAACAAAAAAAACCCCTAGTGACCTTGAAATACAGTTTTGGAAATGATGCTCTAGACCAGCGGCTGGCAAACAAGAGTCCACAGGGCAAGTTGGCCCCGCCTGGTTTTGTAAATAAAGCTTTATTGGAACACAGCCAGCCCATGCATGCATGTATTGCCTATGGCGCTTCCCCGCCACAAAGCAGAGAGGGGTAGCTGTGAGAGAGATCACAAAGCAGAAAGCACTGTCTGACCCTTTAAGAATAAGTTGGCTGACTTTCGCTTTAGACCAAGGCCTTATGGGACCATTTTAAAGAAATGCAGGCTGAAGTGGGTGTAAGAATATCAGCCCATTTCATACCACCAGAAGCATTTCCAGTGAGGAAGGACACGCGATGCTAAAAATAAATGCATCTCAGCTTCCAGACAAAATCCTGGGCTTGTCTGCCTTGGGCCCTCCTCCTACAGGGCTGAACTGCGAAGGACCCAAGCGGTGAGACCCCGCAATGTCACCGCCCACCATGAGGGGGCGCCCTGGCCCGTGGCAATGGCCTGGAGCTGTGATGCCTACGGACTGCTTCAGGCCTCCCTCTTGGGGAGGAGGCTGGGGCTTCTCAAAGCTTGTGAATCTCAAAATAAATAAGAACCCCATCGGGAGGGCTCGTGAGCCCGTGGGCACGCCCGCTCCACACGCAGGGTGCTTCTGGAGCACCTTGGGGAGGCCGTAGTCCTGGACAGTGGAGGTGACAGGGACCTGAGCACCGTCTCCTCCAGGCCTCTCTGATCTCATGGCCGAGCACATGGCCTTGTTGATCCTTCACAGTCTTGGGGCTGCTGCTTTCTCAGTGCCCCTTACATTCAGTCTGTGTCCACTTCCAGGGCTGGGAGTCAGACCCTCACTAGCACATGCCCTTTATTTGCAATGGATTCCCCCTGTGCTCCTACGTCCTGGCTCTGATGGAGCCCACGCCCCCTGCCAGACGAATCTCTCTCACACGCAACATTCATGATGCCAGGCTCCTTCTCAAGGCTGCTGCTGGCTCCCTCGTGCTCCTCGAAATGACAGCACCTGCCTTGACTACTCCCCATTCCATGGCCCCATCCGTGCCCCACCCCCCTGCACCCCAATGCCAAGCCTCCCTGCAGTCACGCCCACCTCCCTGCTCCTTGGCCACTCTCGTCTGCCACCTTCCTCCCCGAAGTATCCTGGAGGCAGGAAGGGGCACAATACATCGTGACAAGTGCACCTCATCTTCCCTGTCCGCACCTGTGGCTAATCGATCACAGTACTCTCTGAGCCAGAACTCAGAATCCCCCTTGACACGTGTTAAAAGTGATGAACCTTATTTGCCATCATTTTGGTGGGGTGGAAACTGAGGCCTGGGAGGGGAGGTGACTGGCCCAAGGTCACATGGCCATTGGAGGCAGAGCCAGGCTTTGATCCTCTGGTTCCCTCGTCTGGGCCCAGGCAGACCCACTGCACGCTCTGGACCACATTCTGTCATTTGGATCCTGCCTCAGACAAGCAGGAGGGAGGAGCCCGTGCACCCGGACAGGCAGGGCGGCCCCCTTGCACACTTGTGTGCTTGGTGGGTGTGGTTCGGAGGCACTAGTAATGGGCAGGGGTACATCCTGAGGGGCTCATGGGGCAGTGTGTCAGGGGGCAGGGGAGGAGTTAAGTGCAGAGGATACTGAGTCAGGCTGCCTTGGATTTAACTCCCAGTCCCTGGCTTGTGAGGCTTAGCAAAGAAGACCAAAAGATGTCAGCTGGCGTTTACAGAGTGCCTGTCAGTGGAGGGACAGCACCAAGCCCTCCCCGGGAATTGTTCCATCGGCCGCCTCCCACCCTCTGAGCCAGTAACGTGTGCCCACCTTATAGATCCGACCGCAGTGGCCAGAGAGGCGCAGAATTTTGCTGGGTCAGGAAATCTGTGTGTAGAGAGGCAGGGGGTGGGCACGAGGCCTCAGCCCAGAGACCAACACCTGTGCCCGGGGTTGCTACTGAGTTGCGTCTACACTTGTGCCCTTCCCCAGGGTCCCGAGGTGCAGGCCTGAGGAAGCTGAGAGCTGGCAGGTGTGGGGTAGGCTGGCCCGATGGCCCATTGGTACGTATGGTCAGCCTACAGACACCCTGAATGTAGCCGGTGAGACTATGACGACCAGACCTCCCATTTGAAGTGGGACAGTACCGCTGTTTCCCGTTTCAAACGGGACGTCTGGTCAGCCTCGTCTGAGGCCAGCTAGAGGCAGCTGGACCCCGAGCTGCAGCCAGGAGCCTGGGGGTCTGGCCCCACCTCCGCCAACCGCAGCCTGTGCCTCCTTCTGTTGACCCCTGGAAGTCCAATGACCTTTCCGAGGAAGTGAGGAAGGTGGGTAGGCTGGCTGGAGACCTGTAGTGTGGAGAGGGAGCTGGGTAAACAGCACCCCCACCTCAAAAAATGACCCTGCTGGTCGTGGAACTAAAAATAGAGGCATATCGATTGGGGCCATGCCTGGCGGGAGCTACCAGAGGTTCATTGCCAAAATGACGCTCGAGTCGACCCCTCAAGTAATTTATTTTTCCACTCAGCTGGCCACGGAGTGTCCCCCGCACACCCCGGGCTGTGCCAACGAGACCCGCGTGCTCCCAAACACCATGGCCCACGCACCAGGCGCCAGGACCAGGGAGGAGGGCTGCCTGTCCTCTCCGGTTCTGTTCAGACGCTCTGCCGGTTCCCCCGTCACTCATGACATCTGCAGATGTCCGCTTGGGAGCCTACTTCACGAGTTTAGGGGACCCGCTCGCAGCCCCTGGCCGGGGGCTCAGGGCTTAGCACCTGGCGTTGCGCCCTCTCCTGCCCTTGCGTGGACGGCCCCTGCTGCCTCCTGGGTGGGCACTCAGGCTTGCTGGAGGGGCTGCCGGCGGTGACCCTGCCATGCTCTAGCGGATGGCCTGGGAGCCAGGCTGTCTGAGGCAGGGTCCCCTTGGTCCCCACCAGCCCCTTCCCCAGCCTGGGGCCTCACCCACAGCCCCTCTTGTCCCTAGTCTGTGTAGGGCTCTGTGTGGAATATGCAGACAGAAAGAAAGAAGCCCCCACCTTCTGCCCCAGGGATGCCCCTGTGAGTGGGGGGCAGGAGGTTCAGGCAGCACCAGGTCACCCCGAAGGGGGCAGCGGCTGCTCTGAGGCTCACTGTCCCCAGGCTCCCGGCCGCCTGCAGCCCCGCTCCTCCCGCCCTTTGCACGGCGCTCTGCTCAACACTGTCGCCACCGTCCCTCTCTGACTTCACTCCTTCCCTTTTGCTCTTTCTCTCTCCACCCTTTCACTCTGTCTTTACACCACTTTTCTTGGCTCCTTGTCTCTTGCTCGCGGCCTTTCCCACTTCTCCTCAGTCTCCATGTCCTTCCTCCTCCCGCGCCCTCCTGTTCTTCTCCGGGACCTTCCAAGTCTCCTCTGTTCTGCCGCGTCCCTCAGCTTTCTCCATGTGAGACACAGAGGGCAGAGGTCGGCGGAGCGTTCCAGACGAGGCCACGTGTGGACAACACAGGCACACACGCTGGTGAGCACACACACCTGTGTGTGCACAGGTACACACATATGCACACATGCATGCCCCCATGGCTCCTGCTCCAGCTCATATGGGTGCAGGGGCCACCCCGGAAGTCTGCGAGCTTCTGACTAAACAGCCGCCAGCACTAGCCAGGAGAAGACGCCGCCGTCTCTAATCGTCCGCACAGGGTTCCCTGTGAACCGCAGCACAGGAGCCCCGATGCCCACGGCAGCTGCCCCGCCCTCGGCCTCTTGGTGCCCTTACAGGGCCTGTCAGCGGCACTACTCCGGCCGGATTTCCGGGGAGGGGACATGAGAGCGGAGTTGGTGTCTCCCTCCGAGGAGGGACTTGAACTCTGGGAGAAAGCCTGTCAGGGGAGTGACGGCGGCCCCCTGCCCAGCTGCAGAGGCTGCCCTGTCCCAGAGGAGCTGGGAGGACCAGAGAGGAGGACGTGCCCAGGTCAGTGTGAGAAGCCTCCTGCCAGCGGCCCTCACGGCCCGTCAGCTAGAAAGACGTTTCTTAGATTTCATTGCTCTTTGACTCTCCTCGTCTGAATTCTAGAAACTGAGAACTGAAAGGAGCCTTGTAGGTCAGCCTCACCGTGCACAGCTCCGTGCAAAAGTCGGCTCCGCGCTCACACGCTGCCCCACCTGCTGTGTTCTCCTTGGGGCGCAGGCCGGGGCTACGGGCGCTACCCACTCTGCTCAGTCCCCTCGTCTGTTCTCCGCAGGGCTTCGCGGTGGCTTTGTTCTCAGCGCTGCCACGCAGCAGGCACACAGTAAGTCCTTGTTGAGTAAATGACTAAGCTGCCATTTTTACAGCTATGCTGCACTCGACAAGTCCCCGAATCTCTCTAGGCCTCAGTTTCCCCCACGGGCACAAGATGTGCAGTCCCGGGGGCTCCACACTTCTGAGTGTCAGGGCTGCCCTTAAACTCAGAGGGCACGGCGTGGGCAGCACAGGACACTAGGCCACGTGGCTGCAGGCAGCATGCTAGCTGCCATGCAGTCTCCAGATGGTGGTCCGAACCAAACCCAAACCAAGGGGCTCGGACTCCCTGGACAGTTGGGTCTGAGTGGGAAGGGTCAGGCCCCAGCCAGTCCCCCCAGCCTTGCTGACCTCCTCCCTGACCGTTACCCTATACCAGCCCCTGCAGGAGCCACTGGCCACAGAACCAGCCCCCACGCCCGAGTCTCAGGAGAGCTGGGCTTGTCCCCAGGGGCTGAGTGCAAAGCCCTGTGACAGACCCTCTCGTGGGTTTGGCTGGGCTTAGGACCTGCATGCCCTCTGGCCAATTGCTCACCAGCCCTCACGTGTGTGTGAGGACCATCCAGGAGGGGCAGGGGCAGGGGCAGGGGTGGACGGTGCTGCCCTGGTGCCTGAGGGAGGCAACGTCCCTGGGGAGCTGACCAGGCAGTCTGACTCTGGCTGAGGTCACCCTGGGATGTGTCGCACTGTGGAGAGAACTCTCTGGTAGGAAGGGAGTGTGTACCCAGAAATGTTTCTGCAAGGGGCCTCAAGCCCCAGACCAATTAGGATGCAAGGCTCAGTGGGGAGGTCCAGGGAGCCGGGTATTTACAGCCTGCAGGTAAGTGGGCTTGCGATTCAAGGGCCAGCGGCCGCCTCCTCAGCTGGGCCATCCTGGGGAACAGAAAACAAGAAGCAGGCCGGCGACCGGCTGGCCTCTCAAGGATTAACAGCCCGGACAGACAACCCCAGCCCTTCCCCAAATGTGAGCGCAGCCCCTGTGCCAGCCAGAGTCAGATAAGCCACAGAGCAACATTGTGCAACATCGCCGGTATCTTTGCAAACGGCATCGGGTGACATCTCCGGAAAAAGAAAAGATAACATTCTGGGAAGCGCAGGTAGCATGACAGGGAGCGAGCACAACGTGTAGGGGCCCAGGGAGCTGTGAAGGGCAGCGGGGCAGGGGGGCGGGCTCAGAGCCGAGCTGGGCAGAGCCCTGCAGCCAGCCCCAGAAGACCCCGAGGCTGGCAGAAGTTTCAGCATTGCCGGCAAACAAAGCTTAAATTACCCAAACTGCCGGCCTTTCCAGCCTGCAGCTGCAAGCGGCTGTTATCAAGCTGAGTTATGCCTCTCCCCTGCGCAGGGAGGGCTGAATTAAACAGCTTAGCGCCTTTACATATTCACACGGAGGCCAAACACCATCAAATGCGCTGACTCACAGTTGTCTAATGCACATTCCTTCAAGGCTTTTTTTTGTTTGTTTTTTTGGTTACAACAGAAGGTTAGGGAGGGGCCAGAAGCCCTGGGCAGGTGGACCTCAGGATGAGGTCCTGTCCCCAAGCCTTGCGGGTGGCACTAGTGAGTGTCCTTGCAGTCGCTTCCAGGTCTGCTGGGCCCTGCTTCTCCAGCCCCCAGCCTTCCCCATCCTTTCTTCCTTGCAAATTGCCGGGCCGGGTCCAGTCATCGCTGTGACACTCTTGGTGGACAGAACCAGCAGGCTGATGGGACGGAGCACTCAGGTTCCCTCGGGGCAGGGGTGTGTCCCTGGGATGGCATGTCAGGCTGGTCATCTTCCCGCCCATCCGTTAGGTGATGCTCCTGCTCAGAGCCGTGGTCCAGCCCACCCTGCCTGGCCCCATGCGTCCTGATGGAGACATGGACCCTTCTAGCTCGTCCACTGGCTCATTCGCCGGCCGAGGAGGGGACTGAGGCCCAGAAGGACAGGACATCTCATGGCCCCGGCCATCTGTCCCCTCCCCTGCGGGCAACCTACGTGCTGCCCTTAGTCTCCGCTCAGCCTCTTGCAGCTGTGGGTGCGGAGCCAGGAGCCTGGGCTGCAGGTGAGTCAGCACCTGTGTGCCCGGCGTCCCTGCCTCAGGGGACAAGAGGGGTGCAAGGAGCCATGGGGGCTGCGGGAAATGGTGGCAGGTCCCCACGCAGGCCCACCCCCTCGCTCTCCCCTGGGACGTGGCCCCACACCCACCTGTGTGGAAGGAAACTGTGTCACAACTCATGATGTGCAACTATGGAGACTGCTCTGGGCCCTCCCCCTTCTCTCTCTCTCTCCCTCTCTCTGTCTCTCTCTCTTACTTTCTCTCAAACAATAAAATAAATCTTAAACAACAACAACTAAAATCTCTCACCAAGAATCCAAACATGTCCTGAAACTGGCTGGAAATCGGACTTGTGCTTCCTTCTAGAACTCTCTTCCAGGGAGGACTGGAGGCCCAGGTGCCCCTGCGCCTCCCAGAGGCTGGAGGTTCAGCCCGATGTCTCAGGAACCCTCCAGCGCAGGCCCCTCACCCCCAGACCGGCCTCTGCGCAGCTGCAGGCTCGCTCAGGGGGGAAGTCTGAAGGCCGGCCACCAGGGTCCCGGCTGCCCTCTGCTCCCTGAGCCTTTAATCGGAGCCGGTTAAAACTTCATTCCCCTCCTATTGGTAAACCATCAATCATGGTCACCCGGGTGTCTGGCTTCCCGGGACCAACCGCGGAGGCCACAGTCCCTGAGGGCGGGAGGCAGGCAGGGCGCCCCACCCGCCCCCTCCCCTGGGCAGGCCCCCGGGCTGTGACCTTGAGGAAGACAGGGCTGCCCGGTGACCCCAGGAGGCAGGAGGCTCGAGTCTGGGGGGCAGAGACTGGCCTAGGGACCAGGAGAGCTGCCCTTGGGCCCTGGTCAGGGGTGGCGGCAGTGCCCGCGGGCACCCCTTCCCGAGCTGCACACATTGGGAGAACCTTGGCCTTTCTCTCTGAGCAGCCTCGGAGCTTCCTTCCCCGCTCAGACCCCAGACCCCAATGTCCCTCTCCCCACAATGACATGGCTTCAGGCAAATGCGACGGGGATTCGGGGTCAAGGGTAAGAGGCAGTGCCGGCCCAGTGCTTACCAGATTATGGGTGTTTTTCTTAATTAAAAAAAATCCAATTAAATGAAGATATCAGAACTAAATAACGCTTGTGTCATTAGCACGACTTTTATCTTAATGACTGCAGCTGCCGAAATCCTTCTTTAATTCGGGGGCCTCCCGCCCCAGTGCCAGCGAACAGGTTTCCGCGGGAGAGTGACAGGGCCTGATGACACAGGGGGGTGGGCGGGCTAAGCTGGGTGCCCCTGCGGACCCCCTGTGCCTGGACAGAGGGGGCTGGGCGCCCCTTC
Source organism: Craseonycteris thonglongyai (assembly GCA_004027555.1). Classification (NCBI taxonomy): domain Eukaryota; kingdom Metazoa; phylum Chordata; class Mammalia; order Chiroptera; family Craseonycteridae; genus Craseonycteris; species Craseonycteris thonglongyai. Next base: position 142,048 of record PVKE010000011.1, on the reverse strand, counting down.
CCATCCGTTTAATTCCTGGGCCCGGAACCCCCCACTTCCTGCCATGTCCAAAGGGAAACACTGGCCATTCGGAAACGAACCCAGCTCCACCTGGAACAGAGGCAGGAGGCAGTGAGGGATGGGGACGGGGACAGGGACAGCACAGGCCCCGATGGCCCTGCAGGCCAGATGAGCAGGGCTCTGGGAAGAGGAGATAAGAAGCTGCTGAAGCCTGAGGAGGATGGGGGTGGGGGGAGGGGGATTGAGTCCCAGAAAGGGGGTGGGGTGGGGGGTTGCAGGGTGCCAAGCCTGGAAGCGTCCTGGTTATCACTTTGTCTCAGGATTTCCAGAAAGACGGAGGGGCAGAGAGTCTGAGAGCTGGAGCCCGCCCCTCCCCACCCGCACCCCACACAGCTCTGGGGCAGGGGGGCACTCGTGGGGGCTGATTAGACTCGTTCACCCGGCTCCCCCACCTCCCTCCTCTGCTGCAGGCCCAGCAGTGCCCCCGAGATTCCATGTCCACCTTCCTGATGCTCACGGGCAATAATACCCTCCTGGCACCCCAGGCCCCAGAAATGCCCACTGCTAACTCTTCCCCCCATAATAACCAGGGCTGCAGCCCCCTTGAAGGCAGGGGCGCTGGCTATCTCATTCACCCCATTCCCTGTGCCTAGGCCAGAGTCTGGCATATAGTAGGTGCCCAAGGAATACGTGACAACTGACTGATTGATGGAAAGGTGGTGAAATGGATCGGATCCTCCCACTGCATTTCTACCATCTGAACATGACTCACCGATACTTTTTAAAAGCGATGACAGTTACATCTTTCATTTGCTTTTCTACTAAAAAATAAATACCGGATCCTAGAATATCCCCACTGGGTGACAGACTCACTATTGCGACAAGAAGTACAGGCCCGGGGAGGAGACAGGCTTCTACATTCCCACGGCGGGACACGCGGGATCTGACAGGGCCCAGGTCAAGGCCACTGAGTGTCTCAAGGTCTCAGGACACGTCAGGAGACAGGACAGGAGGAAGAGGAAATCCCCCGGTACTGGCTGGTATCAGGACCCCCCAAATCTATGCCCACTGAGAACCTCAGACTGTGACCTTGTTTGGAAACAGGGTTTTTGCAGATGTAATGAGTTGCATAAAGATGAGGTGATCCTGGATTATGGGGGACTCTGAATCCAATGACTGTGTCTTTATAAGAAGAATGACATGGGGATTCAAACGCAGACACACAGGCCCTGTGGTGATGGGGCAGAGGTGGGAGTGACGTCGGGATGCCTGTAGCCCCCAGAAGCTGGAAGAAGCAAGGACGCTGCACCCCCGACCAAGACTTGAGGAAGTGTGACCCCGCAACCCCCCGCTCTAGGACTCCCAGCCTTGAGTGCTGTGGGAGAGTGAACTGCTGTTGTTCTAACCCCTCAGGTAGTGGTACTTTGCTATGTAGTCTGCAGATACTAACACACCCCAACCAGCACCCAGTGGGGAGAGAGGCTCTATCAGATCCCTCCAAAATAGGGTGACCAGACGTCCCGCTTTTTAACAATTTGTCCCACGTCCCGCAGCATTTTAAAAAAGTCCTGATGTTTGGAAAGAATGCACGACAAGCTAGGGAACGGCGGGAGATAGACCCAATTTTTAATCAAGAACCCCCCCCCCCCACCCCCGGTCAACGGTGTCCCGCTTTACCAATGTTAAAATCTGGTCACCTTACCCCAAAAACACTGCCAATGCTGATTCTTTGTCCAAGATAGACTACGAAGCCTGGGGGGTGGGTTGAGGGCACAGACAAGTGTCCCTGGGGGCTGGGCCTTGACTGTCCCCCTCATATGAGATGACTCATGGGGGAGAGACAGAGAGGGGGTGCAGGGGAGGGGAGGGGCTCTGGGGCAATAGCAGCCCGGCTCGGAACCCAGCTTCACCCCTTTCTAACCGTGTGACCTGAAAGCCCCCCGAGATGTCATGTGCTCACGTGAGGAATGGGGACAAGCAGGAACACCCACGTCACAGGGTCACCAGGAGGCTCAGAAACCCATTTGCACATGTCTGCCAGGGTCTGCCGTGAGCTGCACCCATAGCAGATGCTGGGGCCGCCCGGTGGGCGCAGTCTGGTGGGGAGATTCCTGGAACTGGAGCCCACGGCCGCGGAGGCCCACGCCCAGAGAGGGAAGCCTGGTTCTGGGAGCGTCCTTGGGCAGGAAGGCTGAGCAGGCGCGAGTGGGCTGCGAGGTGGGCGTGGGTGGGCCAGGCAGATGGATGGAGCATGTGGGAGAGCCTGCAAAAGGCGGGGCCGTGGGGACCACAGGGAGGGCCTGTCCCCTCCTGCAGAAACCACAGTCAAGTGTCATGTGTGCATTTCTCCTGCTCCCTCTACCTTCTGCCCAATCCTGGTGCCTCCCCAGGTGGCCCTGTGTGGCAGGGTGTACACCCCCTTCCCCAGGGCCTGTGAGTGACAAACTGTCTTTTCAACCACAGTCATCCCCTGATCTGTTGGCCTCATCTGAAAGCAGAGGGTTATGGTGGGGCTGGCAGTGGGCTGCAGGGGGTGGTTGGATTTGAGCTGTTTAGATAAAGTAGACAGACCGGGGGATGGAAAGTGGGAGGGGGAGGCGTGAATGACTCCCGGGTTTTGGCCCGGGGCAGGGCCCTGGCTCAGCAGCCCTGGGAGATGAGGAGCGGGCGGGCTTGCGGGGGGGTGTGTAGCCTGGGTCCCCGGCAGGAAGGAGAAGGGGGCCCGAGACACAGGTGCAGGGGCCACAGGTGGGCAGAGGGCCAGGAGGAAGGAGGAGGGAAGGCAGAGCAGCTCTGGCCCCGGCTGCCCTCCCAGGTCCAGCCCACGTGCACCCCCAGGAAAGTGTCACCACTTTAAAAATGGAAACACACGCTCTCGTGCTTTTTGTGGCGCTTTTTATCACTCGAAGCTGTCAGCTTCCTCTGGTTCTAAATGAGGGAGAGCTCTGCAGGTCCCATAAATAGATTCCCAAGGCTGCGTGCCAATCCAGCCCCCCGGAACAGACCTCGCCTGGGCCTCCCTCCTGGGGCGGCCCCAGCACAGCCCCTTCGCTGGAGGGCGCCCCAGGCCGCAGGAGTTCCGGGAATTCTGCAGGGTCACAGTTTACTGCTCGGTGCCAGCGTTCGCACATCATTACCCAATGTTGACAGAGGCGGCTGATAATGCTGTGAGCCTCCTTCTCACCTCCATTAGCGGATTGCTTGGGAGAAAAGTCTGAAAAACTCAGCTCTCAGAGGCGGCCCCCATCTGGTGGTGGGAAGTCCGCTGGGTTCTGATTGGTCCTAAAAGAGGTCTGGCTCCTGCCTTGGGGAGAAGGAGCAAGCCAAGCAAAGTGATGCGGGGTGTCCCAGTGTAACTATCAATTTTTATTATAATTATTAAACATGATTTCTCTCTCAAAATCGCCTGGTCACCTGATCAATATGGATGTCCCTATTGATTACCCTACGCCAGGGGTAGCTTATACACGGCAGGTCATCCCACACTTCCTAGTCCTTCGTCCCTGACAGACATTGCTAATCAATCACGTCACTTATCCTGAGCCTGGAGACTCTCCCTGGAGATCCAGAGTTCACCTTACGACAGCATTAAGGGCATATTGATGGGTGAGGAGGGTGTCTGTGAGGGGGGTACATGGTGGCAGAGCTGTGCGATTGGTTGTATACAAGGAAGCTGATCAAGTGTGTAAGCACATTTAAAGGTTATAAGAGACGGCTTCTGACTATTGGAGAAGATGGTTACAAAGATGGAAAAGGAGGAGGTAAGAATAAATTGAAGTGAACTAATGGTTTTCAATATATGCACCTCTCTATACAGCAAACAGATATGCACCTCTCTGTACAGAAAACACACGTATAACCCCCAGCTCTATCCTCTGTGAGGCTTGAGAGCAGTGACACCCCAATAATGAGCACCCACACGCTTCTGAATGCCACCTTCCACCGAAGGAGCTAGGCTTCTTTGGAGAGGTGGCTGGAACATCTTGTTCAGAAAGCAAGGATGTGCCCACAGAATGATGGCCTTACATGAAATGCCAGGGAAGCTGGCTCCCCTGGGCACCCACCAACCAGATCGGGAGAAAATTGGAGCATCCTGATAAATAGTGACAGCAGTGGATTATAACCCATGGAAGAATGGAATTATGAGCTCATAATGCTGTAAATAAATGAATGAATACACTAAAAGTTTGATCAGGAATAGCCCACTTATATAGTGTTAACATACCTCCCCACAGAAAGACTTATTATCGTCAAAGTGAAAAAGAGTAACTACAGTGGGGACGGGAGGCCTGCAGGCACCACCCGAATCAAGTGCACGTGAACGTGATCACCCGTAAGTGGATGAAATGGACAGAAGCCCCGCCCACCCACCAGGTCCCAATGTCCCTTCTGTGGTCTTCCTGCAAAAGATGCTTAATTTGCATCTAATCATGGGAAACATCAGACAAATCCACACGGAGGCACAGCCTACGTCATAACTGGCTGTCTCACCACACAAAGGGACAGCCTACAACATAGCCACCTGTACTCTTCAAAAGTGGCAACATCATGAAAGCCAAGCGCAGAATGAAGAAGCGCTCCGGACTGAAGGATGTGACCACTAGATGTGGCACGTGATGCTGACAGTATTGGGACCGCTGGTGAGACTGACTAAGGATTGTGTGATGCTAGCTTCCTGACTTTGAGAGTGCTGCTACGGTTATGGTGGAGAACATTCTCGTTTATAGGCAATATGCACCAGAGCAGCAGGGCATTGGGTTGCAGATGTTCTAAGGGTTCAGAAAAAACGTCCTCTGAGTCATATTTCCAATTATTTACTTATTTGTGATGGTTTAAAAAAAATTTTTTAAGATTTATTTTTATTGTTTTTTGACAGAGAGACAGACAGAGAGAGACAGAGAGAAGGGGGAGGGCCCAGAGCAGTCTCCATAGTTGACAGCATTAGTTTTCCATATAGTTTTACTCCACAGGTGGGTGTGGGGCTGCGCAGGGCAGGAACTGGGTTGGGAGCCTCCCGCATAGGCCCCGGCAAGAACCGAACTGGGGGCACACCCCGGTTCAGCACATGGGTCCACATGGGCCGGGGCCGGGATTCAATCCTTGGTCCCTGGGGCTGCAAAGCGAGTGCTTAACCCACTGAGCCATCCCAGCTTCCCTAAAAAGTTTTTTAGAAGGACAATCAGAAATTCCATAAAACAGACAAAATACTGGCTAAGTAACTTATGGTTCAACTAAAAAGCCAGATAAAAAGAGACGCAAACGACCACAATGACATGTACGGGTGGGGCTTGAAAGGTAACCTTCAGCTCCATAGAAAGTCCTCTGTGTGGCCATGCTCAGTCTCAGCAAAGAGGGGCCCACAAGGCCACCTGGACCTGTGGTTTCCATGGGAACAAAAGACCCTCGCCTGCTTGAGACGAGACTGACTCCACACCGGTGCGGAAGAATGTTCCGTAACCAGGCGTGGCTGCAGAACTTGTGGGGTCCAGGGCAAACATGGGGTCCCTCGTTAAAGAATTAAGAATTTCAAGACTGTGGTGGCAGAACGTTAAAGCAAGCGTGGGGCCCCGTGTGACTTCAAAGATCACACTCCAAATCGGCTCTTTTCGTGACAGCGACCACCGGCTGTGGCTTTAAGAATTGCCCTTTTGTAGAACTCAGAGATAAGGTGAGCGATTTATGAATAAGGGTGATCATCGTCAGAGCATTTATTTATAATGCTGAACACTGGAAGCATCATCAATGTCCAATGAGAGGGAATGACTAAATAAATTACAGAATGTCCATAAGATGAAATATTATGCAGCCACTAAAAACCAGGTTTGGAGGAAAACTGAATAGCAGGAGAAAACGTTGATATAATGGCAAGCGATAGAACACAAAACATCACACTGTATATATATATCATATTACCAATGCTGCTAAAAATATTCATACATGTGAGCCTAGTATATGCAGGAAGGTACTATCATGTACACAGTGGTTATCTCTGGGTGATGGAATTATAGGTGAGTTTTATTATCTTTTTAATACCTTTCAGCATCTCAGAGATGTTCTGTGAGCATATCTAATTTTTATAATTAGAAAAGTATTTTTAAATATTCAAAAGTAATGTATTCATTTGCTACAATGAGCCTGTTTGCTTTTGTAATTAAAATTTTTTAATAAAGGCAAAAGTGAGCAGAAGCTATCCATTCACATGCAGCCACTGCTCTTGGAGCACCGCGCTGGGCCAGGCATACCGGCTCCAGAGGAGCACGAGTCGTGAGATGGCCAGGTGATGTGGGCCTCCCCGCGCTCCGCATCTCGTGGGTGAGGCCGAGGGGGGAAGAGACACGCCTTCCGGGGCCACCCACGGACCTCTGTCTGGAATCCAGGAGGACCCCAGAGCAGAGCAGAACCCCAGGTGACAGGCCTGGAAGGACAATCATGGGCCCCTGGGGGCAATACGCCCACGTGACTCCTGTGTGTTTCAATAGTGCATGTCGGGAAAGATCTTTGTTCAACATATTACCTTTTAATAAACTATAAGTTAAAAAGCAACGGCAGGTTCTAAATAATCAATACCACAGGGTAATCATTGCAAACAAATGGAGATTTATATTGCACGCACCTTGGACAGCAATTACTTTGTTCTTCTAATATGTACTTTCGAACGCTGCTTTATTTTCGTTGAGACCAATTTGCTCTATTGACCAAATCAAGTCTGGTGCCCATAACACCCGCCCTTCTCGGTTTACATCCATGATTATGACAAGGGGGGTGGCTCTTTCCTTCACACCCAGGCAGCACTGCTAAGAGCTATCTAGGGGTATCACTTTCTGCGTCCCCTTCTCTGAGCCGGGGAGAAACAGGCAGGGGGCTTGCCCACACTGAGGCCAACTGTCAAGAGGTGAAGACAAGGAAGGAAGGAGTAAAAAGGGAAGGCCGGGGAAGGGAGGAAAGTGAGAGAAAGAACGGAAGAAGGCTGGGTGAAGAAAGAAGAGTAGAAACTCTAGGCCACATATAGCTGGGGCAGCATGAGAGGTCACCTTGTCTGCTCAGCAGAGTGCCTGCATCCTTTCTTGGTGACAGCCAGTCTGCAGGGGACCTGGCACCAGGTGCTCCAGGTCGATGCTCTAGGGCAGTGGGAGGCTACTCACTGGCCACACCATTAGCAAAGCCCAGTGACCTACTCCTTCCTCATGATGGAGAAGCAACTTTAGGCAACTAATCACCTGATTCATTGAACTTCGGAGGCGGGTCAGCGCCTCTGTGAGACAGCCGATTCGTCCAGGACCGGAGCTTCCCTTGGTCCCTGGAGCTGAGCAATAGTTTTCTTGACCTTTTAGGACTATACTCGTGTAGCGCCGGAAGGCCTGAGGGCTCTGTTTGCAGCCCCGGCCCTGGAGGCTGCAGGCTGTGCATCGGGAGCTGCAGCCTCAGGAGGAGCTCTGGCCAACGGTGAGGGCGGTGGGGTCCAAGGCGAGCGGGGACCCCACTATTCCTTGCTAGGACGTGGTAGCCATTCAGAACGGCAGGACACTTAAGGGAGGGGTCAAGAGACTGGAGGCCCCGGAACCCCATCTTCCCTGAGTAGAGCAGGAAGTTGGGGCTCACCTGTACTGATGAGCACAGCCTCATGACAGCGGGCATGGGCACCAGGAGGCCCCCCACGTGAGCTGTGTAGGAAACCCCGCCCCTCCGTCCGGAGCGGGGGCAGCCTGGGCGGGAGCCTTTGTGAAGAAGGGCCCGTAATTCAGAACACAGAACCAGGGGCCGGGTCCCGGGCCGGGCCTGTACGGCTGCGCTGGCGTCTGCTTGTCCGAGAGCCCATGCGTGTCTTTTCTCCCCAACGCTGCTTTCAGTGACGTCATGCTGGTTGGTGGCATGACATTGGCCCTGGTGGGAGGATTTACACCATGGAAATTGGCAAATGACACACATCAGGCTTTGCACCCAGAGGGCCGAGGACGAGCCATCTGCCAGCCCACCACTGCACGTCCACCCTGCAGAGACTAATCAAAACACACGCACTAGGAGGGTCCCCTGGGGGACAGGGGAGAAGCGCCAGGGACACCAACAAAGGACGAGGATACCCCCCCCCCCAAAATAGAAGAAAACAGGAAAAGATCTTTGTGAGAGGAAGAGTTCTTCCCTTCTCAGTCTGAGCCGGGGAAAGAAAAAAGAGAGACAGAGAGAGAAAATAAAGTCTTTCTTCGATTCCCAAAAGGCTCTACTAAACCTGGAGTTTCCCTTTGAAAAGTGCATGGTTTTGGGGCATTTGCTGAATAAAGTCATCCCAAATTAAAATTTCATTTCTTTCAAGGGACTGGAGAATGTGTCTATTTGTCTGGGACTAAAGGATTTAAAATCGTTTTCCGGGAAGAGATGGATCAGCAGGGACAGGCTGAGAAGCTTCTGGGGAAATGCGGCTCCAGCTCCCCGTGTCCTGATGTCCCTCAGCAGGGGTCCCCCGGGGAGGCTGGGCTGGGGCCAGCGCCCCGACTGTCCCGGGCCTGGCTCCCGGGAGACGGCTTCCGGGGCTCAGCCCTCCCTCCACCCACTCCCGAGGCAGGCCCGCCCGGTGCCAGTGGGTGCAAGCCGGGCTTGGGCCTCCACGCAGCCAGGCACGTGCAGCCGCCTTGAGGGCAAGGCTGCTGGCATTTCCGCAGCCAGGCTCTGCTGCCGCTGCCAGGGCCGGGCCTCTCTGAGCGTGCCCGGCCTGCAGGGGGTGCTGCGGGCCACTCTGAGGAGGCCCAGGCGGAGGCAGAGGGAGGCCAGGGCGGGTCAACGCCTTCGGGGGTGGGGGACTCTGCTGGCCGGAACACAGGAAGAGTGTCCTCTTCAGAGATGCCCGTTGCCCCGTCTGCTTAATCAGGCTTCGTCCGCACACCAAGGGGCCGCTTGGCCCCCTGATTCGGCCACGTTCAGCCCACTCCGAACACTGTGCTTGTCAGCTGGAGGAGACACCGCCCACTGCTGATGCTGCTCAATGTCACCCCTGCCAGTCCCTGGGGACCTGCCAAACAGCCACTGCAGGACAGGGGCCTGGTGCCCCCCTGACCAGATGACAGGACGGGTCTGGGGAAGCTCCCTGGGGGAGGCTGTGTCTGAGACAGAAGAGGAACGCGGAGGGCCGCAGCAGACAGTGGAGGGGTGAGGAGGGCTGAGGTGGGGTGAGGAGAGCATGAGGAGCCAGGCCTTTGGGGAAGGAGACCCTGACGCGAGGGGTCACTGGGAGTCGCTCAAGCAACCTGCGTGGAAATAGGGTTTCCTGATGCAGGCCGAGGGGCACCCTTCTGCACTCAAAGGTCTTGGGCTGACCTGCTGTTCAGGAACAACTTTTGTGGATGCCCAGAATTCTAGGAGGGGTGAGCTTGGCCCAAGATACACCCTCCACACACACACACACCTGCTGGGTGTCCCCAGGGACTGCCCTGCCCTCACGCCAGCAGCTCGGCCTGTCCAGCCTCACGAACACCCCATCCTAATTCTGGGGTCTCCACCTGCCTTTCCCCGGACACTAGATGGTGCCCAGCAGGGTGAGGCAGGGCCGGAGTGCAGGCCAGGAGCCAGCAGGTCCTGCCCAGGGGCCTTGGTGCGTCCTCCCTGCCCTTGGTTTTGTCCCAAGGCCCCTCCCCACCCCACCGTGCTGAGTCAGGCGCGGTTACTTTTTAATGAAATGCAGTGCGATTTACTTGGTACGGGAATCTCCAGCTCCTGCCCCCTGGGAGCCAGGGTGGAGGGAAGAGGCCGGGGTTTATGAGCACTGTCACTTCACACACAGACTGCACGGGGGCTGGGAGCTGCGGGTGGGACGCTCAGCCCACCTCTGCCTTCGTCAGTGTGTTAATACCAGGCCGAGGCGGTTACAAGCCAAGTCTATAAATAAAGGATTTACAATTAAGGTTCTTAGCATCAGGTGGAACCCTGAGCTTGGTCCACTCGCATTTCACGAGTGGAAATCATCGTAATAGTGTGCTTTTTGTTCTGACTTTAAAATAATGACCCGGGCATGCGAGAGCGAGCTGCCTGCCAGGACGTGCTGTCTCCACACCTCCAGGCAGTAGGGTAGACGCTTCTTTGAATGATGCCCACAGGTCTCAAAGAACCAGGGACTGGCTGGGGCGTCACCTCCTGGGACCCTGAGCTGTGGCCATGGGAGGGGTCAGGCCGAGATGGCCGTCTGTCTAACCTGCACGGTCAGCTTCTCCGGGCTTTGTCTTCAGGCAAGTCTGGTTTGGCTGCGTCAATTATACAGCCCAAGGACTTCTCCAGCCTGCAAAGGGCACTGCATTTCCTGTGCCCAAGACAGAGCTGGGGAGAAGCAGCTTTGCCCACCTCTCGTGGGTGACCAGCCACCGGGGAGCCCCTCAGATCCTTAGGCTTACTTGAGGTCTTGAAGGCCCTGAGCCCTCCCACTCTGACGGAAAAATCAGCCTGCCCTTACAGACCAGCAAGCGTTCCTAAAGAAAAGACAGCTGTGGGGTGGGGTGGGCAGACCCACACACATTCCTTACGACTCCAGACCTTCCAGGGGCTGTCAGGGGTGCCTGCCGTTAGAAGACATGTGCGAGCCAATCAGAATCCAGCGTCGCCAGTCATCCATCCATCCATCCGTCCGTCCCATCCATCCGTTAAAATTCATGGAGTTCCTCCCCTGGACACAGCCCTCACCCCTGGCATGGACTGGCAGCTTTGGTGCTCAAAGGCCTGAGTGGGGGGCTGGCCTGGGGTCCCAACCACCTCCCTGTCACTTGATTCCCCCTCCTTGGGTACAACTGCCTCTCCACACAGCCCTCTTCCTTTCATTCTCTTTCTGTCTTTCTCGCTCTCTTACTTTCTTCATTTTTTCCAAAACGGAGGCAGACTTGTTTGTAATGGGCCAAAGCAGCCTGTTTATATGTCCCTGAGGCCGTCCCAGGATGAGCCATAAATAATGCTTTCTGAGGGCCCCCCTCAATCCCGGGACCCCTGCTGGACCCCACCTGTGGCATCCGGGTCCCAGGGACAAGGAAGGAGGAGGCCCGGCTGGGGATTCAGCTCCTCTCCGCTGTGACCTCCAGCTGCTGACATTTTGCAGCCAGAGCCCAAGGCTGCAGAGGAGAGGGGCGCACAACAAAGGGTGTGTGTGGGTCAGGGGCAGCGGGCCTCCTTGGGCCCCATGGGGGTGCAGAAGGGGTGGGGAGAGCAGGCGGCACCCCACAGGCCCGGCTGCCTCCGGTCGGCTTAGCTGCTTAGGAGGCTGGTGACTAGAACTTGTTTAAGGGGAAATGGATTTTGCATAAAACGTGACACAAATTTATCTGGACAATTAATACACCATTTGAAGCCGCTTTTCCTGCTTGGCAGTACCCCCTCCCGGGTGCGTAGCGAGCAGGCTCTCCTGACGTGGGCAGAGAAGGCACTGGGGTGTCAGGGAAGATTTAATCCCTCCCTCTCAAAGATGAATGTTCTGAGCTGCATGTTGGCAAAAACTAAAAATAGCCCTGCGGCCCCCCAGCCTTGGCCTCCAGCCAGCAAGGGCTTTGCGAATATTATGATGATTCTCACGTAAAGGAAAGACTAATGGATTTCTTCCTTGAGGCAATTAAAAAGTGATTTGTCACACACCAAGATGTATGGCTTTGTATTGGCAGATAGAGGCTGCGGGAGGTAGGGTGAGGGGTGATGGATGGTGGGGAGGGGTCCTCAGGGCTCTGTGTGGCTCAGGAGTCCCAGGGCCCCCAGCCACACAAGGGCAGGGACAGGGGTGCATAAGCCTGGAGGCCCAGCTCCCTCAGGGTCCTTTAGGCGCGGCCGTGTGGCCTCTGCAAATGCCCCTCAGGTGGCTTTGGGCGGAGCTGACCATTTTCTCACTTTTCCATCTGGAAAGATCCAGGCCCCCCCCCCTCTGTTCACACCCTGTCCCTCCTGGCTTTCCCAACAGGGGGAGGGCTATGCTCTGGCTGTTCCTGCTGCCTCCACATGCCTTTTGGGGGGCCATCCCTCCCCATAGAGGAAGACATAGCGGATGAGAGTGAGGAAGGCTCAGCCCCCCCAGCCCCCCTCACTCCCCAGAGGGAGTCCCCTGACAGGTGTTTGGGGGCAGTGCAGGTCCATGCAGGTCAGCTCCACCTCCCGCACCTGCAGAGGGCACAGCCAGCCTGCCCTCACCCTGCCTGCAACCCAGCCAAGGGCCTGCCCTGGGGGCGAGGGGCCGGGACACCCAGGCAAGTCCTGGCTGATTCTGGGACCTGGGTCCAAAGCCTACTGCTGCCCCTCACCTAGGCTGTCCCATTCCTGCCCCACACCAGGGCTACCTGTCCCATGACTGTCCCCAAACTGGGCTGTCCCATCCACATCTGTCCCTTCCGCATTCATTCTCCAGTTAGGGATCCAGTCCGTGCTAGGCTGGCTGACAAGGCGGTGCCTTCCGGAACCCCAGCGAGGAGGTGGAGGTTGCCAAGCCCGGCACCTGGGTGCAGCGCTCGACACCCCACGGTGAACCCTGCAGACGGCCTGAGAAAGCAGCTGAGAAGATGGGCTGGAAGGGCGTCTTGTCCATCTTGTTCTCCCTTCCGTCCCTCCTTCCTCGTCCTCTCCTTCCTTCCTCCCTTCCAATCTTCCAATTTAATAGGTATTGAGCACATTGAGTTTAGACTTTGTGCTGGAGAGACTGTAGTGAATAGAGAAGTCCCTGTTCTATTCTCAGGGGAGGAAGTAATAATGCAGTTAATGAGTCCCACTGCGTGTCTGGCACCCAGCCTCAAACTGGCACAGAAAGACCCAGGTTGGAATCCGGGAACTGCCATTTACCAGCTGTGTGGCCCGGGCAACTTCCTTACCTTCTCGGACCCTCAGCTCCTGACGTGCATTATGCCTCTGAGTGTAGCTGGGAGGGCACCTGGCTTACATCGAACAGTGACATTTGTGAGGCCACCGAGCTCCATGGAGTGAGCTTGGTTTCCATAAATCAGGGGGAAAAGCGTGCATCCCTAGCTGCTGGGGACCCACCCGGGCGCCACTCTGAATCGAATCAATAGACTTAATATTAAATAATAATCCACTGAAAGGCACTTCGGTCAGCTCAACGCATCACTGCCACACTAATAACAAATTACTTCTTAAATTATTAGCCTCGCTTCCTTTCATGAAGCTCTGGTTCAGTGTGTGACAGAAACGAAAGAGGGTGAGCCACAGCTGGAGAGGCCAACGTGGTTGTGCAGGGGCTGAGCAATGCGTGCCTTAGCCCCGCTGTGGGAGTGGGTACTGGTGGGCGGGGGCTGGGCGGAGCCCTGTTGTGGGCGGGGACTGGGCGGAGCCCTCTGTGGGAGTGGGCACCAGTGGGCAGAGCCTGGGGGGAGCCCTCTGCGGGCAGGAACACTGGTGGGCGGGGGCTGGGCGGAGCCCACGATGGGCGGGGCCTGGGTGGAGCCCTCTGTGGGTGGGGACACTGGTGGGTGGGGCTGGGCGGAGCCCTGCTGTGGGAGTGGGCACCAGTGGGCGGAGCCCGGGCGGAGCCCACGGTGGACTGGGACAGGCGGAACTGCTGAGAGAATGGCTGGCACAGTCCACCTCTCCTGGGCCAAAAGAGGCCTGGTTCCGCTCATGGAGGCCAGGAGGGCCGCACTCGGGAGTGGGCATGGTGGGAAGATGCCCCTGTGCTTGGGTTTTCATGTCCAGCCTGGACACGTTGCCAGCATGTGTCCCCCTAGGACAACCTCACTTCTGGGGCCCATAGTAATCACAGTCACCATTTATTAAACACCTCCTATGTACTGGCCTTTACATTACACCATTCCATTAAAAAAACGACTACTGTTATGAAGGAGGGACTGTTTTCCCCAATTTTACAGACACAGAAATTGAGGTTCCTTGTTCAAGGGCAATAGCTCGTAAGTAACTGATCCAGGATTTACATCCAGGCGAGGGGGACCCATCAGTGAATGTTTGTAACCTTTGCACAGAGGACGTGTCCCAGAGCATGAGGAGCATGGGCCTGGCTGCACTGTTCAAATCCCAGCTCGTTCATTTACTTGCTGTGTGACCTTAGGTGAGTTGCTTAAGCCCTCTGTGCTCCAAGTTGCTCATGTATAAAACGGGGGTTACAATAATGGCACTTGCCTGAACGGGTGCTGTATTGAGTGAGTGCATGGACAGTGTCTACATAGGGTGGGCACGAGGCCAGGATGAGCTGCTCGAATCCTGTCTAGAATTCCCTGTGTCATGCACACTTTCTCCACATCTCCACAAAGGGGCCAAGGGGAGGGCTGCTGGCGCCCAGCTCACGCCCAAGGTTCAGGAGTGATCAAGACCAAGCCCCCCACACATGGGGAAGCAGGTGTCTCATGCCCATCTCTGCCCCACCCCTCCATACACACCATCCTCAGCTCCAAAGGGAGGCCAAGGGAGGGCACAGACCACGTCAGTTATCTCTGCAAAGCATCCCTACCCCCAGGAGCCGGATCGGGAGTAGTAGTGTGGCTGTTTGCTCTAATCGCTTGCCATTTTCGGGGGAAAATGGGGGCTGAGGAGAGCGGGTGTAACAGACAAGCACAGGCTGAAGTTTGTGGGGCATGAGGACCCCGGCCAGCCGTGGGCTCTCAGGTAGAGAATGCTCTCCCCTTAACCGAACCCTGATCCCTTTATCTCTAGAGACTACCGCGGGCCCAGCTCAGGCCCTGAGGGGCTCCCCGCTTTCCCTGCAGCTTTGCAGTGGAACCCCCAGAGAGAGAGAGAGAGAGAGAGAGAGGGCTCAGGGACTGGTTATGAGTTTAGAGAGAGCTCAGAGCAGGGGTGTCCAACCTTTTGGCTTCCCTGGGTCATACTGGGAGAACTGTCTTGGGCCACACATATTAATAATATAGCTAACACTAAAATAGCTGATGAGCTAAAAAAAAAAGTCACAAAATAATCTCATAATGTTTTCAGAAATTTGTGTTGGGCCACAGTCAGAGCTGGCTGGGGCCTCAGATTGGACATGCCTGGTCTAGAAGCTTCCATATGTGAGCACAGACCCTGTGCTAGGTCTGGCAGGGGGGTTTTGTGGGCCTGGCCTCATTTAATGCTCACGTCTGCCCTAACGAGATAAATTCCACTATGGAAGGTGAGACTGAGGCTCAGAAAAGTTAGGAAATTGAGTGCAGTCAGGCAGCCAGGAAAAGCTGGAGATGAGGCTTAGAACAGTCTTTGCCGACTGTGTGACCAACGGCAAGCGTGTCTCTGAGCCTATCTTCCCACGTGAAAAAATGAAAAGGTCAGATCAACATCCAAATGCGCTAGTTCATCCACAGCGAGAGACACAGTGGATGTGCCAGGTGGGCATGGCAGGTGTTCAGTGTGAGCTCCCTGTTCCCCGGCTTCAGCGCCGTGCGTCAGGCACTTTATCTTATTTGATTGTCCTCTCCTGTCCCATCCTGTTCTACTTATTGTTTAGCTTCAATGAGGCAGCCTAACTCTAACCCTGGACCCCACTGTGACGCTATGAGCAGGAATCTGCCTTCTTACACTAAGCCATCTACGAATGAAATCACTGGGGAGGAAGGGATCCTTCCCAATCTTCTCCAGTTTGTTTCTGTAGCATAAATAAGTTCTCAAGAAGAGAGCGGGGCATATGAGTGAGAGTGGGTGTTGCGTGCCGGCCGGGGAGCGTGGCCCCCACCCCACCAGCAGCCCCTCCCATGTCCGTTCTGAACAAAGCCGGCTCGCCGTGGATTTCACTGCCCCGAACCCGGAGCTCCCGTGTCACAACGAGCGTTGAGCCGTTCAGGGCATGCTCCTGCTGGGGCCAAGGGCGCTTGGGATCGCTCCCTCACATGGGCGTAGGGTGCAGGGAAGGGGTGCACTGAGGAAAAAGGTGGGGTCCCGTTCCCACAGGGCCATTCCTGGGTGTAGGGGGGACTCAAGGGCTCGGCTGTTTCAGGCCATGGGTCAGAAAGGCAGGTATTCTCAGGGGACTTCCTATCGGAGGCTGGTGGGGTCCCACTGGGGCCCCCTACACCTGTGACAAGAGGGAGTTATCTGGGCTGTCTGTCCCAAGGGACGTCCTGCTGTTACCGGGGCACCCCCCACCCCCACGCACTAGTGCTTTGACCCAAAACTTTTGTCCTTAACTGTTGGCCTTCTGTCCCCGCCTCCTCCGCCCAGTGGCTCCTGGTGCTATGTTCTGAACCACCGTGCAGCCACCCACCCCAGCTGTGGTCAGAGTATAGTGCCCATGGCCTCAGCCTCCTCGGCTACAGGGCCCGGGACCCGGCCTCTGCCCAGCCTGTGCCCACACCTGATGCAGGGGAGGGGGGAGCACGCACGGGCCATGCCTTCTGGGGTCACTGCTGCAGGAGGGGCCCTGGGTAACCAGGGACACGGGATCTGACTGTGCAGGGGTGGGGGCCTGGCTCCCCCTGCTTGCACGGGGAAGCCCCCTTCCTGTGGCTCCTCTGCCTTGCTTGTCCCTCTCCTTTACTTTGTGGCAAAGATGTCCCTTCCCATAGGCTTCCTGGCCTCATTTAAAATGTCGACATTTTATTCATCACGGATATTTTGCATTCATTTAGAGTTTTTAAAATATTGTATGACAGTATTATCAGTTGGCTTGACTGCTGAGCGTCTGGGCCCCCTTAGGTTTTGTGCCCAAGGCAAGTGCTCGTCTCGCCTGTGTCCTGGCCCTGCCGGCCTCCCGGGGTTTGTGGGGTCACAGAACTGGCCACATGTCCTGCACGCTTCCTCCTCCAGAATGTGAGGAGCCCCGCCATCGCCACCTCTGCCGGCCGGGCCTGGGCCGCCGGTGCTCAGTAAATGCTCGTGGAAGGGGTGCCTGGCTCCAGGCTGCGTGCTGGTCAGGGTCGCCCGACCCTGGCCCTGGCCTGAGCAGGAGGAGAGGCCGTGAGGGAGCAGCGGAGCGCGGGGCAACGTCTCAGCCATGCAAGCGGGAGCTGAACAGCCGGGCACTTCCTGACAC
The DNA here is from genome assembly GCA_004027555.1 of Craseonycteris thonglongyai. Classification (NCBI taxonomy): domain Eukaryota; kingdom Metazoa; phylum Chordata; class Mammalia; order Chiroptera; family Craseonycteridae; genus Craseonycteris; species Craseonycteris thonglongyai. The sequence continues at coordinate 125,127 of PVKE010000011.1, read as the reverse complement.
CCGCTATCATCTTCCCGCCGAGACTGTTCAGGGGGCGCGAGCTCCGAGCTCGCAGGAGCCAGTGTGATGCTGTCAGGGGCGCTGTGCTGAATGCCATCGGCTCGGCGCGCGCCAGTTCAGCTGGCTCCGCCCGAGGCCACGCTGATCATAATGTTATTATTGAGGAGGTTTGCATAGGGAGCAATTGTCCCTTTGATTAAAAAAAAAGGCAAGAACAGTACTAGTGTGTCATCCTATGGCTCTGCAGGAGCTGCCAGTGTCAGGGCTGGAGCTGGGACGAGTGAGGAGGCCACATGGGCTGAGGCTCTGGCACCGGGTCGCATGGGAGCTATAAAGTGGGGGCTGAGGGTCAGCCGGCCGCTTCCCCTGAGCTGCAGGTCAGTCAGGAGGGGGGTGGGCTCTGGGGGCGGTTTGGGATACACGCTTCCTGGCAAAAGAAAAGGGTAGAGCTGCAGCCCTGGGGGAAGGGAGCCGGATGTCACACACAACGGGATGGGCATGCAGTTTGTGTGTGAGTCTACATTTCTCAAGGGCCTGGTGTGTGCTCCTGCATTTCTGTGCTCCACAGCCTGGCCCAGAGGGCTGGGGTTTGCTGAACAAATGACCAACGGAATAAATGAGTGGGCGAGGGGTCCTGACTCTGGCTGGGAGCGTGTTGTGCAGAGAGGCCTCCGCAGAGGAGAGCGGATGGGCGGATGGGTGGGATAGAAGATAGGATTTCACGTTGAAACCCTGAGCTGAGCACCCCGGGCTCCTTTCCTGCCACTGTGAGCCAGTGAAGATCCAATGAGAGCATGGTGAGTCCCAAAGTGTCAGATGTGCCAATGGTAAAGTTTAACAGGTGAGGGAACTTCCGGTAAGTCAGGAGTCGAAATGATCTCAACTTGATAAAAAGTGTCTACAAAAAGCCTACGGCTGACACGCCACTTAATGGACGCACTGAAAGCTTCCCAGATATCAGGACGCCAGGCCTGGGACAGTCCGGGGCGCCGGCCCCAGCCCAGCCTCCCCGGGGGACCCCTGCTGAGGGACATCAGGACACCGGGAGCTGGAGTAGCGTTCACTACTCTCACGTAGCACAGCGAGGTGTGCTGCAATATAGCAAGAGAAAGAAATAACAGGCACAGAAATTGGCCAGGAGGAAATGAAACAGCCCTTATTCACAGATGACATGATTGTCGACATAGGAAATCCCAAGGAATCTATAAAATCTACAAAGTACGTTTCCCAGAGCAGTAAGTGAACGCATTAAAGTCACAGTATACAGGATCAACATGGAAAACGCTACTGCAGTTCTCTATGTTAATAATAAACATGTGGAAACTGAAATTAAAAACACAATACCATTTACAATAGCACCAAAGAAAATTAAATTTTTAAGCATCTACTTCACAAAACGTGTACAAAATGCTGATGAACAAAATCAAAGGAGAATTATATGAAGAAACACACCTTGTTCATGGACTAGAAGACACAACAGGGTGGAGATGCCAATTCTCTCCATATTTATCGATAGGTTTAACGCAATTCCACACAAAAGCACTGCAATATCTTCAACAGTGACGGACAAATGTATTCTACAATTCATATGAAAAGGCATGGGCCCTAGAATATATTAAATATGTATATATTATGTATGTGTATATATATATATAAAACATATACACATATACAGCAATCAAGACAGGATAATGTTGGAGGAGGAATAGATACATAGATCAATGGAACAAAATACAGAAGCCAGAAACAGCCCGACACAAATATGTCCAACTTATTTTTGACAAAGGTACAGAAGTAATTAAATGGGGGAAGGAATGTATGTATCTATATCTATATCTATATCTATATATCAACCTAAATCTCATATCTTATACTAAAAATTAACCAACAATGGACCACCAATTTAAATGGATAAATGAAAACTATGAAACTTGTAGGAAAAAAATAGGAGAAAATATTTGGGACCGAGAGCTAGGCAACAAGTTTGTAGACTAGATACCAAAAGCATGATTCATAAAGGCAGAAACTGATACATCAGACCTCATCAAAATTAAAAACTTTTATTTTGCAAATGCCTATTTGAAAAGAGTGAAAAGACGAGGTGCAGACCAGGAGAAAATATTGGCGAACCACATATCCAACAAAGGACTGATATCGAGACTACATAAAGCACTCAAAATTGCATAGTGAAAGCCATCAAGCCATCCAATTTGAAAATGGGCAAAAGACATGCACAGATATTTCACTGAAGATGATATACAGATGGCAAGTACGCACATAAAAAACTGTTCACCATCATTAGCTTTAAAGGAATGTAAATTAAAACCATAATGAGACATTACTGCACACCTATCAGAATGGCTCAAATAAAAGACAGTGACAACATCAAGCACTGGTGGGAACGTGGAGAAGCGGGGTTGTCCCTCACACACTGCTGGCGGGAACATAAGGCACCGTCTCTCCGGAAGACAGTCCGACAGCTTAGCGTATAAAGCTAAACATGCGGCTACCCTATGACCCAGCAGTTGCACGCTTGGGCAGAAATCCCAGAGAAATAAAGACCAAGGTTCCTGAAAACCTGCACATGATGTTTGCAGCAGCTTTTTTTGTAGCCCCTAAACTGGACACACCCAGATGTCCCTCGCTGGGTATATAGATGGTGGCACCTCTCCTTTACCGCTTTGTCAGGAAAAGGGGTGAGCGATTGACGTGGCAGTGTGGGTGAGTTTCCAGTCAGTATCTTGATTGTGGTGGTGGATGTACACACCGTGAGAAAACTGTGTCACACTAAACACATACGATTTGCACACGCATGCAAAGAAGAGGAAGTGAAAATGGGAAAGCTGAGTAAGATTGGTAGGTTGTACCAATGTCAGTGTTCTGGTTGTTATGTCGTACTAGGGTTTTGTAAAATGTTACCGTTGGGGAAAGCTAAGTTAAGCGCTCGCTTTGAAGCCCCGGGGATCGAGGATCGAATCCCGGCCCCGGCCCATGCGAACCCACAAGCTGAACTGGGGTGTGCCTCCAGTTCAGTTCTTGCTGGGACCTATGCGGGAGGCTCCTGGCCCAGTTCCTGCCCTGCGCAGCCCTGTGCCCACCTGTGGAGTGAAACTATATGGAAAACTAATGTCAACTATGGAGACTGCTCTGGGCCCTCCCCCTTCTCTCTCTGTCTCTGTTTCTCTCTGTCAAAAATCAATAAAATAAATCTTAAAAAAAAAAAAAAAGTTGGAGGACATTAGATAAAGAGTATATGGGATCCCTCTGTATCATATTTTACCACTGTATGTGAATCTGTAATGATCTCAATGAAAATTTTCAATTAAAGATGGGAAAACTGACAGGAATACTGCCTTTTAATTATGCCAAATAAGATATTAAAAAACAGTCCCCCTACCTACTGTCACCACACTTTCATAAGGGAAAAGGTGTTTTAAGCATAAAAAGAACAGGAAGGTCACAGTCTTCGAATAAAAGACTATCTTTTAAAGATGACAAGCTCACCCTATTCTGCATTTTTCTCATTTCTCCATGCAGCGATAAGAACTTCATCACAAGCCACTGTAGGAGTGCCCTGGGCAGGAGCTGCCCTTCCTGAGGCCTGCCTGGAGGCCTTGTCCCTCCCCTAACCCCTACCCATCTGCCGAGGCCACAAGGAGACAGGCGAGGGCCCTTCCCAAACTCCTCAGCAGCACAGAGTTCCACGCAGACACCACAACACCTCTGGCATCTCACCTTGTAAATGAGCTTCTGACGATTGGAGACTTCTAATTAGAGCATCTGTTTACCGAGCTCAACTTCAGTCGCACATTAACACTTGCTTCCTTCTCCGGCTTCACCTGGAGCAGGCTGTCTGCGGTGGCAGGTGGGCAGGAGGAAGCCGGGAGCTGGCCTTGGGGACCCCCTTCCTCTCCCTGGGAGGGCTGTGCTCCTGGCTCTAGTCCAGGCCCGCCCCTCAGCACCTGGGCCACCGCGTGATCTGCGGCTGCCACAGGCGGCTTTTGCAGTGCGCCCGGAGGGGGTACTGCCTGCCAAGCTCTGCCTCACAAGGGCGCTCAGTATTCACCAGCCTCCCTCTGCCCACAGCATTGGGGGGGTCCTCTAAATTTTTCTTACATTTGGCTTCTAGACAGATGCCAACAGTGAGTGATGGGCACTTTGCATTTCAGGAAGAGTCAAGTAAAACAGAGCTGCTATCACCCGACCAGCCCAGCCGGAGTCACCCACCCGGGGGCTGAGCCAGGCGCTTCCTCAGCCTGCCTTTCCTTTTCACGTGTTCTGCCCTTTGGGATAGCAAGATTGGAAGACCTAATACGCACTAAGGGGCTTTGCAAGCGGAGAGTCAGCTCCTGATGGCTGCAGAAAAGGAGCTGACAGCTACGGGCCCACCAGCCTGCCACTGTCACGACAACGCGGAGAACAATATGACCACACCCATTTCATAGGCAGAGTCAGCTTCGGGGGAACGAAAACATCTGGCCAAGCCCCAAGCCTTTCCTCCTGCGAAGACGTCACCTGTGACCCGAGAACATCTCCAGGGATTTATTCTGAGGGTGAAACCAGACCAGTGTAAAAAGCATGGTCGCAGGAGCTCTGGTAATTAACTGCGAAAAGTTACAAATAACCAAATGACCAACTACTATTACTGGTGAATAAATCATGGCGTATCTGGAGAATGGAATACGATGTAGCCACTAAAAAGGGTCATACGGATCTATTACTACGTCCATTAGCCTGAAGACATGCCCAGGAGATGTTATTTAGTGAAAGAAAGAACAGATTACAAAGTCGCCCTATGTAATATGAGTACATTTGAATAAAAGTCCGTACATAGTTATATGCCTGCCCGTCACTTGGAAGTTCATACGCTAAGAATAGTGAGTTATTATGTCTGGCCGCTGGTATGTCACAGGATTTCAAATAGCTTTTTGCCTTCAGTGCTGTTGAGTTTTAGACAGGGGTGTGGCTGGTTTTCAGGGTACACAGGGCCTCCTTTCATTTGTCTTAAAATATGCACTATCTCCTTCAAGTGAGTCCCTTTCTCTCGACTGTGGGGCAGGGAGCAGGTATGTGACAGCGGGCTGATCCTCTGCTTTCCCTTGGGAGGTGGGATAGCCTTGGTCCCTTCTCCTTTCTGTGTGGGCTTCTCAGGACAGTGCCCTGGAGTTCTCCTGTCTTGGGGTAAAGGAACAGGGAACATGGGATCCTAAGATAGGAAGAAGCCCAGGGGAGCCATCTGGTCTACCTGTCCCCCCAACTCCAGCTGCTCTTACAGTTAGCCAGCCACCCGGATGCGTGGAACCTGGAGGAAGCTGCGCCCAGGCCAGAGGAGGGGTGCATGGGCTCTGGACCCCGGCCCGGGAGCTGCCTGGATGCCACCAGATGCCCCATGCCCTCTACCTCAGCCCAGCCCCCAACCCCACAGCACAACTCCAATAGGAGGCTTCAGGACAGCAGAACAATTTAATTCCTATTACAGTATAAAAATTAATAACATTAAAATGTCATGATCATCCCACACTAATTAAGCATCTAATGAATAATTAGCTGCGGACCCATCTGACATTTTTGGTCATTAATTTGAGCAAGTGTTTTAAGTTCCAAACAAACCCCTGTGTGGGGGAGCCTGCAACTCCATGTTCAGTGGCAGAGACTAGAAAGGTGACACATGTGTCCCTGTCCCTGGGGGAGCAGGCTCCGTGGCTCAGGGCTGGGGGCTGGCCTGGGGCGGGGGTGAAGAGCTGGTTCTCTCTGACTTGGGAGGCTCCCCGGGGGAAGATGTGACACATAGGACAGAGGCCAAGGTGGAGACTTGGGGGCCAACAGCCTCCTGGGCGGGTCTCAGCTGCCAGATGCCCGGAGGCCAGGACTGGGCTCGCGGTCTTCTCAGGAATCTGCTGCTCTTGTCCTGTTAGGTCTCAAGCAGCAGCACGAGCCCGGGGCCATGTAAGAGGCCTGCAGATTGTGGGCAAGAGTGAAGTCAGGTCGTCTGAGGCTCACGGGGCAGGCCCGCCGAGTGGGGGCCAAAGGAAGAGTTACTTGGGAGGCAAGGGGAGCCTGGCCATCCCTTTTGTCCCCTTGTGTCTCTCCCTTCAAGAAGAGCTGGCGCGGGTACAGCAGACACGTGGGAGAAGTCACCCTTGCTAAGGGACAGCCAATGTCCCAGAAGGAGCTCTGGGTGGAGTTTAGAGCCAGGGTGCTGATCCTGGCTCAGCCACCCCTGATGGAGCCCCTGAGACAAGTACCAAGCCCTGTACCCAGTACTCATGTATATAACCCCGCAAGGACAGAGGGGCACAGAGAGGGTAAGTGACTCACGCAAAGCCGCACAGCCGGAAGGAGGACCAGGCTGTCTGGCGCCATGGTCTGGGCTAGAGACGCAGCTCATTGTGGCCTCTTTCTAGCATCTTAAGGAACGCTTCCCAAGGTCACAGCCAGGAAAAGCCAGAGCGGGGAGAACTGCCCCTGAGCGATGCCAATTAAAGGGCTGTGGAGGGAGAGGGCGAGGACCATGTTGGTGCTCAAAGCCCAACACAGCAGGTGTCCTGAATGTCAGACACATCTCTGTGCTCACAGAGAGAGACACTTGGAACAGCCGCAGACACCAGTGCCAGGACCCACGGCTGCTGGGTCTGCACCTGGGGCACCCCCCGTGGGAGGTCGGCTCCCCTCCTCCTCCTGTCCGTCCTCAGCCCTGGTCTCTGGTGACAGCTCTCTGCCCACCGGGGGCTCTGCTGACTAGTGACCCCTCCTCCTGAGCAGTCAGCTCCCTGGCTGGCTGGAGGGAGACTCCGTTCTTACTACCTCTCACACCGAGGTGTGTGGCCCCTTGTCCCCACCCGGAGACCTGCCCTGTCCAGTCCGAGTCTCGGGCTTGGTGCACTTTCACATCCGAGTCATAAACCGCGGAGAAGCAGTGTTTGCAACGGAAACTCTGACACCCCCTGAGATACACCCGCACAGCTGGGCACTCCCAGAATACAGCCTACGGTCCTGTATAGAGCACGCGGCCTCCTGGCCCATTCTGAAACTTATGGACAATAATCCAGACATAGAGGAACCAGGAGGAGAAAAAATGGTCCAAGAGCCTGCAGGCTCTTAAGTCTGCTGCAGCCGACAGTCCAGAAATCAGCCAGGTGTCACAGCGTTGGGTCTCTACCCTGAATCCGGGAGCCTCCCCTTCCCCCAGCGACATGGGCCCTGCTGGAGGCGTGTGGCTGTGTTGTCGGGCCGGGCGCTGCCATTTGCACCTTCCAGCTGGATTTTCAGCACGGGGATTGAACAGAGCAGAACGAGGGGAGAACAGCCCACCATTTAGTTTGCTGGAACACGTGTCTGCGTAAGAAGGTTCCAGTGTGCTCAGGTTTAAATTGAAAAAAGTGATGGAGGAAGCAAAGTGCATCTTTACCAGAGACAAGTGTGTCACTAAATGGTGGTGGAAGCCCCGTGCCTACTGGGCTTGCGTCTCTAGCTCAGGGACAAACCTCACTGCCAGGGGCCGTGCCCCTGCCCTCCTGCCTGGGAGGGGCCTGCAGTGGCCACAAGGCAGGGAGGCCAGACCATGGTCACTGACAACCGCAGGCTGGGCAGGGACAGATGGCCAGGCGCGGTCCCACCCATTGGGCTCCTGGTCTCAGCTACCGCTGACCCTCTGTGGGCCTCCCTCTCACTCACTGCAGAAATCAGATGGAGAGGAGGGGCCTGGAGGTAACTGCAACGGGCTAACTTCCCCCTCGTTCCTCAAGGGCTGGGGCTGGGTGTCCTTCAACAGTCCCGCTTGCTCCTATGTCCTGGGACACCTCCCAGCCCTCCTTCCATCTTCATTCACAATTTCAAAGCAGCTATAATGACTAGCAGCACATCAAAGTCACAGACATTTCAGGGAGGCTTTTTCAAGCCACACCAGCCCCACACCCCAGTTTCCTAAAGCCTCTTCTGAGTGAGGATCCCACCACCGAATTCGCTAGGGGGTTGCCACAGCCAGCACAGGGGCCTGCAGGGGTGTCGGGGGAGCGATGGCCCTGCCTGGCCTCGGAGCTGAGCAAAGACTAGCGTCCCCTCCTCTTAGGCGTGGGCTTCACTCCTGGGCAGCAGGGACGGGCGAAGGCACCGATTCCCGCTTCCTAAGGGCGTGGGGTGGACTGCCTGAGACAATAGGTAAAGTCCTAGCTCCCTGGCTGGGACACAGTTAAATAAACCTCGCTGGTATTGTAACGAGTTGGTGAAGGGACAAGTGAGAGAGAGGACCATGCGTGCAAAGGCCCCGAGGCGCTGACCAGCATGCAGTCAACAAACTGGTATTGAATGGTGGCCATGTGCCAGGCAGGGGTGCCACCGTGCGACCAGCTGGGGGGACAGGAAAGGCCTTTCCTGGGGTGAAGCTTGTCGGGAGGCTGGTGCAGGCTGGGGATACGTTGGCTCGTGGGCAGCTTGGGTGCTCTTGTGGGTGTGCATCAAAGTGCTGCCCTTCTCTGGGTGTGGTGGCCCCAGGGAGACCTCTGGGGACCCGCCTCTGCCTGGGGCCCAGAACTTCAAGCCTGTTCAGTGCAGAGCTCCCGCCCCCGCCCTCTCTGCCTCCCCCACCCTCCTCTCCCACTCAGGGCTCCTAACAAAATGCAATCTGAGTCAAGCCACTTTCAATTACTGCGATGCAGTGTTCTGAGCCCACGAGGTAATAAAGGGCCTGCTTTTCCTCCTGGGAATGTTTGGGCTTTTCCAGGCGCCAAAGGAATGAGAAAAAGGCAGCGGAGCTAAGTGCTGTGCGGAAGAGCAAATGGTTCCGCTAGACCTGGGGCCGGGCTGGGGCCTCCACACGGGAGCCCAGCTCCCTGGCGGGAGGCCCGAGGGGTCTGATGGAGCCGGAGCCGGAGCCGGGAGCCCGAGAGCTTGGGACACAGGAGTGTGTCAGTGCGTGTGAGTGTGAATGTGAGGGTGAGTGTGTGTGTGAGTGCCTGTTAGTGTGCAAGGGTATGTAAAAGGCAATGAGTGTATGTGAGCGGGTTAAGGTGTGAACACAAAGAGTGAGTGCATGTGTGTGCAAAGGTAAGTGTGAGTACGTGTGTGCGAGTGAGAGCACACAAGTATGTGTGTGAAAGGCAGTGAGTGCAATCAGCATGAGAGTGAGAGGGTGTGTGTGTGTGAACATGTGGAGGGTGAGCGTGTGATGTGGCAGCCCACACCTCCTGCCTCCCCAGGGACGCTGGCTTGGGCCCCTCCCTCACCTGGGACTCGGCCCAGCCCCACTTCCCCTTGGAGCACTTGGAACGTTCCTTTGCTTTCAGGGCACTCATTCCGTCCCTGCCCCAGAGCCCGACAATGAGCCCAGTGAGGCCGCAGAGGCCACGGAGCACGCGGGCCTGGCGTGGGAAGACCGATGGCTCAGCTGTGCGGGGACTGTGGTGGCAGGTGTTGCCAGGAGGATGGGAGTGAGCACCCGGTGTGTGCCCACCCCGTGGGCTACGAAAGGCAAACGGCAAATGCCTCCCTCTGTTGGCTGCAGACCGAAGGGGCTGTGAGCTGCCCTGTCAGAACGGGGCCCCACTTCAAGGAAGACGGCTGGGCTGGTGACTCGGAGCCCGAGGGACAGCCTTGGGTGGCCTGTGACGGGCCCCTTCCCCGCCCAGCACAGCTCATGGACGACGACCGGAGGGAGGGCAGCTGCGGCCTCCTGCCAGCCGCCCGCCACAGGGGCCCACTGCCCGTTCCCAGACAAGGAAAGGGGCCGAGGAAGTTAGGTTCCTCGCTGGGGGCGGCCCTGCAGGAAACGCCGGGTCGGAGATCGGAACACACTTCTGTGTCCTTACCTCAGCCGTCCTCACGTCTGGTGAGCCAGGCGGAGGGTGGAACCACCCTCTCCCCTGCAGTGAGGTGACTGCTGGGGGGTGGGCTGGGCAGAGAGAGCCCAGGCCAAGGCCCCCGGCCACCCCTGGGCCAGCACGCTGCAAGGAAGCCACTGTGTGGCTGGGGCCGAGAGCTCCCTTACTGTCCCTGTCTCCCAGGCAGGAGGGCTCCCCATGCCCAGGGTGTTTGCTCCTGGTCTCTAGCCCTGGTCCTCATGGGGGTGGGGGGGTGGGTAGCAGAGTGGGGAGCTTTTTTCTAGTAACTGGGTGCTGTTTCACCAGGATGGAGACCTGAGCTACTGGGGTTGCGCCTGGTGCGTCCTAACCAGCCGGAGGGCGACCCTCAGGCTCTCCTATCCCTTCCCTCCCTCCCCTACCTGCCACTGGCGGGCCCCCCGCTCTGCGCCAGGCCTGGGCTGAGAGCTGGGGGTGCGGGGCACATAGGCCACCTGGGCGGTGGGAAGCTGAGCGCTTCCCTGCAAGCTCACCTGCGCCCAGCGGCCCCGGAGGCCGAGCAGGGGCCGCGAGCCTCTCTTCAGCCCTGAAAGTACTTTTCTGAGTGCTGAGCAACGAGAAACGTCAGAAGATAATAAAGGAAAATTGATGACACTTCCCTCACCATCCACAGTAAATTTATTTCTATTCCTTAACCGACTTCGGATCTTCATACGCATCGGGTCCCCATGGAGTGTCCAGTGTCCTCAACTTGTTACGATTCCCTGAGCTCCCCGGACCTCTGAGAGGTGCCCCACTCCCTGACCTGCAGAAGCACGCCTGCGGCCCCCCAGGAAGCAGGGGGCTGGGCAGGTTCCTGCTCCATGGCCCCCACTCCCACCCCACTGGAGAAGCAGTTTGTAGCTGGGCTCCGGCCCAGGCCAGGGACCAGGCAGACACTTGGCATTCGTGAGCAGATTCGGCTGAGCTGCCGGAGCCCATCAAATTTTTATTGAATGCGTTTCCTCTGGAGAACTTGTGTACTAAATCCTGCCTACGCTGTATTAGAGGCATAAAAATTCCACGCACAGACCTGCCTGCAAATGCTTCCTCCCAGAGCAGGGACGCGCTTCCTCAAAGGCCACTTCTCTGCACAGAGGCTGGCACTGGGCTCACAGGCCGAGGGAAGCTGAGAACCAGGGCTCCCACCTGAGAGCGGGGAGTCCTAGCTCCTGCCCAGACAGTGCACCTGTGCCGGCACCCCGCAGTGTCCTGGCTGCTGTACCCCACGTTCCAACCCAGAGCAGAACCCCACCAGCTCCCTTGTGGCCTTCTCCTCCCTGGGGTCTGGGGTCACCCTGAGATGGAGGAGCACCTGGCTTGCGTCTAGCCTCCTCTGCAGCCTCCAGAGGCCCCTGGGCACCAGGGGTGACTGCAGGACATGGGGACCCCACAAAGCTGTGGGCGGCTGAGGAATCTGGGTTCTGGCAGGTGTCCACCCATCACATAATCCCCAAGCTTGTAGTCAGCGCTCAGGGGGATGGGAAAGTGTGTGTGCAGGGTGAGCAAAGAGAGAAGGTCTTGGGGGTGGGGGGGCTGCTGGATAGGACAGAGGTGCCAGTTCCATTTGAGTTTCTGGCAGCAAATATGTTTTTAGTATAAGCACACCCCCAACATTGTGTGGGATGTACCCACATAATACATTAAAAAAAAAATTGTTTATCTGAAATTCAAATGTAACTGGGCAGCTACAATTTTTATCGGCTAAATCTGGCGTCCGCACACCAGCCCCCAGGGCTGGCTGCTCAGTGGTCTCCTCGTCCCACCAGAACCACACCCCGCTGGGCACAAGGACAGGAAGGGATGTCCTCGGTGAGCCCTGTGCCTCTGGCGGGCTCCAGAAGACACAAATCTGCAGTGGCGCGTGAGAAGGCCAGGGGCCAGGCACAAATCAGCGGTCCCAGGCCTCCCCTCTGCCCGGAGCAGCAGGCCCGTGGGGGGAAGCCTTCTCAGCTGACAGCCCCTAGGCCTCTGCTCGTCTTTTCTCGGGATGACGCCTGATGCTGGGTGACTGCCGACTGGGAGCGTGGCTACAAAGCAGCTTCCCCCGACGAAGAAGGCCCAGCCTGGTCACGCAGCCCGTGCAGGAGAGAGGGGGACGGGCACCCCACCCAGGCTGCTGCTGGCCGGCTCCTGGGGAGCGGGCTGTGGCTCAGGAGAGACAGGACGTGCGTGGCAGTTCTGAGGGACAGGAGAGGCTCTTCCATCCACCTGAGATTAAAGTATCGCCAGGAGCTGCTTCGGAACAAGACCCAAATAGGTAACGAGAGACAGGCCGCCCCACTCTAAGTTCCCCGGGTTTGCAGCCTGGACTGGCTTATCCTGGAGAAGCTCAGGGAACAATTCTGTGCGATAAGACACAGGGGACGGGCCTCTGGTTAACAGAGTGCTGGTTAGCAACCCCGTCCCCCCGCCCCGACGGCCTGGCCCATCTTCAGGGCACACCTGGCCGTGGGCTCCTGGGGACTCCAGCGCGGGTCCTTCCTGGCCTGGGGGGTGCCACTCCCAGCCCTGGGTGCCAGTGGGCTGTGCTGGCCCTTGGGATGAGAGGCCAGAGGCCAAGGCCCTGTCTGAGCAGCGCCATGCTGGCCGGTGGTCAGTGCCGATCACTTCCATGAACGGACAACTGGGTCCCAAAGACAAATCCCCAGACCTTAGAAGGGGCTCTGACGTAGGCTGCCCAGACGTACCGTTTTCAACAGGACAGAAAACAACAGTACTGTCCCGTTTCAGACAGCAGGTCTGGTCAGCCTACTCTGACATCACGAGGAATTCACTTCTCTCTCTTCCCCATCATGCCTCACCCACGTCCCAGAATTGATCCTCCCCCCCACAGAACCCAGAGCGCAACTGCAAGAATCTAAGGAACCCTAAAAATAAAGACCGAGCCATGTATGACGGAGCCAGATGAGAAAGAAACGCTCAGTGACCGCGTGGACCGGGCTCCTAGCCCTCTGGCTGTCACTAGGGTGCAGGCCGCCATGTGGGCAGCAGCAGGGATCGGACTTTTAATCATTTATGAGCTTGTATGTATCTCTTCACTCATCTACAGCAACCAAAGGAGGAGCTGATCAATTTGAAAGAGGGTTTTAAAAGATGGGGGCTATATTTTTTTGGGGGGGGCAGGATGGAGCTCAATAGAAGCTGAGGTTCTTTGTCTCTTGTCAGGAAGCAGGAGTGAGGTTGGCTCAAGTCACCTGCATCCTCAGTCCCCAAGTGGCTCCAAGGGCACAGAAAACAGAGCAGGGTCAACGTCCTTTGTCTCAGGTCAAAGCAAGCCTGCCGATCAAGGTTCCCAGACACTTGGATCCTCAGTGTCGTCCTCTGGCTGATCATCTGCCTCCTGTCTAGGACCCAGGCCTCTTGTCCCTTGACCTAGACGGTCCCCCACCCCAGCAGCCTCGCTTGACACCCCCATGGCTTCAGCTCCGCCACCCACCCTTTGACGCAGCCTTCCTGGGCGATGCAGCTCAGGAGCCTGAATTCATTCATATTTCCAGGTGCTATACATTCAGATGAAGTTCTCTGGGTCGCCTGCCCAGAAAAGGATAAATATTTCTGATCTATATAGCAAATGTGTTTTCCTTTAGCTAACATCTTGGCAGGCAAGTACACTAATCTCCCAGGAAAATCTAGGGCCTGAATAGCAAGCAGGTCTTTTTTTTTTTCCCCCCCTGAGCAAATAGAAATTCTGAGTTGCTTTTTTAATGCTGCCTTTTTTTTTTTTTTTTTTTAAACAGCAGATCTGGAGAAAAATCACAGTCCATTAAATCTGCATCTCTTGAAAGAAAAACCCAGAAGGCCACCTCCCCATCAAAGACAAAATGAACAGAGTTTGGAAGTGTGTTTAAAACGTATCAAGGGAGCGGCAGCCTCCTGAATTACCTCGCCCCGCCTGCGCCGGGCGGGGGCCCAGCAGGTGCTGTGCAGGGGTCCCCGGCCCGCCTGCCACTGCTAAGGCCTCAGGAGCACCCAGCCCCCTCGAGGTGCCGGGTGACCCCAAAGCTGCGGGAAGGCCACAAACGCCCCAGAGCGTCCTCACTTCACGCTCGACATTTTACAAGCCCCTTCGGTGGCCAGACTGGGTTCAGAAAACGGAACCTGAGGATGAACTTGCCCCCCCTGTCCCCTGGGGGATGGAGGCTCGGCTCTCAGGCAATAAGAGAGGTTAGAGAAGGCCCCCGAACGTGTGCCCTGCTATGTGCCAGGCGCTAGCGGACACCGAGGGGCCCGCGGGCTCATCTCCACTCCACTGCCGTGGCAAGTTCTTTCTGTCCCACTGTGCTGCCCCTGAGCTGCCGTGGGCTTCTGCGAGCAGGAGGCAGGTGGGGGCTCGTCCGCACGTGGGAAGCAGCCCCGAGCCTCCGCGCACGCTGCCCGCCGGGCAGAGCCGCTCCAGGAAGCCGGCCTCTCTGCCTCGCTCTCAGCTCCCCACACGCGGGGGGACAGAGGACGGCCCTCGTCTGCCCAGACGACCTGCTCAGCACCCTTCCGCTGGGCTGACCAGCCCGTGCTCAGCCGGGGGCGCCCCTCCACGGAGTGGGAGAGCACCCCACCCCACACAGAGCCTCTGCTCCACCCGGGAACCGGCTGGTGGCCTCCAGCCTCCAGGTCGGAATCTCAGACGAGCTGGGTGAGGGCCCCCCCTCAGCAGCCTGCCACCAGACTGCCGCCGCGTCAGCCTCACGCAGAGCCTGGGTCTCTGCCTTGTGGGGCGCAGGGCAGCAGAAGGGAGACACGAGGTTTGCATGCTCCGCCGTGGAGCCGCTAAACAACCCCGAGGAAGTGCTGCCCAACGCTGAGCTGGCTTCCCCACAGGAAGTGGTGTGAGTGACTTCGTTTCTAAACATTATTATCCTCTTGAAAGCGAAAGATAAAGGACGCCTTGGAGCAGCCAAATTGCTTTGGCTCAAAAATCATTTTAAATACCATTTCCTTTAACAAGCCTACTGCCTGGGCAACAGATCAACACTATTCATTTTAACCTTAGTCAGTAGAAAAAAGATCCCCACTGAAGTGGTTGTAATTATTTAGCGCTCTCTCGCTTTCTCCCCACCCAGATATGTTAACTAATGACCAAAACAATGCATACCCAAATCCTCCTTTCAACAATCCACCCAAGAGATCAGAGGCCATGTCCCCAGTGTCTACTCCAAACCCAACACGGGGGATTCGGGGCTCTATCCGGGTGTTCCCAGAAAAGTGCCGGAGGCAGCCTTCACCTCCACTGCTCGTGTTCTGATGGGGAGGAGGCGCACCTCAGGCCTGAATGTGAACAAGCACAGGGCAGGGCTCCTCCCCGAGGGCCTTGTGAGCAGGGAAATGGGCGGACGGGGTGGACCAGGTGCGGAACCGCTCAAGCGCAGGGGTGGGCCGGGTCATCTTGGGGTGCCATGCAGATGGAAATGCTAAAAGGAGCTTGGAGGAGTTCAAATGTGTAAGTAAAACGTGTTGCAGCCTCCTTTTTGTCTGGGAGAGGATGAAAAAGGAGTTTTCATTAGGCTATTTGCAAACAGAAAATACAAATGTTCCCAGTAAACGACATGAGCGGAGGGAAGACTGCGTGTGTGGAATGGAGCTGAGTGGATGGTCCGCTCCCGGCCCCGCTGAGCCACGCAGCACAGAGGAAAGCGCCTCTGCTCCTGAAACCAGAGGCCTGACCTGCTCTGGGGCCATATCCTCAGCTGGGGAAGAAGACGGGGGGCACAGTGTCTCCCCTGGGAGGAGTGCCCCACCCGGGAGCGGAGGCACCTGCAGCCTGCAGGCCCCGGGAAGCCGGCTCCATCTCTAAGCAGGTGGGAAGAGCCCTGTGGGCCCAGCCCCCAAGCAGGACACAGACTGGCTTTGGGGCCAACGCCTCCAGTCCGTGCCCCCAGCCCCTCACCAGGTGGAGGGGTGGTTTCTAACGGCGCTCTTGGTAATTCCGGTTTGGGCTTCATTGAGGGCTGACTGTTGTGCTTCTAGAAGAATCCATGCTGGATGCAGCGACTACCCATTTCAACCGCATCTCTTATTGGAATCAAGCCAGGAAGCCCAGCGAGGGAGGCCCAGCGTCGGGTTGATGAGGAGGAAGGCCTGATTCTGGGTCTGGGGGGAGAGCAACTCCTCCCGCCGCACTCGGAGATGTGAACCAGAGAGCCTGGGCCACTTCTGGAGGGGAAAGCAGTCACCGGGAGGGGGGCCACACCTTCAGACACACGGCAGGGCTGGCGGCGAGGTCCAGTGTCTGAGCACAGAATGTCCCCCCTGGGACACAAGTGTCCCCTGTAACTGGGGAAAGTCACCCCATGTGCTGAGCAGCCAGACGCAGGCTGATGATGTTACTGTTTGTCACCCCTCCTGCTCAGGGGACCAGGCATGGAGGAATGCGCAGAGACATGTCCCCATCTCTTTGGGTCACGGGATGTCAGCTGAGGGCCCTCAGCCTGGAGGCCACTAGATGGGGACCCCAGCCCTGTCAGGAGTGGACGGCTGGCCAGCGGGGCATGGGGTCCCCTGTGCCCCACCAGACTCAGGAGGGTGAGCCTCACCTCAGAGAGTCCTGGTGCGTGAAGGGCTATGCAGCAGTCCCCCTAATACGGTCCAAGACCCCCAGCAGATGCCCCCAAACACAGATAGCACTGACCCTATACGAACTGTTTGTCCCTGCACACAGGCCTACGATACAGCTTACAGCTTCTTGCTGTCCTATCCCCTTCTACTGTCACTGCTCTTGTGCTTTGGGGCTGTTAGTCAGTAAAATAAGGGTGACTTGCACACAAGCACTGTGATCCGGCGACAGTAGATCTGATCACTGAGATGACTACTAGGTGACTGACTAGTGGGGAGTGTGTCCAGCATGGAGATGCTGGACAGAGGGGTGAGTCCCATCCCAGGCGGGACAGAGCGGGATGGCAGTAGATTTCATCGTCTATGAGTTAGGCACCATAAGAGACTGACAACAATAACTAACAATAAAATGGAACAATTATAACCAACTGTAGTAGAAATTACGTGAATGTGCGCTCGCTCTCCCTCGCTTTCATTGTACTGCGCATACAGCATGGTTATGCGATGATTCATGGCCCGAATGGGACAGAGAGGGACAGCACAGGATTTCATTACGCTACTCAGAACCGCACGCATTTTAAAATTTATGAATTGTTTATTTCTGGAATTTTTTCAGTTTAATATTTTGGGACTACAGTGAGCAAAATCGTGGCTGGCGGAGCCTACTGTAGCTGCAAGACAGATCAGTCCAGGGTGATCCTGGCCTTCCCAAAGGAGCCCCCACGGAGCCCCTGTGAGTACATGGGCTGTGTGTGCCATGCCTGGACTGTAAGCTCGCCAAGGGCAGGGACATGGTCTCCTTGGTCTGTCCCTGTGTCCCCAGCCCTTGGCACGGTGCCTAACCGCTCAGAATACGTCCTGATACCTACAGCGTGTGGTCGGATCCCCAGAACCACGTATTCCTAGGGTCCCTTTCGTCACCTGAACACCTTCCTTATGTGGCTGCACAAAAGGTGCTGGGTGAGCTTCAGGACGGGGGCAGCGCTACCACAGGGCCACCAGGGAGTCCCCTACCCTGGCATCTGGCCAGAGGGCCGTATTTTGGACAGTGACCTGTAGCCCCCAGTTTTCTGGCCCTCAGCCTGTGAGCGTGGCCATTGAGAGAGTCACTCGTGGTGACATGACACAGACACGGTGGTCTCTGGTTGCTGGACTGTGAAACCCACATTCAACAGGGAAACATTTCCTGGTTTCCACAAAGGCATCCGAGAAGAGGCTACTTAAGAAAACAAAAGCAACAGGACCCCGGGCAGAGGCGGAGGCCAGTTCCCACGGGGAGCCCTGGCAGTTTTGTCCTTTTCTTTTCCTAGAGAGGAGACAGAGGACTTCACGGGGCATTCGAGAGGCAACAGGACCTGGCAGAGATGGCCCATCCAGTGGAAGAGACACCAGACTGGGAAGCAGGCACTTCGGTTCTAAGGCTTTGCCTGGCCGTGGGGGGAAGCTGTGTGACCCTGGGCCGGCCGAGCCTCTCTGGGCCTCCGTTTCCATCTCTCAGGTGGGCATGCCTGCAGGAGGCAGGAAGGAGGAAAGGGCTGGCGTTGCTTCCTATGTCTCCCCCTTACACCTCTGCCAGCTTTGCTGCTGTGAGATTTCCACACGTGCTCCTGGGGTGAGGGAGGACGGGACAAGCCGAACTCGTCCCCTCCGCCGCTCCCTCCACACGAGCCTCGAGTCACGCTGTCCTGGGGAGGGGCGACCTGACTCCCCAGAGGACCCTGGGCAGCTTCAGGTGTGATCAGTTCCTTCTGCAGCCGCCAGGCCTCATCTTCTCCAACGGCTGCTGGACCCCCAGGCCCCCACTCCCGCCTTCTGCTAGGAATACCCAGACCTTCTGTCTAATTCTGCAAAGCCGGGCCATGCTTTTGTGCTCTGGAAGCACTTTTTTTTTTTTTTTTTCCGCATTGGAAGGACTCTGTGTCCAGCAGCTGCTGGGTGAACCTGCATCCTTTCCAGATTCAGATTATTGAAGCCCAGCAAGAGAATGCGGCGTGCGGTCAGGTTTTGTTTGCATCCGCGTCCATCTTCCCCATAGCAGCAGGCCGTGCAATGTCAGTTTGGACAAAGAAACCAGGTCGTGATGTGGAAGCAGCAGAGAGCCAGCCAGGGGACGCCCTCCCCAAGACCGAGTCGGGCGTGAGCGGGAACCACCTCCGGGCACCCCGTTCAGAACATGCAGCCCTGCAGCCCTCTCTCTCACACAGCCTGCCCAGCCAGGTTCTGAGAAGAATGCAGCCTAAGTGTTAATAAATAATGTACCAAAATCGCAGAGAGAAAACCCTTGTTCCGAGGACTGTTTTCATGCTGTGAGGAAGACTTCCCCGTGAGCCTTCCTCCCCCTCCTTAGTGGAGAGGAGACTCAGAGTGCCCTGTGGCTAAGTCTGCAGGGGGCAGACTCCCCCGGGACCTGGTGGTGGGGTGTGTGGGGTCTGTGTGTGTGTATCTCTGTGTATGCATCTGTGTGTGTCCATGTGTCTGTGTGTGCCCATGTGTCTGTGTGCATGTCTGTGTGTGTATGTGTCTGTGTGCGTATCCATGTGTCTCTGTGTGTATGCATCTGTGTGTGTATGTGTGTGTGTATGCATCTGTGTGTGTTCATGTGTCTGTGTGTGTCTATGTGTCAGTATGTGCATATCTCTGTGTATACATCTGTGTGTGTCCATGCATCTGTGCGTGTATGTGTCTGTGTGCATGTCCATGTGTCTCTGTGTGTATGCATCTGTGTGTGTGTATGTGTGTGTGTATGCGTCTGTGTGTGTCCATGTGTCTGTGTGTGTATGCATCTGTGTATGTGTATGTGTGTGTCTATGCATCTGTGTGTACATGTGTCTGTGTATATCCATGTATCTGTGTGTGTCCATGTGTCTGTGTGTGTATATGCATCTGTGTGTGTCTATGCGTCTGTGTGTGTTCATGTATCTGTGTGTGTCCATGTGTCTGTGTGTGTCCATGTGTCTGTGTGTGTCCATGTGTCTGTGTGTGTATGCATCTGTGTATGTGTCTGTGTGTGTCTATGCGTCTGTGCGTGTCCATGTGTCTGTGTGTCCATGTGTCTGTGGGTGTCCATGTATCTGTGTGTGTCCATGCGTCTATGTGTGTATGCATCTGTGTATGTGTCTGTGTATGCATCTGTGTGTGTCTATGCATCTGTGTGTGTATGTGTCCGTGTGCGTGTCCATGAATCTGTGTGTGTATGCGTCTGTGTGTGTGTCTGTGTGTGTCTGTGTGTGTGTCTATGTGATCAGATAGGCAGAAAGGCTGTGGTGGCTGAGTTGCAGTCCCTGACTCTGCCTCTCTCCTGTCCTTTTGTCTTTGAGGCCAGAGGAATGAAGCTGGAGGGTGGTGTGGTCTCATTGGGGGGTGGGTGCATAGGCCCACCCTGGCCCCTGTGGACCCCTGTCCCGGTGCTGACTATAGAACTAGTCTCCCGAGTAGCCCAGGGTGAATGATGAGCGTCGATTCCGGTGGTAGATGGGAGGAGTGGGTTCTGCAGGTGGCTGTGGTTCATCTCCTTGGAGGAAGTGTGGGCAGGCTGCCCACTGGGTCTGGGCACAGCGCAGTGCTGTGTGGGCCGGTGAGAGGCCTCAGCTGGAACACAGCCAAGAACTCAGATGGGGGCAAGCAGGAGGCATCTACAGGGCCCAGGACAGCAGGGTCTCCTCCTCTGGGGGATGCTTTGGAAAGTGCAGCCTTTGGCACATCATTATTGTCCTTCATTCCTCTATTTATCCGTCAAGGGCTGAAAACCCCCTGTGTGCTTGGCCCTGCACGGGACTTGTCACCTTAGAGAAGGTCACTCTAGGCCTGGCATCTGCCTGTGGCTTCCTCTCGAGCGTTGTCTTGGATGGCTCGTCAGGCACACTTGTGAGTGTGGGCTGGTCCTCAGTGGATGTGTCCCAGACAAGGCTGGGATGAGGTGAGGTGACGGACGGGGCACTCGCCTTGTGGGAAAATTTAAGGGGGTGCCCGAAGGCTCAGCCATTGAGACAAATGCTATTTTTAGTGCAGCCTTTAAAAATATAAAAATTAACGCAAAAATCCACAATGAACCTTAAATAAAGGGGGCTCAGCATTGCTGATTTCTCCTCAGGGTGGTGGGGCCCTGGAATGGAAAGACTGGGCCCTCAGAGCAGAACTGTGACCATCAAGTGCCACCCAGAGGCAGCCCTGCCATGACGCTGACGCATGTCCACCTGAGCCCCCGGGGCACGGAAGGGAGGCGGACAAGAAGGCCAAGCTGGCATGACACGGCGAGGTCTGAGGGACCTGAGCCCATCAGCTGTGGTGGGTCAGCTAAGTGACAAACATGAAGGGGACGGAGACCAGCCCGGAGGCCAGGTCTCAGATGTCCAGAGCAGGCCCCATCCAGCCTCAAAAGCCTCCACAGCGGCAGCTGACGGTCCCAGTGGAGACGCAAGTGGGAGACCCTCCCTTTCATTCCCATGGCATGAGCCTCAGGTCTTGGGCAAGGAGTGGAGAGGCCCAAAGAGGTCCTGGGACGTGGGACGTGGGAGGTGGGCTTCCAACGAGACCAGGAAGGAGTCACACGCTGCAGCCAGGCCTTGTGGAGCTGCTGCTTAAATTTCCAAGGATGCGCCAAGCTGATGGACATCAGATCGAAATCCTGAGGCTGGCTGTGCTGAGGGCGTTTACACCACGGACACTGGTACACGCTGCCGATCAGGCTGTGTCTGTTCCTGGAGAGCAGGCTGCTAAACATGTGGGAGCACAGCCCTGCCTCACAGAACGGGATCTGAACGCCTACAACCATCTGGCCGTCGCTAGATCGGCCAGTCACTGAGGGGCCGGCCGTGCGTCCTCCCCAGAGGCGGCCATCGCCCCAAGCCGGCTGTAGTCCGACGTCGTTTCTGGAGCTACGGCACAGTCTGGTTCTGGCAGCAGAACCGTCTTGTGGCTAATGAGGGCCGACGCGGGCTAATGTGAGCCTGCATTCTCCGATCAGACCCCGACGGCGGCGCTGTGTGGGGTGGCCCGGGGTCTGGCGTGGAATGTGAAAGCGCCGTGGATAGTCTGTCTCTGTGGAAAGGGGTGTCCTAGAAGGAGGTCTGTCTTGGCTGCCAGGAAGCAGGGTTTACGACCAGTTCTTCTACCTCAGGGTCCCCTGAAGTAAATCACTCAACCTCCCTGGGTGATAGCTTTCGGGCCCAGACAGGTTTCCGGGGTACTTTGGGCTCTGCTGTTGGAGTCGAAACCTCCCAAATTGAGTGGGGCCTGGCCTGGCCTAGCCGTCCGAGCCTCTCAGGATCCCAGCATCCCCGGAGCCGCGGAGTGGGTGACGCTGACCAGGGACCATGGAGGGTGTGTGCTGAGCCTTCTAGAGGGCTGGCCTCTCGCTCCGCGGCAGCTGTCTGCCCCGCATGGCCCGGACTGCTTAACTTGTCAGGATTAGGGCGCGGCTGACGTGGCTCCACATGGTTCCTGGGCCAGGCTCAGACGCCTGTCACCGCCCGAGCTGCCACCAAAGCGAGCTGCCCCCGGGAAGCAGCGCCCGCCGTGCCAGGGAGCATCGCAGCAGCTGTCAGCGTGGCGAGGCCTGTCAGGAGGGCTGACACAGTGGAGCCTCCTCCCCCTCTCCCCTGGGGCACCGGAGCGGATGCTGACACACCCTGAGAGAGGAGGGGGTGCTGGAGTGTCAGGTGACACACAGCAGACTGCAGCGGGGACACAGGTCAGGGAACCCAGGGAGGGTGCTGGCTGGGAGAAGGTGGCCAAGACGTCTGAATCCTCGCTTCCAGGAGGCCACAGAGGAGGCTGGTCCAGGGCCGGGCAGCTCTGGGGAAGCCACTGGAATTGGCTGGGTCAGGCTCTGCCCACAGTGAACATGGACCCAGGCTCGGCCGGGGTCTCTGGCTGGGGACATCGGAAGCAGGGGCTTGGCTGAGGCTGAGGTGCTGAGGCTGGTCCGGGAGGGAAGGCCCAGGCCCCAGGCTTTGGGGGCCCAGCTGGGAGGGGGGGGCCCTGTCTGGGTTAGCCCTGGGTTTGCAACAGCATAACGGTTGCGATAACTATTGCCTCACTTGCCGAGGGCTTGTTCGTGTTGGACCCGATACCGAACGCTCTAGAAACTTTGAATCTTGGACAGCACTGCACCATTTTATGGGTGAGGAAACGGAGCCCTAGGTTTTGGGCTTCACGTGGCTATAGAAACAGGATTCAAACCCAGGCCAACAAAGTCCCCCCTTAATAGCTGTCCCAAAGCTGGGCAACTGGCGGAGAGGCCCCTTCCAGGCCTCCCGGGGGCCGAGGCGTGGCCTCCGGGACTGTGGGCCTATTTGAGTGAGCCTGGTGACCCCCTCCCGAGGGGCAGCACGGACCCCGCATCATCAGCCAGGTGAACCTCACGGAGAAGTGTGGGCCTCGTGTCCCCGGGTAACCCTTCCCGAGACTCGAAGGCCTTCTCCCCAAGCCGAGGCCAGTTTCAACTGTTTCAGTCTCAAATGGGTGAACCCTCTCCCTCTTCAGGAGGGAGGACAGACAGTTAATAAATAACACAGCTGATGTTGCAACTGTGGATGAGCCAGAAGACTCTCTGAGGAGCGAGGAAGCCTCACCCAAGAATACATGCTGGGATTCCATTTATGGGAAGTTCAAGCGCAGGCAAGACTGATCCCTGGTGGAGAATCCGTGGTGACCTCTCAGACTTGGAGGTTGGGAGTAACTGGGAAGGGGTGTGAGGGTGCTTCCTGGGATGATGGTGACAGTCAGTCTTGACGTGGGCTCGCACTCTGTTGGGGCAGGCCCTGATGAAAACTCCTTAGCTAGTGCATGCACATTGGTGCGTTCAGTTGTGTCATTGTGTGTAAATTTTACCTTGCAGGGAAAAAGAACTGGACGTAAATATTGACCTCTGGTTAATGATATGCCTGCTGAAGGAGCTGGGGGCAGGTGTACTGTTGCCTGCAACTTAGTTTAAAATGCATGAAAAATAAGATATGAATTGCTGGACGGATAGAGATATAAGTGATAAAACAATGTAGTATTAATAAAATATTAATGGCAGAATCTGGGTGGTAGGTGTAAGGCTGCTTATCAAATTCCCTCAACGTTTCTGTGTGTCACAATAGACCGTTGAGGGGGCGCAGTGGTTTGCCAGAGTGAGGGAACATCATTAGATGGGGTGTCAGACAGGCCTCGCTGAGGAGCTGACAGTTGAGCTGAGAGCTGAATCATAGTGTCAACTGTGGAAGACCCAGATTGGCTTCCAGGTTGGGGGGGGGTTGGGGGAGAAGAGCCATGCAAAGGCCCTGAGGCCAGAAAGCTCAGCTTATCTGAGGAGCAGGAAGGAGCCAGTGTGGCTGGAGGGTGCTGAGGGACAGGAAGGGTGAGGTGACAAAGGCCTGGAAAGGGTGGGGCTGTTATTTTACGTGTTGTGGAGATTTCCTGAACTGAAGAGGAGTGATGTGACGTGATTTGGGGTGTAAGTGGCCCACTCGTGGACAACAGACCACAGGGGAAGGAGCGGCGGGTGCTGGTGTAGGAGGAAGCCATGGTTTCAACTTGGCCGAAGCAAAAGAGAGGGAGAGGTGGGTCCAGGCTCAGGGCATGCATTTGAGGGAAGCATGAGGCTAGCGAGGAAGAGGGAGGGACCGAGGATGGTGGCCTGAGCCCTGGGGTGGCTGGCGAAGTGCTGACTGCAACAGGAAGGAGGGAGGAGGCGGGGCTGGCAGAGGAAATGGAGCTCCCTGCTTTGGAAGTCTGTGATTCAGGACTCGGGAGGGAACCCTGCGGGGACAGCTGGGTATAAAAGCCTGGTGCTGAGCGGGAGGTCAGGGGTGTACGCAGGTTTTTAGCGTAAACCTGACCCATAAAGCTGTGGAATTCGAGAGGTGACCCAAGGAGACTGAGCAGAGAGAGAAGAGAAGGCTTAGGAACCTAGGGGTGTTCCATGGCTGGGACATGAAGAATAGGGGAGGGGTCTACAAAGCACAGGCAGTAAGTGGGCCAGCCAGGCATGTCACCGCAGCAGAAGAGAACACTGCGGAGGAGGACCTGGCCGACCTTGGTGAGTGCTGCTGGTAGGTCAAGAAAGATGAAAGCAGAGTCCTGACCTTGGATTCCGCAGTTTGGAGGTCATGGGTGAGCTCAGGACCACCTCATGGCGGCCCGGGGGAGAGGGAGCGCTGGAGGAAGGAGCAGGAGGTGGGCAAGGGGTGACCGCCAGACGTATGTCTGAGAACTTCCTCCCCAAAGCGGGCGGGGGAGTGTCTGCCAGCTCATGGGATGATCTAGTGGGACAGATCGGAACAAGGGTGACAGAGAGGACAGAGTGGCAGCAAGAGCAAACTAAGACACAGGCAGGATGGCTGAGGGCGTTGTGAGATCCCCTGGGATCCAGAGACTTCTGTGAGGGCTGCTCTGGGGCTGCAGTCTCCCCGGGGGCCTGTGCTCCTCCGGCCACGGGCCTGACAGGGCCTGCAGAAGGTGAGAGCGGGCTCACGGCGGCCTCCTCCCCATAGCCAGGGGGAGAGGAGGGCACCATCCATCCTGCTATCTGCCCCTGTCACCAAGGGGGACCTAGGCGTGTCTAGACAAGGAGAGGGGAAAGCCCCCAGCCAGGCCTGTCCATTTCAGCGTCTCCGTCAGGCCTCCCAGAGCCCTTTGCTGGGAAGGGAGCAGGAGAACTGATGGGAGGCGTGAGGAGCAGGGATGCCTGTGTGGCCCTGTGCACACCTGGGCACACCTGTCTAGGTAAAACCTTTTGCCACAAGTCCAGAGTGCGTGGTGTGTGCCGCACGGCAATACCTGCAGCCTTAGGGCCACTGAGATGTTAACCGTAGGAAAAGCAGCTACCGTGCCATGTCATGGACCAGAGTCTGTGACACAGCCACGCTGGCTCATGCCAACCACAGGGGTGCCTCTGGGGGCCCGAGCCAGCACCTGCCGGTCACACGTGCATCTCCTCACCCACCATGTGCGTTTTCCAGTTCCCGCTATCATGTAACATTTGACTTTCTCTTGATACTCTGAGCTCTTTCGGAGGCAAAACAGAAAGTGTTTCCTTGAGACAAACTTTTGTCTCCTGCCTGGGAAAGCATACTTTCCCCTTTGCTCCAGCGGAGATGAGGACATTCAGGACAGAATGTTGGCGGACGATGACATGAAAAGGATAATTAAACAAAAGCCTCACATGATAAGCCATCTAGAAGGCACATTGAGCAGCTCTGTCTTCTCCCCGTCTTGGAAGGATATTCTGTTGACGAGGAGCCAGAATCGTGTGGCTGGATAAATAAAGATAGTAGCCCAATGGTGTCGCCCATGGTTCTGCCCTTGGATGAAAAGCAAGTGCTTAGCCACGCGGACAACACGCACCATGGTCGCAGAAGCCCCTCTGCAGACGGAAGGGCGAAGAGACGCCGGAGGCTGGACGGTACAAGTAACTAGTGGTCTCCATCTGCAAGGGGCCACGGCTCCTTCCGTCCCCCTCTGCCTGCCGGCCTGGCCTGGGCAGCCCTGTCCTCTGAGGGCTGAAGGACAGAGGGGGTCAGTCACGGCGGCACCGAGGGAATGGCTGGAGTGTGGAGGCTCCATTTCGCAAGCTGTGCATCACGCTCCTGCCTGGGACTGCAGAGTGAGTTAGCAAGTGGGCTCACCACTGTGCAGTCGCACCCGGTGTCCCCAGCATTTGGCCAGTTGAGAGGTGGTCTGGATGGGACCTTCTCCCAGGGCCTCCTGTCCCCAAGTACTCCCACCCTGGGGCAAATATCAGAGCAGAACAATGAGCACAGCCCCCTGTCCGGGGGCTTCTGTGTGCCAAGCATGACACTGAGACCTTTGTGGGCTTTAGCTCAATTCATGCCCGCAGTGATCTTAGGAGAGAGGTAGCGGCTGCCTACTTTACAGAGAAAAAAATTCAATTCAAAGACCTTAATTTACCTGGCCAGGGTCACGTGGCCAGTAAAAGGTGCTAAACTCAGTGGTGCCTGGAAGGACCCCGGGCCCAGGTGGCCCCAGCAGGTAGCCAGAGAAAACCTCTTCACTTGCTTCACTGACCGCTCCCCCTTCCTCAGCCCCCCCCATGCCCCCGTCTACAGGTGGGGCAGAGGGTCCCACCTCCCAGACGGCAGCTGATTTACACGGGGAGAGCAAGCAGCTGTGGCCCCTGCCTGGACAGCCCTCTGTCACCAGAGGAGGGATCAAGATGAAGGAATCTTCTGGAAAATCCCCAGTGACTCTCCTTGGAGAGGATAAGGCCACTTTGGGGACAGGCCATCTTTCTCTGGAGGCTGTAGGTGAGCCCAGCGGTGGCCCTGGCACCGTGATTTGCAATCAAGCAAAGATGTCTAAGCAGCAGCTCAGATGGGCGAGCTGCGTGGCCTTGGCCACGGTCCTGAAATCCTCACGGAATTGAGCGAATTCTCGGAGCCCCGTAAATTCCTCGTGTCTCCCGTATCGCACCATTCAAGGCACATTCAGTGGAGAAAGAAGTGACAGCCGCTCCCTAGAACCAAACCGGAACAAGGAGGCAGCTCAGGAAGGACCAGTCTGAGGCCACAATCCATTCTCTCACTCTTCTTCCGACGCTGTCCCTCCCCCCGGAGGCAGAGGCCTTCACCCCTTCCCGGTCGCCTGGTCCCGTCTCCCCACACGGGAGCTTTCCAGGGGTTAACACGGGGCTTCTCTAATTATCCTGTCCCGCCATCTCACCATGGTCTCTCCTGCCAGGGGGCCCCTTCCACCAGAACGTCACCCTCTCTCTCCCCCCACCCCTGCCTCACCCGGTGCCCCCACTCACTGCTCCCTCAGCGCCAACGCCCCTGTGGAGCCCCGTCTGGGGGGCCCACAGCCCCGGGCCTTCTTGCAGGACCTTGTGCATCTCCTGACCAGCTAACCACACACGCTCTACTGGGAGCTCGTCTTTCCTGCTCGCCCGCAAGTGCCGTGAGGTCAGCGACAGGGTCTGGGCCAGCCATCCCTCCTGCTGGTCACGTCCTACTGACCGGCTGAGCACGCGACCCACAGCAGGTCCCTCGGTGCTCCGGCAGCGTCTCCACGTGGTGACAACGCGACCCAGCCTCACGGGCACGCAGAGTGCTCTGCCCCACCCCGGGCATGGAAGCCCACGGCAGACGACGGCTGCTGTTACTGTTCCTGATCGTAGAGATGATGGTAACAAAGGCCTCTGCTGTCGCTGGCAGCCTGGGGATGCTGTCACAGCAGCGCGGCATGTGCAGCTTGGGTAGCCCAGCCCAAGCAAAGGCTGGGGGGCCTCTCCACCCACTCCCCAAGCCACCTGACTGGCACCAGGGCCCGGACGCCTGTCCTGAGGGTGTTTCCTCCAATAGCCCTGGTCTGTGACTCTAGGTCCCCACCCAGTCTTGCCTGTCCCACCTGTTGTGCACGCATGTCCGAGAGGGCAGGGAGGAGCATCTCCCTGTATTCTGTACTCCTTCCCCTGAGCACACCTCCTCCTCCCTGACCGCCCAGCCCACACGGGCCCCTCTTCCGGACTCATCGCACCACCACCTTCAGCAGCCACCTACGAGGCACGTAAGTTCAGGGTCAGAAGTGACTCTGATGCCACAGAGTTCTTCACCTGCCTGCCACTCCACACAGGAGTCCTCTCCACACACTCGGGGCCCACTCCCTCCATCCCCCCGTGTGGCCCAGTCCCTGGTCAGCGGGAGAGTGACAGCCACGGGCGCGGAATAAGGAGACCCGATCGGGCTCTAGCCCTTGTTGGCATCTTAACCCTGGGAGGCTGGCACATGCAGGATCTGTGGGCTGCTCTGCCTTCTCATCCCTGTTCACCGCCGCACCCATGTCCCTCGGGCCCGGCCGCTGTGGGCTCTAGAGGATGGGGACTCTGTCTGTGAAGCGGGCCTAGGCTCAGCCCTTCCTGCCCTCGCCTTTGGGGGTCCCCTTATGTTTCTGGATCCTCAGTGTTTTCTTCTGTGAAAATTGGGGTGAATTCCCTCAACCCTGACCCCCTCCCAAAAAGTCATTGCCAAGTGCCCCGGGCTGCCCGTGCCAGGGCTGCGGTCTCCCTGAGGAAGTCCCTCTGCCCAGCCCGCGTCCTGCTCTCTCTGTGGCTGAGGCTGCGGCTCCGGGGCTGCGCGGAGCTCCCAGCTCTCATGACGCCATGTCTGTCCCCTCCCCGCCAACCCAGACCAGGGGCCGGGGACACCTCTGACACCACCTCACTTCCCTTCCTCGAAACACGGAACACGTGAGTCCGAACGTCCCCTTTGGGACAGAGTTGGCCTGATGGCAACGCCCCATTCTTCTAAGCCCCATGGGAGCTCGCTTGGTGGCATCCCTTGCAGTCCCGGTAATGCCAGGCAGGCAACACTGTTCAAGGGCCACATGCAGAGCGGGCTCCTTGACGCCCTGTCTCCCAGCCACTTGTATGTCACCCAGATGAAACATAAAAACGGTTACTGAGCAAGAAGCCTCAAGTGTTTTTTATGAAGCTATAATATTCTCCATAAAAAGAAAGACAAAGAGAGAGATGAAAAGAAAAAGCAAAGAAGGGAGGGAGGCCGCCTTCTCTTCCCTGGACGTCGCCTGTGTCTCAGGGGTGGCACGCGGGCAGCGTCCCGCTCACGGAGCGGAGACGTCCCCACCATCGGGAGGCACGTGAGGCGGAGGGGTGCGTGTGGCCTGCGTCTCTGGCTGCCCTACTCAGGAGTCTGGTCCCTTCTGTGACCTGGCTCACCTGCAGGGCACCCCTGAGGGCTGCAGGGCGTGGTCCCAGGTGAGGTCACCTTTCCAGAAGGAATAAGGTGCGGGTACGGCTGATTTTCGAAAGAACTGATCGTTCCCCAGACAATTTCAAGTCTCTGGAGGTGGGTGGGGGGGGTGGTTGAGGGACAATGACAATGAGGACGATGTCACCACTTCTAAAACCTGTCTCCCTCAGCGTTCAGCTGCAGAGGGGGTTGGAAAGGAGAAGAAATCCCTGGACAGCTCATGCCGCCCTGTCAGGCTTTGGGGGGCGGGGGGCCGGCATCGGCCCCTCTCAACCTCACTGTGAGATGACAGGGGATGGGATGTGCATGGGGGGGGGTCACAGAAGCTTTCTTGGGAGCTTACAGGTCCACCTGGTGCTGGTGGCATTGAGCTGTCAGCATTGGGTTCCTGCCACATGCGGGAGCTGGGCTGCATTTTATAGGCACCCCGTTTCATTTGGAACAATTTTCACTACAGCCCTGTGCAGTCAACCCTGTTATTGTCTCCATTTTACTGATGATGAAACTGAGGCTCAGAGAAATTAGACAGGTGCCCAGAGTCAGACAGCTACACGTGCTTCCCCAGGTGCCGCCAATCCCACGATTTTAAGGGTTAAAACAAATACCAGGGGAGGCCGGGACGGCTCAGAGGGCTAAGCGCTCGCTTGCAGCCCCAGGGACTGAGGATCGAATCCTGGCCCCGGCCCGTGTGGACCCACATGCTGAACTGGGGTGTGCTTCCCATGCAGGAGGCCCCCAGCCCAGTTCCCACCCTGCGCGGCCCCCGCCCACCTGTGTGGAACGAAACCATGTCAGAAACTGATGACGTACAACTATGGGGACGGCTCTGGGCCCTCCTCCTGCTCTCTGTCTCTCTCTGTCTCTGTCAAAAACAATAAAATAAATCTTAAAAAGGAAACCCAAATATGATCCCAGACAGAAAGCCAGGGGTGCTCCACGTGGATGCCCCACAGGGTAGCCTTCACGACACACGCAGGGGATGAGGCAGGTGTTCCAGGACCCCCGTGGGACACCCCCACCTGCACCAACGGTGCCCCATGTTGCCACTTCAGGGCTTGGAGGGCCCTTCTTGGGGAGCCAGAGGCAGTAGGCTCAGAGAGGGACTGTTGCGTTCCACAGACAGGTCTGGGGTCAATGGAGAGAAATAGACACTGAATTCCCTTCACCGGGGTGCTGGGATACAGCCCAGACCCACTGGGGTTACACTGCCCACTTGGGGACGTGAAGGATATGCTCAGAGGCAAGGAGGAGGCTGGGCCCCTCTGCTGACTGGGTGGCCTTGGACTCCAGGGAACCTGGTCTTCTTCTGGGTAAATCAGGGCTTGAGGCCAGGATGCACGGCTCAGCCAGGAGGCAGTGACTACGGTGGCAGCTGTGTGGTCACAGGGTCATCGGGGCTGAGCTAGAACCCAGCTCCTCTTCATAACCTGAACATCCCAGAACTGAGAACCCAAACGCCTGCGGTTCTCCAGCGGACCAGGAGCCCCCAGGCCTCTGTGTGTGCTGCCTGGGGGTGGGGGCGGGGAGGAGACCCTGTTGCCTCCACCCCGTGAGCTGGTCTTGGCGTTCAAACAGCCCCTGACTGGGGGTGGCCGCCACCCAGGGACACACCCCCTGCTTCACTCAAGCACGAACAACACTCATTAAGCATTTGAGAGGACAAGGGCGAAAGGAAGAACAGTCGTCAGAAGCGGAAATCGTTTCTGGATGAGCCGTAGCCTGCTGGGAAGTCTGGCCTGAAGGGGGCTTGTTCTCCCGGGGGAGTGGGCGGAAGAGACCAGCACAACAGGATGGAACGTGGGGACCCAAGAAGGGGGCGGCAGGGAGGCCCTGAGCCGAAGCCCTCGCACATCCCAGACAGGAGAGGCCGTGCGGGCAGGGGTGAAGGTCCGGTCAGCCTGGGGCAGCCCGGCCGGCCGGAGGGGCCGCACGTCCTCTGGGCCCCAGCAGGACTCAGGGGGCAGGAAGCCATGGGGAAGCCTGACCCCAGCCCCGCTCCATCGCTGGCCAGCTGGGTGACCCTGAGCCTGGACCTCACCCTCTCCGGGCCTTAGCATCTATCCAGGCCATGCAGTGACTGAGCTCCAGGGAACCTGCGGGCCCTGACAGCTGTGACATGGGGGTGGGGGGGCTGGCATGCTGGTGGCTCAGCGATGAGAGGAGGTGTGTGTGTGGCCAGCTGCAGGGCACATCTCCCAGAGGCCCTGCCCCAGCCGCACACGTGGCCTGAGGGGTACAGGTGCTGAGCACCTGGGGTGCCCGGCAGTCACAGCAATGACCTTCTGAGACTATGGGCTAAAGGGACCTCAGTCCGTCCACTCTGGTGGGGCCTCTGACTCCCTGCTTCTCCCTGGTCACACCCTAGTGAGCTATTTGTTAGCAATGAAGATGGAGAGAGCGCGAGAACTCCCCCGCAAAAGCCAGGTCACTGGAAGCTCTCAGTGCCAGGTTGGCTCCTGCCCACCTCCGCCCTGAGCCCTGCTGCTAGCTGGCACGGCTGCCCCAGGCCCCGGGTCTGACTGGCACAGCCTTCACAGCAGGCACTGAGCCCTCCCTCCCTGGGGGAGGCTCTGTGCTGGGCACCAGGAGACACGGCGTGCAGGTCCCTCTCTGTCAGCTTAGAGTCTGACTCGGGGCAGGGGCCAGGGCTGTGTGGGCAGAAGTCCCTGCCACTCTAAGTGGCCGTGGGAGCAGCAGTTAGAGGACTTCAGAAGCAGGAGGCAGCTTTCGGCGGGCGGGCTGCGGGGAGGTGGCCGCTGAGCTGTGCCCTGAAGAAACCCTCCTGTCCCCAGAGGCCGCCCTGCCTTTCTGGAAGACTCTCCCTGTCTCAGCCAGGCCCAGGGTCACCCAGCTGGTCAGCGTCCCCTGGGCAATGGTCACTGCCCCTTTCCCAGATGCTTGTTCCTGTTCAGGTGACCAGGCGGGCTTCTGTGGTGCAGGTTGGCACCCTCAGCTGCCACCTTTCTTGGCTCTCACTGCTGTCACTACCTTGACACCTTCACTCCCACCCAGTCCTTCCTCTTGGTAATTAATGCCAGAGACACACTCGGGCTAATTTCTATCTGGGCCAGTGTCTCACGGCTCCCTTCTTATTGAACACGGGAGAAATGAAACCCGGCCGCGTCGTCGTTCTCCTGGTGTTGTAATTAGCACCAGAACAAATCGCCCCGAGCGGCTGGCTAGCGCGTGCGCTCTCGGCTCTGCGTGGGATGTGAGCCACGCGGATCACTCTGGCCTTCCTCCTCAGCCTCCCACTGCCCAGCCTGAGTGGGGAGAGGGGCCCCCATACCCGCGTGCATTCGCTCCTTGCCACCTGCTCACAGAAACCACAGTGACACGTGAGGATGCGGCACAGACGGGGCGGAGCGGCCACTCTCCTGGGGATGGGGAGGCCCAGCTTAGCTCTGAAGAAACGGGGTCCTTCAGGCTCAGGCTCCCCCAGCAGCTGGGACATAACAAATGCAGACCCACAGGGAGCACTCAGACGCCAGGATCAAAGCCCCCGAGAGGGAGCGCTTGACCCGCCGCTCCTACTTCTCACCCGGCCCCAGAGACAGGGCAGGAGCAGCAGGTCCAAGGGGCCTGGCTCGAGGCGCCCACGTGCATGGGGTACAGTTCAGGAGCAACGAGCTCAGACCCCATGGCTGCCTGGTGGCGTCTGATTCCAGGAAAGTGAGTCTAGTGGAATTAGAAAGTCACAAGAGTGGGATGGAAGAGCGGAGGCAGGCGGAGGCAGGGGTGCGGGAGAGCAGCCTGGAGCAGAGGGAGCGGCCTTGACGAGTACACGGCTGGGCTCCCGGGGAGACTTGCTGGGGGTCACCGGCTGCTGGAGCGCTGCTCCGACACAAGGGCAGCAGCCGGCCGCACAGAGAGCGGGGAGCACGCGGTGAGGTGTTCTGACGGGACGTGAGAACCAGAAAGGGAGCAAACCAAAGGGGACCCGGGGCTGGGAGGCCCAGGAAGGAGTGGACAGGGCCACAGGCTACTTGAGGGTCATAGCCAGAGTGTGACCCTGGGGACACGGGACACGCTCTAACGCCACCAGATCTCTGCTCTCAAAGTGGAGCCCACACTCCCCTCCTGCAGCCCCATGAAAGAGAAAGGCCTTTGCCAAGTGGCGAATGTCTTGGGTGCATTCTTATTAACCGGACAGCGGCCGTATCCTCCCATGGCCACCTGCAGGCCCCTTTCACAAGGATGCAGGGCCGAGCAATTAGAGAACCAGGTGCTACCGCCACGCCGGCAACCCCAGGAAGCTGCCAGCGGGCGAGCTGTCGGGGAAGCAGGGCCTGCAAGCCAGCGCGTCCTCGGACAGTCTCGGGCGTCATCCACTGCTGAGCTTGCTGAACCACAGACAATGATTTCCGGGAACTGAGGGAGGGCGGACAGGGCTTGGGGTGGGGGTGGGGCTGGGAAGAGTGTTGCCATCTATACCCAGGCAGCTCTGGGCCCACGGACACCTGCTAGGCCACCTGCCCTGGGCCCACAGGCCTCTCTGTGCTCCCTGGCAGCACATGAGGCTGTCTTCTCTCCGAACACGTGCCAGGATGGTGGGGGCTGGGCTTTCCCATCTGCCAGGCCCCTCCCAACCACACCCCCAGGTCACAGAGAGCCCCAAACCACCAGGGCCCAGGGGCTGGTGACCTTGAGCAACAGTGGATGCAGACATGGCGAACCACAGAGGCAGCACGTCCTGGGGGAAGGCAGTAGGAAGAACTTGGGGTGAGGGTGCTGCGCTAAGAGAGTAGCTGCCAGTCAGAGGATGAGCTTTGACAAGAACCCAGACCCAGCTGCACTGGATGCAGCCCCGGACCTTCCCACTCACACAGCAGCACCTTCCATTAGGCAAGACGACCACAGTGATCGCCACTGGGCAAGAGGCTGGGTGGCCTCTGGGCTGGCGCAGGCCTGACTCAGCAGGCTGTGTGCCAGTGCCATGGACAGAGCTCTGGGAGCCAGGCACCCCTAAGCAGCGGGCACCTGGGCAGCTCACCCACCCTGCGCCACAGCAGACATCACCAATCAATCACCTACCCAGCTACTAGGCAGACATCACCCATCGATTACAGAGTTCCTTCCTGCTGAGCCAGGGGCTTCCTTTTCTCTCCCGACAACGCTCCTAATCAATCCAACTACAACTGGCATGCCTCCAGAAGCCGATTTTCCACATGTACCAACGGCTGACCCACAGAGAAAATGAATGTGCAGCTTTTATCCGACAGGCACTTCCCAGTCAGGGCAGGATGCTCATTTTCTTTCTGTCCTCACCCAGAGCAAACCGAGGCACCCTGGTGGGGTTTGTTCTCATTTGTTCTCATGGGGCTGGCAAGGACCCCCCTCCCTGCCTCCCGGCCCCCCCACACAAGGCTTCCTCCCCTTCCTGGCACCTGACAATGTGCCAGGCCAGCCACACATGCCGATGTCCCTAGGAACAGCTGGCAGTGCTCGCAGGAGCCCCACCCCCTCATCTCCCTCCGCAGACCCTTCCCCAGCACCGACACGGAAGAACCAGTCCCAGCCACCTACCTGAAGGAGCCAGTAGCACCTCCGGTGGAAGGTGGGGATGATGGAGGAATGGACATAGCAGCCGTACAAGCACTAGGGAGAGAGGAAAAACGAGAATTCAGTTGGCAAGAGGGCAGGGAGGGAGGAAGACAGAGCAACAGAGGGAGGGAAAAAGGGCCACAGGCACCCAGACACCGCCGGCGCCCGGGGAGACCCAGGGGCAGGCGTCTGCGTCTGGCTCCAGGACCAAGAGCGCCTGGGACGGTGTCTAAGCACAGCCGGGAAACGCCAGTGGGCAGACACGGGTGGACGGCCAGGGGCCGTGGGGGCATGTGAGAACCCAGAAAAGCTAGGGACCAGGGCGGGCACACTTTGGCTCATAATGGCAGGGCCTTGGAGTTAGCCTTTGTGAGGGTCATTCACAGGGCCCAGGTGGGGACCCCGCGGTGTGCGGGGAAGAGCTGAAGGCTCTGGAGTTGGTTCCAGTGCCGCCCCCCGCAGCCTTTCCGGGCCCTGGCTGTCGGAGCTCCCAGGCTGGTGGGGCCCGCGCGGCCGCCTTCCGAGGGCTGACCTGAGCCGAGAGGCACACGTCCCCGCGTCCTGGGGTTTGGCTGCAGCCTGCTCACTCACGTATCTGTTGGTTCTAAGTATAAACCTGCATCTTTTGTAGATGGACTTGGTTTCGAAAAACAGCCAGAGCCAAGCTGGATATGAGGAATAAGGTGGGTGGGGATTCGCGTTCAGGAATTAGGGGTGGGATGGACCATGAGGAGGGACACAGACCCAGGCGGGTGAAGCCGACCACTGGGGGGGACTCCCAGGGCCTGCTCACCGGTAGAGGTGGGGGCAGGGGGCTCATGAGAGGACGGGTGACCCGGGTCCCTCTCACCATCCGACTCTGAGTGGGGTGGGAGTGGGGGCTTGGCCCCTTCCTTTTAGCCTTCGATTTGAAACCTGGTCCATCTCCTTCCCAAAGCACCCACTGCAGAAGAGGTGGGGCAGAGAGAAGCGGCCCGCGGAGCCCTGGGGAGAGGCGGGCGCTCGCCTCCCATTGCTTGTCTACGTCTCACTAGAGCCCCCGCGCCTGCAAGTCCTCAGAGGAGCAGCCAGCGGCCCTCGCTGAAAGCTTTCATCAGCTACTTTTCACACCCCCAGAAGACCAAGTGGGGATTGTTCCGACTAGGAGCGCATGGGAGCCCTGCCTGTCTGATGAGCAGAGTGGGAAGAGAAATCATTTTGGACTATGGGATTCTGGCTGCAAGAAAATCAGATTTCCAGTATGTTAGAACTTTTGCAGGTTGCCGTCAGATGGGACTTCGGCCCTGTACAAACCAAACAAACAAAGCGGAAATTAATTTAAACGATTCCCTTGCAGTCCTCGTCCACGGAGTGTGTTTATTATTAAGAAAGCAATATTCTTTCCAGAGAGACAATATGCTTTTTTCCTTTTTAATTTTTGATAACTCATTCCTTCCTGCCAAAGGACAGCCGTTGGGGCGGGGCTCCTAGGATATTTCTTGTAAGAGTTTTGGTCGTAATGAATGAGCAACCCATCTGCAACTTTAATCATCTCTGTTCCTTTGGAATTTGTGTGTTCTCACGGGCAGTGGCATGACTTTCACTCATGCAATGAGCCAAACGGAGGGAGACATAAATTGTTGCGAGAAGTCTCTCCTGTCCCTTTGAAATAAAAGGCTTTACACCTGCTCTTTCCCACTGTTCATTCCTCTTGAGAGATCAAAACGACTTCGCCTCTTCACCTCTCTCTCTCTCTCTCTCCCCCCACCTCTGTTCCTTGAACTTGAAAAGAACGCGGCTGATTTGCAGCAGTTTCCCCCTCTGCTCACTACCTTCCATCTGGGTTGGGCTGCAGCTTCCTTGAACCTCCTATTAAGGAACCTGTGAGAATTTACCAAACACCTGTGCGTCCCTCTGTGGGTGTGCACAAGAAGAAGGAAGCATGCCTGCTCTCCCCTGAGCCAGCCCTGTCCACACCTCTACACCCTCCCCTACCCAGAACGGCCCAGAACCATCCAATCAGCAGAATGATGTTAAAAAGAAAAATCGCCGTTTCTACATCAGGGCTCATGCATTTTAATCAGAGGAACCCTCGGAGCCTCACTCAGAACCTAGTTGCTCTATTTTTAGATCTTACGCTAACCGCCCTGGTGATCCGCTGTCTCTGGTTTGCGCAGAAGAGAAGCACAATATTAGGAAGGTGGGAGGGGGAAAGTGAGGCTCCCAGCAGACCCTTGAGAGCGAGTCACGTCACAAGCACCCCGGGAGGGAGGGAGGGAGCGCTCCCCCCGAGAGCCCCCAGGGCTCAAGGAGCCCAAGGGCACGGGCCCTCCTGAGTTCCCTCACTCAGCACACCAGGGCACCCTGGTGGCACGTCTGCCATCTGTGTGCCCTGGACTGGGAGCTCCTGAAGTGGGGAGGGAGCCTCAGGCCTTATAACTGGCAATGGCCAATGGCTGTCCCACAGTGGCAGCCCCAGGACACCAGTCCCCACAGCCTGGCAAAGGGCCCCCGGCCAGGGAACGTTTAATTTTTGCTTGGGGTCCGCTGCAGTCTCAGGACTCGTAAGACGCACTAGGAAGCCATCCTGAAACAGGCTCTCCGTGCAGTGCCTAGAGGGCCAGGTCGCTGTTTCACCGGCCTTGCGGGGCTTCTGACCATGGTGAGCTGTGTCAGCCAGGGGCCTCTTCCAGAGAGATGGGTCCTGCCCAGGTGGGAGACCCGCTGCTCACCAGCGGGAGGGCACTTGTCCTTCCAGGCTGTAAAATGGGCACCGTCCCCCGCTTGTCCCCTGGGAGGCCTGTGCCCGTGAGGGTTGACAGCTAATGCCTGGGATGAGATGCCCAGAACAGTCCTGCGGGGCAGAGGAGGCTGTGGGGGCTTTAAGATGAGCAGTGTGGGCCCAGGGGAGGGTGGGAAGGAGATTCCTTCCAAGGGCAGAAAAACAGGTGGGGACAGGAGGTGACACAGAGCAGACTGAGCTTAAGGAACCAACCTGGAGGATGTTGGAATGGGCTGGAAAAGGCATGGCGGGTGGCAAGGGGCTTGGTGTGCCGGGGCTGGGCCATGATGGCTCAGGGAAATGGCCAGCTTTCTAGCTATAAGGGGGACCCTGGCTTTCTGACAGGGCAGACGGGTGCGCAGTGCTGCCACTCATGGGGACAGCAAACGCTGGGGGGACAGCAGGCTGGTGGGCAGGGGCCGACTTCAGATTCGACGTGGAGGCACTCATAAGGCATCCACGTGGACACACAGAATGCAGTACGCTGCAGAGACTCTGGGGCTTGGTCTGGGCTGGGAATATTTGGGCATCCCTGGCATAGGGATGGGGTTGGAAGCCGATGGAGAGGCTGGGGGGTGGGTGTCCACTGGCTTCTACAATGCAGAGCCAAACCATTCAGGGGCACAGAGCAGGTGACGGGTGAAGTTGGCAATGCTCAGAGGGCACGTCCGGCCGGCCTCACCAAGTGCCCCCGGGCCCTCCCCGCTTCCATTCGCCACGCAACCCCAAACCACCACCGTGGCCTGCCCTGGCCCCAGGCTCCCCTGCCAGTTCCCTTTGTCACCAACGTCCTCACTTGGCAGCCTTTCTGCCAGTTTCCAGCCCATGTGACAATGTCACCACCAAGCCAAGTGGGAATTAATTGCACACTACTTCACAAGACAGCGTATCAAATCCATTCCCTTTACCCACTAATCAAAAAAGCAATCAAGTTTGTCTGTAGCAATCTGTGTTGTGCAAACTCCCAGAGCTTTTCCATCAGGCCTCGGGGGTTCCCCAGGGGCTCCCCGAGGTGAGCTTTTCTTTTGGGGGCAATGACATGGTTGGGGGAGAGGCACAACCAGGGGCGGCTGGATACAGCTGTGCACGTGTGTGTGTGAGGTGAGGTGTGCATGCACACATGTGTGGAGGTGTGTACAGGAAAGCGTGCCCTGAGCCCCCTGTTTACGCGAAAACGAGAAAGCAGCTATTTATGAGGCGCAGGCGAGCTTCGCCCTGCGGATGAAAGCGGTGTTCAGATCCGTTACATGTGGGGAATTAAGGCCCACGGCTTCCCTTTCACATTACAGTTGAGCAAGGAAGAAATTTTTCTTAAATACTGAAAATTGCTTTTATGATACTTTGGGGCTTTTTTCCCTTCTTAAATAAAAAGGAAAGATAGAATTACAGGGGAAACCAAGCTCCCTTCAGTTCAAAATAAACACTTCCCATAAAGAAAGGGATGCTTCTGAAGGGAGCATCAGCCATACATCTCCTCAAACGATTCCCCCCAACAGCCTCAGCTGCCCGGGGTCCTCCTCATGTCAGGGGCCTCTCATGGCTCCACAGCCGGTCGCCGGTGTGGAGCGGAAGCTCTGTGGGTCAGGGCACTGGGACCTGACTGCTCTCTGTCCAGCTCTCAATGACTTCATGTGACACGACTCATTCTCTTGCATTCGCTCTGTCTCTCTCGCAAGCTCAGCCCTTCTTCTGTCCTCTCCACTCTTGGCTTTGACTCCAGAAAATGGTTGACTCGCTGTCCCCAAGCAGCCCTGTGGGTCCCACTGCCCACGGGCACCTGGCTCAGGAGTCTATTCCAGGCCCCACCTCCTCCAGGAAGCCTCCCTTGACCAGCCAATGGGAGGAGTCTCTCGATGACCCAGCGGGGTCACGGGGCCGCCGTGAGGTGTGGGCTGTGCCTCGGGTGTCTACACACACTAGTTGTCATTGAACTCGCCACGTCTGCCGTCCTGCCTCGCCTCGCACAGGTGCTGGCCGGCTGCGGAAACGGCCACGCAGTAGGCATGTGTGGCCTGTGAGCCCGATGGTCTCTGCTGTGACTGCTCAGCTCTGGCTTCGTGGGGTGACAGGCTTGGAGGACAGGCAGGGGGTGGGGTGGGCGTGGTTGTGTCCTGGCTCAACTTCATCCATGGAGATCCGCACTTTGCATATATTTCATCTGTCATGAGTGTTATTCTCCCTTCGCCCCCATCCCACCCCAATTTTTTTTTTTTAATGGGAAAAGAATTCCTGGCTCACAAGCTATTGAAGAAAGTGGGACATGAGCTGGGTCTGGTTGCTGGGCCACCGTTTGCTAACCCCTGACCACCAGATGGGCAAGAATGAGAACTGCATGGTCTTGTGTAAAATGCCCCACAGCGATCTCCGTGAAGCAGTGGTTCAATACACCGTGCCCAATTCCCACGCCATGTGACCACGCAGGGTAAGGAAGGCGCAGGGAAGAACCCCACGCGTGGAAAATGACAGACCGCGCACACAACAAACACACCTGACCGTTCCGAACACATCGCATGTGCCCACTGCCGTCTCTGGGCAGCCTGCAGAGGGCCCGGTCGTCTTTCGAGTCACACTTGCTTGTGTTTGTTTTCTGGGCCTGAGCATGCTGTCCCTCACCCTAATGCCTTGTGTAAAATGAGCCAAATCCTGGGCACAGTGCTTGGGCCACAGGACTTGCTGGCATGTGGTAGCTACTCAGTGAGAAACATGGCTTTCCCTACATGTGGGACACAGCAGAATTCAGTGGAATAAGGCCGCTAGCGCAGGATGGGGGGTGAGGGGGTGCCCGGAGCCTCTTTCCTCCTGAAGAGCAGAATACCCCCTTAGGGCCTTGACCACCTGGGAAATCTCTTTTCTGGAAAGACCCTTTCATTCTGTTTTCTGGGCCACCTCCCACAGGAGGCAGGACACCCCCAGAGCTAAAGCGAGCTGCTGGCTTGTGTATCTGGGCAAGTGCGAGCCCAGCATCCCACTCCACAGTTTTCGGGAATGAACATTCCTGACATTGCCGCGTAGGACCCTCTGCAGCGGCAGCACCCGGCATGGCTGCCACGAGCCACGTGTGGCAGCTCAAGTCCCATTTCAAGTTCAGTAGAACGAAACAAAACAGGAACTTCAGCTCCTCAGTCACACTAGCCTCATTTCCAGCACTCAACAGCCATGCGCAGCTAGGGGCCACCCCAGTAGATGGTGTGGAACATTCCATGGCAGACAATCCCACTGGGCAACGAGACGCTGGAGAAGGGGGGGGGGTCCAGTTCAGAGATGCTTGGCTGAGACCCCAGGGGCTGAGATTTGGGGAAGCCAGGGTTGGCGGGGAGAAGACTTGTGGAGGCTGGAACTTTCGGGACATGGCTCCACTTTGGGGGAGCTGGAAGGTTCGGAGGATGGTGCCTATCTTTCCACCTGGGCTAGCTTCAGCCAGGCAGGGGGTGTCTCCCCAGCCCCCCCTGCTGCTTTGACTATGATAGAAAAGCTCACGCCCCAACTCCCCTCTTCATCCCCTTAAAGCCTCCCCTAAGGCAGGGATAATGCCTGCTGTGTCCCCAGACCAAGGCAGTTACACAAATCTGGTCCCCAATCCGCCTTATGGGGGTCCCACTGTTACTTCCTCCGCAGCCCTCTTGCACCAGCCCCCAGCAGCCAGGCCATCAGCGGGGGGCTGAGCGCTGGGTCAGGCTTGTGGGGGTGGACCCCACGGTCCCCCGGGGGCCTGGCCTGGGGCCCCCACTGGCCTCACTTCTCTCCCACTGTTTTTAAAAATGTGTCCTGGAGAAAACAAGACAACAGAAGGGAAAGAAAAACACATGGAGAAGGTAAGGATTTAACCCTGTTTTGAAGGGAGGAAGGGGCAGCATCCAGTTACTGAGAATGCTCCTGGCAGGGGCAGGGGAGAGGCAGTGGGGGGCAGGGGAGAGGCAGTGGGGGGCAGGAAAGAGGCAGTGGGGGGCAGGGGAGAGGCAGCCACGCCCTCTGAAGGGCCACCCTGGGCTGGCCGGCTCCGATGGGTAGCGTTGGTGGGAGTAGATTTCATGTGAACGAGTCCTGAGCGCTGTCTGCTCTGTGCAGGCCTGAGCATCTGTCCTCCACAAGCCCCCAGTGTCCCCAGAGGGACAGAGAGACGAGCACACAAAACGAGATAGACTAGCCCTGGGGCCAGGTGTGAGGGGCCCCAGGAGAGCGTGCGATGGAGCCCCTTTTTCATGCTGCAGGTCAGCAGAGTCACCTAAGACGAAGTGACATTGGTGCTGAGCCCAAGTGTGAGGAGCTGGCCAACAGGTGGGCAAGACCAGGCCAGTTGCACACGGAACGTGTCCCGGAGGGGTCGGCCTGGGCACAGCCATCACCCCCTCCCAGCTTTCCCACCCGAACCCTCCATTCGGACAACAGGGAGTCCATGAACCTGCAGACTGTTCTGCCGAACCCCCACGGGGATGCGTGATGAGCAGGTGGCAGATGGTCTCGCATGTGAAGTGACGGCCCTACGACCTTGACGGCTCTGCACTTCTCTGCACATTGAGACAGATTTCCCGGAAGGACTATGGGGAGCTCCGGATTCAAGCCGAGTGCCGGCACTGGACCAGAACTTTCCATCTGACCCCACAGCTTCCCCTCCTCCAGCATCTTTTGTGCTCTCTTCTCTCCTGCTCCAGGGGGCTGCCGTCCTCCCAGTGTGACCCAAGGGGAAAGAAAGTCTCTTCCAGATCTGAGGCGGCGGCACCAGGAAGGGACTGTCCCCGGCTTTGGCTGGGAGTTCTGGGGTTCCCGGTGGGGCATGAAGGCACCTGGGCAGAGCGGTAGAGCTCTCAGGATGGGGTTAGACATGGTTCCTTCGGTGCCAGAGCTTTGACATCCCAGGAGAAGAATGTGTTCTTCAAAAGCAGGTGTAAGTGGGAACCCTCCAGCACCTTCCATCCCCCCAGACCACTGGCCCACACAGACCCCAGTAGGCACCGGGGAGCTCTCCCATGGGGATGATGGCGGGGGGCGGGGGGTTTCTCTTGCCTCTTGCCTTTACATCGTCCTGCACACAGGCTCCTTGGGGAAGACCAAGGCAGGCTGCCCAAGGTCACGCGGCCAGGAGGCGGCAGAAGGGGACTCCCTCCCGCCCCTGCCTGGCCCAAAGCCCTGGCTCATCCCCCACATGCCACCCTCTGGCAACCTCACTCCAGTGCCCACGCCACTGGCTGAGGGTCAGGCCTTCTGCAGGGCCTGCCTTCACCAAAGACAAAGGGACAGAGGCTTGGGCTGCTCCCAGGACTGTTCTCGCTGGTTCCTATTAATCCAAGATTAGACCAAATGATTCAATTCACATGCTGCCTGCAAAAGCACTGGGCCTCAGAACTTGTTAAATAGTGAATTGCTTTAAAATTAGTTTGAGCTAAATGGATTGTAGTCTGATTTGGCCTCTGGGGTTGGGTGACAGGAGAGATCTGGAATATTAGATCATCAATGACCGGGCCTCCAGCCGCCAGTCTGCTAACACAAGCTGCGACGGCGGCCCTGCTGTGTCAGGGGGCCGAAGCCAGAAAGCAAGGGGGCCGCCAGGGCCCCCCAACCCGAGGCCTGTGGGTCCCACAGGCGGACACCACCCTGGTTAGGCGTAGGCTTCCCCGGGAGGTCCCTCGTGGCAGTGGCGGACGGGCTCCCAGAGGTTCATCCTGCAGAGCCTTCCGAGATCAGCTGCCCTCGGTGACCTGGGATTCCGTGACATCAAGTCGGTCTTTTGGCCAAGTTGTCAAATGTGTCCTGTGCTCAGTGCCGTACGTGACCCAGGGGGGTGTGAGCCCCTGGGTTGAGCCCCCAGGGGGGTGTGAGCCCCTCTCTGCAGTTGTGGGGGCTGGGGCTCAGAGACGTCAAGACTTGGCTCAGGGTCACACGTATCAGGGCTGGAATCTGAGCGGGGCAGGAGGTCGGGTACATACACAGGAGGGACACTGGGGACCAGGTGGGCCAAGCCGGGCTCTGAAGGTTAGGTCCTCAGAGCTGGAGGCAATGAGGGACAGAGAGAAACCCAAGGGAGGCAGCAAACTTCTTAAGGCTGGCAGTGTGCCAGGGAGGGGGCCAGGAGGAGCGGGCAGAACCTGGCAGCCTGGGACCTGCGTGCAGGTGCCCCAAGGCCCCGCAGAAAGGGCCAGTGGCTCCCCGCCCCTGGAGACTGGAGAACACCCCCCCCCCACACCTGCATCACAGGGGCTCAGGGGGGTCTACGTGGGGGCAGCAGAGAGGGCCAAGGACAGCCTCCAGGTGGGCGGGCGCTGGTCTGAGGGCAGGAGGGAGGAGGCAGTGTGGGGTGGGCCATGGAAGAGACTCCGTTCTCACCCCGAAAGCTCCCCTAACCTCTCCACAGAAAGTTCTAGACCACCTTTATAGCTGAAAAGGGACCTAGAGAGAAAATGAGGAGAGGTAAGGGGACAGAGTGGACTTTCCAGGGACCATGGCCCAGGGACCAGACCCACAACAGTGCACAGAGCTGCCTGGGTCCCGGCCGGAGGGCACCCCGGGGCTGCCTTCCCCGGGAGAGGCTGAGGTGCAGAAGCAGGACGAACTACGGCGGCTGCACACCTACCCACAAC
Source organism: Craseonycteris thonglongyai (assembly GCA_004027555.1). NCBI lineage: Eukaryota > Metazoa > Chordata > Mammalia > Chiroptera > Craseonycteridae > Craseonycteris > Craseonycteris thonglongyai. Next base: position 81,158 of record PVKE010000011.1, on the reverse strand, counting down.
GTGAGGGAGGAGGGCAGCCGAAATCAAATACGTTTTTAGACAAAAGGCATAAAAATCATGGTTAAAGGCATAAATAAAATCTCAGGAGCTTCAGCTTTATTGTTTTGGGGATCCAGGACTAATAACTTAGTGGGCATAAAATGGAATGGAAGCTAAAAATTGATAATAAGGTAAATTTAGATTTAAAGGGGGCTGACCGAGGCGCGAATCTCAAGCTTCCGGAGACCAGGGTCGTGGGGAGGGGGCTGGTCCGGTCCCTGTGGTCTCTCCACTGGCTGCCTCCCTCCTGACAGGGCACTTGATGGCCCCCACCCGCCCGCTTTCCCACCCAGGGGCCCTCAGCCAGGCCTGTGTGGGCTGCTCTCCATACCCCGTCCCCAGCACGCACCAAACTGCATTGGGGAACCAGGCTACGGGATCAGTGGCAGGTCTCCGAGATCTCCCCTGGCACCCGGCCCTGCAGGGGCCCCGGGAGGGTGTCCTTCCACCCGCGCTCCGCACGCGGGGGTGCCAGGTAGCTCAGCGCATGTACACGTCCCCGCCCCCACGCAGCGTCCTGTGCTTCCAGCCCGGTTCAGCACGTCCTGGCTGTTTCCATCTCAGAAACTCCCTAAAAGTACTGGGCATGCATAATAAATAAATAAAGTGAAATTTCCTTTCTCTCATCAAAGTGTATTTGCTGAGACCTATTTCTTGGAGCCCTGCCAAGTGGCTGAAACTGGTCTTGAAAGAGGTTTATACTGATCACAGCCCCCCTCCCAGCTCCCTGCTCCTCTCCCCTCCCCCTCCCCACCACAGGCAGCCTGCACCCGAGGTCTCTGAGGAGGAAAATGCACCCCCACAGCACCCCTTGGTCTGGCCTGCCCCTTGACCCTGAACATCTTAACAGGGCTTCGCACGTTATAGCCAAAGGGATGACAAGGTGGGGGACAAGGTGCCTCTGCGGGAGGCCAGGGGCTCCGTCTGTCCTTTGGTGCTAGGAGTTGTCAGGGTGCGCCCCCAGTGGCTGGCCCCCGTCCTTACTCACCCTCTGTCCCCAGAGGAGCAAGGATTTGGGAGGTGCAGACAACACCAGGTGGGCTCCCGGAGCCCCCAGAGACCATCCTGCTGGCATGGAGGGCACATGCTGCCCAGAAAGCAGCCTGCTGCCCAGGCCCCGCCTGCTCAGCACTCGGGCTGGGGTGCTGGCATTTCTGGCTGTAAATACTGCTTTGCTCCAGAGCCTGCTAGAACCCGGCTCCCAGTGCCACACCTCCCGGCCCCGGTGACACGAGTCAGGACACCAGCACTCCTGGACGGACGCAGCTGTGAGCAGCAAGGGAGTCCAGCAAAGGAATTGTTGCTCCCAAACAGGCCACGGGGTTTTGTTTGTTAAGGAGGTGGAGGGAACGTGGGACCGAGTCTGTGGCTATGTTAATGGGAAGCTGGGCTCCCTGCCAAGACATTAAGTGGAATCGAATTCCTGAAACCAGCTTTAATCAGCAGATTTTTAAGGTTAGAATTACTCTCCCCTCTCGAAGTCTTGCCAAGGTTAATTTGGGCCCGAGCATGCAGAATTAATGGGCTGGACAGAGGGAACTGGCCTTTTCCTGGTCTTCTCTCAAGTTCACAAAAACATCCCCAGGAAGGGAGAGAGGGTGTCAAGGAAGAGCCTACCTGTGGATCGAGCACCGGGCATCAGGCGAGGGGTCTGGGGCGGGGGTCAGAAGCACATGCAGACAGAATCACGCTCCAGCCAGAGGTGCCAGCAGAGGCAGCGGGTCTGGGGGTCTCGGGAACCTCAAGGACGTCCCCAGCAGGTCTGCTCCCTCTAGACACCAATGTGCTGGGAACACCTGTGGACGTCCTGTCTCACAGCCCTGGTGGCATTTAGTGGCAGCATGAACCTTGGCTATTTCACTCGTCTCCCTGAGCTTTGATTCGCTCAGATGTAGAATGGAAATGAGTCATGCTAATGACGCTGATGACAATAAAGTGTGGTTTAAATAACAGCTACACAGGAGCTCTCTGTGGCTTAGCAGAAAGGAGGGCCGGCACTCAAGGGCTGTATGACCTTGGACTAGAGACCTCCCTTCCTATGAATAAAGGGCTATGAAGAACATTGGCTCTCACGGGAAAAACAAGGGAAAGGGGACTGTCCCCAAAGAGCCCTGAGCCCTCAGGCTCTGCCTGGTCAGCACTGCTGTCCAGGCCTGGGCACGTGTGGAGAGCTGAGTGGGGGATGGGCCCCTCCCCGAGTGACACAAAGCACTTGTGACTCTGGGTGGGGCACGTGGTGTCTGAATCTCAGCACCCTTGTTAGAAGGTGGGTGGGGGCTGACCCCGACCTTGTAGGTTTGCTGGACTAAATGGCAATGTTTTCAATGACTGGGGCATGGAGGTCTTCCATAAAGCCAGGCTTCCTGTTTCCCAGGTACCTCCTAGCATTTGAGGATGAAGTTCCACAGGGACCTTATGTCAGCACCCTATCCCTGCCCCCACAGCTTCGGATAGCTGCCTGACACAGACCCCTGCTCAGGCTGTGTGTGGCGGTGGCGGTGGCGGTGGGGGAATGTCACCCCTGTCCTTGCCTCCAGCTTTCACAAGTAGCCAGGCCTTGTTTGAAAATAAGCAGCAGCTGCCTGATGCTCCTAAATTAGAACGCTGCCCGCAAGCAAATGGACGGGAGAAAGTCCGATTCCTCAGGGACCCCGAGTTCTGCACTCCTTCCCGTCCAGTTAGCCAGGACCCCGCCTTTGGAAAAAAGTCAGGTGCTCCTAACTCTGCTCAGGTGTCCCCCAAAGTTCCCAGCTTTCCTCAGGACCAACCAGACTGACGTGGCTAAATGAACCCCAGCTCAGGGGGCGGTGGAGCCTTTCCCGGCCCTGGCGGGGCTGTGGGGGCTGGGGGCAGGGGCAGGGGAAGGAGGCCTAGCGGTAAGGACAGGGCAGCAGCTCTAGGTGAAAGGGAGCCCACCTCCCTCCTTCTCCCCCTGCAGTGGGGGGCCTTCCATCCACCACAGCCAACGCCCTGTCTTCCACTTGCATGTCAGAAGATCGCCTTCTACGCTGGAGAGAGGACGGAAGGCCGGCGGCACTCGTCTGCTGACCGGAGCGCAGCCTGAGTGTCCCGGCCTCCAGGGTCCCCAGTCCCACAGCGGGAGAGGTGGGGATGTCGCGCAAAGCCAGCGGGTGCCCGGGGCACAGCTCTGAAGTGCACCCCACCCAAACCACCTCTCACATCACCCCAACCCAAAGCCTGTGAGCACCCCTCCCGTCGGCCCCTTTACCTGCATTGCCAAGACCCTCGAAAGCCCTGTCCCCCTGGCCCCTCCCGGGCCGATGGGCCCGTGCCCACTCCACAGTGAAGGCGGTGGCTTGAAGGCAAGACTGTCCCCACCCTTCTCTGTCACTCCCGTCTGGAGGACATGCCCAGCTCCCCGGATGAAGCAGCCTGGCGCCCACCTCCTCCTCGTTTCCCGACAACACAGCACCACCCCCAACGTTCAGTCCCATGACTGTGTCCTCCCTCTGCGTTCTTGGAGCCTGGAGTGCCAGTCAGGTGGAAGGCTATTCCAACGTCTCTTTGGGAACTTCCAGAGAAACTGTCCTTCAAAAGTTAAACACAGCATTGACCATGTGACCTAGCAATTCTCAACGAATGAGAAGCAGGCATGACAGTGAGCAGAGGCACGCTCACGTCCAGGCCGGCGCTCCTCACGGAAAACGGGGACAGCCCACGGGAGCCTCCGCAGCCGGGTGGGTGCGCAGACGCGGCACCGGTGGACTGTTGTTCCTGCGTGAGAGGGCACCAAGTGCTCACAGAGGCTACAACTTGGACGAACCTTGAAAACATGTTCAGTCAAAGCAGCCAGACTCACAGGGTCACATATTGTGACATTGCTTTTATATGAAATGTCTGGAATAGGGAAATCCGTAGAGACAGAAGGCAGGTTTACCAGGCGCCGGGGGAGAGGGGATGAGGGGGTGACTGTTACGCTCTGGGGTCTCCTTTCGGGGGGATCAAAGTGTTTTGAAAATAGAGGGGATGGCTACTCACTGCTGTGAATGTGCCGGGCCGGCACCTTTTAAAATCACTCACTTTAAAACTCAGAGACTAGGTGCCTCACCCCGATGGTTCATTTTATGTTACGTGAACGTCGCCTCAATTATAAAAACAAAACTTCAGCCTAGACACAGATAAGGGACAGGGACCCATCTGCACCCAGTCCCTGGAGAAGCTGTCCCAGTTTCAGGGACTGGTGGGGACATGGGGACACAGGCCATCTGCAAGTCCACCAGCAGGTGGACATGCGCTTGCTGAGCACCCGTTTCGTGCTGAGCCCTTTCGAGGTGCAGGACGAAGAGGATTCGATGAGTAACCCGACGAAGTGACCTGCCCTCTCCCCGCAGCCGCCCAGAACACGACCTGCAGCTCTGAAAATCCACTTTGCAACCCCAGCACTCCAGGTCCTGAGAGGTGCAATCTGGATGAGAACGCCAGGCAAACAGCGGGCAGCTGGAACGGGTGGGGAGGGCCCGCGGGGGCCGGCTGGACATGCCAAGTAAAGCCAGAGCATGGCCTGTCTGGACCAGGGGCATCTCAGGGCTCAGCGATTGTCTGTAAGTCTAGCAGCCAATCATACAGCCGTTAACGCAGTGCTCGGCCTGGGCCTCTGTACTTACACCTGCTTCTCCCAAGCCAGCGAGCAGCGCCTTCGCCGGCCTCCCCGGGGAAATAACAGATTGTCCTGCAGCCTCTGAGAGATGAGTCTCCCAGGGCTGAGGGCGGTGGGCTGCATTCTTAATAGGGAGGTGTAGGCATCCACCTTTAGCTGTTCTCCCTGCCTTGTGATAGAGCTGCAGTGCTGGGAAGAGAGGGTGCAACATTTTAACGTGCGTAACGACAGGCAGGCTGCATGTGGGACAAATCTCCTGGATGTATAAAATGGGGAAGAAACAGGCTTTCTGTCACCTGCAACTCCTCGGCAGTGTTAAAATACGCCGCCTTGGAATCCAATATGCTGCTGACCCGCACGGCGGTGCTGAATCTCGCGGGCGCTGGTGGAGCGGCACCAGGCACCTGGACAAGTCGTCCCACCTGTCTCTATTTCTGCATCTGGGCTGCTCACCAGACACCAGCGGCACTGAATGGCCCCCCCAGCCCCTCCACCCGAGAGGTGAGCTGAGGCCTTGGGCTTTCCCTCCTGCTGTCACTGACAGATCTCTCGTGTGAAGCCACACTCTCCGAGCCAAGCTCAGCTACCTGGGTTGTGTCCTGGGAGGTCAGGGTCTGTCCCAGCACATGGTCCTTCCTCCAGGACATGGAGGCTCAAGCACATTCCAGCCCCACTGAAGTATTGGATTTGACACCTTCTTGCCTGTCGGCCCAGGGAGGCGGAAGTGGCAGCCTTGCGTCAGGTGTCATTTATCAAAATTCTGCACAGGGGGGCCCCTGCCCCATGCCTGCTCCTGCAGCAGCTAAGGGGGGGGGCCCACCAAGCCTGTGGCCTCTGCTTCACCCCAGAATTTGCCCAGGGAAGAAGAGGGAGACCTGGGCAAGGTACCCAGACTCTGACCTCTGCAAACACCCAGGGCCAGTGCAGGGGAGTGGGGAGAAGAGGTGGGGGTCTGCTCACCTGCTGGGGACTCAGTGACACAGGAGATTGGTGAGGAGTTTACTGAGAGCATGGCCTCTGGGGGCCGAGTGAGCCTGGATTCACTGTACCCGTGGCCTTGCGCAAGCAGCTTAGCTCCCCTGGGCCCGAGTGTCTGTGCTGAGCAAAGGGGAGAAGATCGCGTCTACCTCCCTCGGTTGTGAGTGCTGGCCTGGGGGGACGCAGGCACCGTCTCTCAAAGCCAGCGTTGGGGGTCTGGCATCAGTGCAAGCCTCGTCCCCAAGAGGCAGGAGATGAGGGGGTCTCTGCCCGCTGAGTGCTGCTTTCATGTTGGGGAGACACCACCCATGTTGAAAACCTTCTCAAGGACATTTGGCCCCAAACCACTCAGAAGTGCAAGAGACCCCACAGGCCTTATCCACCCACCAGGCCAGGCTGAGTTTTTGCTAGTCAGGGGAGGTTGAAAAAACTGGGGATACCTACTCACCCACCAACCCACAGGCGATGCCTACTGACAGCTAGACCAGATGTCACACAAGGAGTGGCGGGACCAGTGTACAGTTTGGGAGAAGCCTGGAGAACCCCAACCCCCTGCCCCCACTTCCCCCAGAAGGGACCTTGGGGGGTTGAGGCCCAGTTGCTGGTCTGACATACGGTGGGTTCACACACCTCCCGCAGTGGCATGTACTGGGGTCCCACAAGCCGGGAGGCGGCCCCTTTGGTCCGAGAGCAGTCTTCACAGCCCTCAGAGGTGCCCCCTAGAGGACACGCCGACCAACGCGGGCTCTGCCCTGTGACCTCCCGGGTCACCCCCCTTCCCTCTGACGCCCAGTCAGGGCATCAGGGGTCTCCTGCCCTCCCAGGCTCCTCCTGTGAGCAGGATTCCCTGTGCCCACAGGAACGGAGCCCCAGACAGATTCTCACCCTTTCAGAGTCTCTGACAGGCCACGCTGCCTTTGTGATCAAATATTGTTATATTTACCTAAGGATCTGTTAGGAAGCAATTTTTGAGATGATGAATATTTAATGCAATATTTAAATATTTAATAGGAACTTCTTCCAAACCTGACTTAATAATCCATGTCACAGGGAGAGGAAAATGGGGGTTGTGTTTTAACATTTTCACTTCCTCCGTTCTCGCAATGTTTGCTGGGCTTGTTTTTTTCCACGGCAGAGTTTTAATTATACTCAATATTCCGGAGAGAAATTCTTTTCTCATTAAAACTTAACTCTTGCCGACAGCAAGGTGATCAGGTGGGTGGAAGACGCATTGACTCGAAAAGTGTTTGGAGCTAAAAGGGACTGTTGGGACTGTCTACTCACCGGCCCAACGCCTTCACTCTCCAGAAGCAGAACGTAAGGCCGGAGTGGCCACGCTGAATCCGGGGCAGGGCCAGGCTTCCGGGCCACGGCCGGAGGAACCGAGGTCTTTCGGACCCCAGACACCAAGAGCTCCATCTGTGACCCCATCTGACTCCCAAATGTTTGCCTGGATCAAGGTCCAGCTGCCACCCAGCAGGGCTGACATCCGGTGACACCTCCAAGCTGCGGTCCCACTACCTCTGGGTATTTGTAGCTGCAGGAAATTGTGATTTTCATCACTTAGGAGGTGACCTCAGCCTTGAAAAATTCAAACCCAGTGCAAGACTTCTCACACGAGGGTAGACGTGACTGAAGGTCCAGCCCCCGCTGGAGGCTAAGGTCTTGCCCGGTCCTGAGTGCCCGCCTTATCCCGCACCAGGCAGCCTGTGCCTCCCAGTCCGGGGCTGACCCTGTGGGGGACGGGTCTTGGGATCACTCCAGGCAGGGCTGCCCCGCTCGCCACCCTGTCCAAGTTCACGCTGGGCACTTGGCTCTGGGCACTCACCGCCTGCAGTTCAGCCTGACCCAGCCTCACAGCCCTGCTGCGGGCAGTGGGCACCACTGTGCCAACCATCCCCCAGACTCAGCTCCAACCTCAACGGCCGTAGGCTCGCCCTGCCCCAAGTCTGCCCCCATCCGTGGGGCCTTCTGTACCCTCTTCTCAGAGCCACATCCTTGCCTGCATGAATCATTCCAGAAGGTTCTAGCTCCCTCTTTCCCAGCATTCTAGATCTCCCAGTTGGGAGACCCATGCCCTTTCCCTCCACTCCTTGGCCTTTTCTTGGGTCTCATTCGTCCACACCTCCCTCCCCGCCTGCCGTCTGCTGGGTGCAGCCTTCAAACACTGCAGGGTGTTCACGCCTCCTGGAAGGTGCCTCCTACCTCCCACCTGATGCCCAGCTGTACCCTCTCCTTTGTGCTACGGCGGTGGCTGGGAGATGCTTTTATTAGGGACCTCTTACTTAGCACCTCGGGCTGTTTTCCAGCCTGTCCCCTTACTTGGCCGTAACTTTTATGAGGGTGTAGGTACGTATCACTCTCATTTCTGTACTCTCAGGGCCTGGTGCGGTTTCTGGCCTAGCATGGTTGCTCCGCTGTTTGTTGAATAACTGCTTGAGCACACAGCATACCTTTAGACCTCTGTGCCTCTGTATCGTCTCTGCTTTGGTTCAGGAGGGCTGGGCAAAGCCTGTTCCAATGCTCAGTGAACCTATGTTTGTCCCTCAGGGTGCCGTGCCAACACTCGCTTCTCTGACTGGCTCCAGCTCCCCCGGGCAGAGCTCAGTGGCCCTTCCTTGGGACCCCACACCCCCTGCTCTCTGGCATCTCAAGGAGAGCTTCTCTGCTCCTCCCTCCCTCCGGAGGCGGGCAGGAACTGGCCTCTTTATTATCTGCCCCCGCCCAGCGCCCGGCTGTGCCGCACGTCTGTGCAGACCACAGCGTTGGGCACACAGTGGACTCTTAAAAGCTGCTCGACACTGTTCATAGTGGCCAAGCCATGGAAACAACCAAAGTGTCCTGTGACAGACGACGGATAAAGAAGCTGTGATGCACATATGCAATGGAGGATCACTCAGCCACAAGAAAAGATGAAATACCAACATTTGCGACAACATGGATGGACCTTGAGCTCATCACACTAAGCAGAATAAGCCAGACAAAAAAAATCAAGAACCACGTATCTGCACTCACAGGTGGAATATAAAACTGAAAGCAACAAAGAAACAGAAACTCATGGACGCAGTCAATGGTTTAGTGGTTACCTGAGGGTAAGGGGGGAGGGGGAGGGAGAGGAGGGAGGGGGAGCTAAATATATGGTGATGGAAGAGCTGTACACCTGGAACCTATGTGATGATTACTGACCCATGTGACCCTGATACACTTAACAATAACAAATGCGGCTCCAGACGATCTGGGGTCCCAGGGCAGAGCTGAGCCCTGCGTGGGGTGCCGGGCACGGGCCCAGGCCCCAGGCCACAGGAAGGGCATGACAGACGAAGAACTGACATTTTTAAGATGGTGACTCTTTTCACAAGGGGTCTTTAATTATTCAGCAAAGCAGTGGAGGAGGCCAGTTCAGCAGGGAGTGAGCGTTTTAATCTCACTGAGCATCAGCGGGTTTCCTCCGAGTGAGAGAATTCAGCTTCTCCTGCCTGCTCCCCACCCCGAACTCTCGCTGCCCCTGCCTGGAGCCTGAGGAACAGGGCTTACTGACTGATGGGTGTGTGACATTGGCTCAGCCAGACCAAGGCCAAGGTTTCTGGTCCTTGTGTCCAGGCAGAGCTGTGGGAGGCGGCGAGGCCCCCTCGTCTGGGCTGTGTAGCCGAGGCCCCCTGCAGAGGCTGCCTTGAGACCCTGGACAGGATGTACGGAAGTAAAAGAAGATGGAAAGGGCATGGGATCCGAGGGGCAGGGGCGGTTTGTGGGGGCCCACCCCCTGCCTAGACCCCCCGTTTTCCCCTTCTTCCCCAACTACCGCATCGAGAGACAGCACTCGCACAGGCCACTCAAGGCCCCGTCCTGCTCAGGGACTGGTCTACTGCACACCAGCCGCAGAGACGGTCCTCATTCCGCACTCGCCCGTGTTCTCTGTCCCACGTGAGGCCCGGGCCCGGGTGCCCAGAAGACACTGATCCGGAAGGCTGGGCCGGGGCTCTTCCGCCCTGTCTGCTGTCTCTGGCACAGCCACCATCTCTCTTTGGTGTTACGAGGCCACCTTGACTCAGCATCCAAGAACTCAGCAAGCATTCGCCGAGGCGTGCCCCGTGCCAGGCCCTACGCCAGGGCGGAGGGTGCCCAGCCTCTGAGGCCACACGCCGGGTGTGCGGAGACACGGGGTCATGCACACACGCGGGGCGGGTCACGAAAGTGACTGGATCCTAACGAGGCTGCAGAGCGGTGTGGCTGCCACTGGGGCTTTGGCCTGGGAGGGGAAGCAGCCCACTGGGACTGGGAGCTGACGTTCCCTCCATGTCAAGGAGGCCGGAAGTCCAGGGAGAGCGTCCCCGGGGGTGAGAACCGCAGGTGGGAAGAAGGGTGCGAAGGCCGGGGACTGAAAGGGGAACAGGTGTCTGGGTCCAGAGAGTCCACAGGGAACGTGGTGCCTGGGCAGGCCAGGGGGCGGGCAGCCTAGGCGGGGAAGGACGCTTCCTTCTGTGTCTCAGCGAGGAGGCCGCCCACCCCGAAGCCACTCACAGTCAAGGCCACCCCTTCAGGAGCGCTGATTCGGAAACCCAAGTCCTCAGTGTGGCCGGGAGCTGCCGCCCTCCTCATGGCTGTCCCTGCAGACGCCCCATCCACGGCCTCCTCCCTGCCCTTCTCTCCCCTGGAATTGGCTCTTGCCTTCCTCACACAGACTCAGCCCCAGGCTCTCCCAAGGCTCCTTCCTCCAGAAAGCCTCCTGGTCCCTGCAGGAGCCAGGCCCCCCGGGGGCTCCCCGCGGGCTCCCCCAGCCCCGTGCCCCCTCACGGCATCACCACCTCCAGCATCGAGTGGCGAGCGGGACCCGCGTTTGCCGTTTATTCCGCACAGGAAGGACCCCGGAGAGGACAGGCCCGCGGCTCTCATTCCTTACAATCTCTAAGAGCCGCCTGGTCCTGGCATACAGTAGGCACTCAAGAAATGTTTGCAGAGTGGGTAAGAGGCGCTTCACAGACATTACCTCATCTAATGTCAGCGCCCCCTAACGACGGAGGCACCATTCACACGCACACACCACCAGCGGGGCTCGGAGGCGAGGGAGCCGTGGCGGCAGGATTTGAACACAGGGCTGGACTGTATTCTCACCGGGTGAGCGATGCTGATGCCCGATCACTTGGGCGTCTGCTTCCCTCTGGAAGGTGCTGCATCGCCTCCATGCACAAGGCCCGGCCACTTCTAGGCAAGCGCGCCCCCTCCGCTCCCGGCTGCCCGCTCGGCTGTGCTTCCTTCGTTATCCATCTCAGTCTCATTTTCCCTTTGGGGAGGCTCTGTCCCCAGGCTGCCTGCGGCGAAAGCCCCCAGGAAGCAGGCGCCTGCTTGTGATGCAGGCCGGAGCATCGATCCGTCAACACGCTTGTCTGCTGTCTCTGCCGTCTCTTATTTATAATCCCGCTCAGATTAATGAATGACAGTGTTCTCATCACAGGAAATTTGATTAATCAATTTAAGTGCTTAATCACCACAGCCTTGTTCAGCGTGGAACATAAGGGAGCCTGCTTTGATGTGGACGAATTCCAGAAAGAAACGGGAGAGTGGGAACCCCACAGTCAGCATTTCTCCATGGAAACCTGAGGGATGCGGCAGCACTGAGACACTCCTGGGGTCCCCAGAAGGCGGAGGTGGGGGCCCCTGGGAGAGGACCGCTGGCTGGCACAGGCCTGGAGCAGCCCTCTGAAACTTCCGGAATTGAGGCCAGGCTGGGTCTCCCTTTGGCTGGATGAGGGGAACAGCGGGTGGCATAGGGAGAGCCACTGGGGTCAGGACTGGGGGAAGCAGGCATGACCAGGCCACCAGGCCTGAGCCCAAGGCTCCTGCCAGCCACCTGGCAGCTCCTGGGGGACACAGTGTCCGTCTGAAGAGCAGGACAAGCGGGAGCATGCAGCTGGCCCTACGGCTCACTCCTTCTCAAGGCCTCAGGTCACGATGCCGCCACCCCCGCCAAGCTGCCCCTTCGTCTCAGCCAAGGTCAGCTCCACTACCTGTGGGAGCTCAACGTGGGACCCCATCTTCCAGGAAGCTGCCTCTGAGGCTGGCCTTCGCTCTTCCAGGGGGGCTCCCGCTCCGCCCACCGCACAGCATGGCAGGGCAGCCCGTGCCCACCCCCCGCGTTCATCCGGAGCTTTTATGCCCACAGCAGGGTGCGCGCGGCCCTCTGAGGATTGAAAATCTGGGACCAACAGGGCCAGTGAAACCAAGACGGGTCAGCTTTCCGATGCCTCCAGGAGGGCAGAGGGAGGAGGGGCGGCTGTCACTCACTGAATGTTGACTGAGCAGCTACTACATGTGACATTCATTATTTAATCCCACGTAGCCTCATGAAGTAAACGTCACCATTGCCACTGTACGCCTGAGGAAAGCGGGGTGCCTAGAGATGATGTCAGCAGAGCGGAGACAAGAGGAAGCCCAGTCAGGAGGGTTGGCAGCTGCAGGAGGACGGGGCCCGAGCTGCTGGGCTTCCAGGACCCGCCCCGGCTGCTCTCTTGAAGGAGAACGACTGTCTACCACGGACGGCTAGAACGGAGCGTGTCTCATGCTGTTTGTGGTCGCTGCTCTACCGAGAAAGGCTAATTTGGGAAATAGATTATGAAAATATATGCACTCTAAACGGCGTCATCCATCAGGCACGCAAGATGCAGACGGCTCCCGGGCTCCGGGCCTTCCTGGCAACAGGCTCCTTCCTGGGCAGCAGTCGGCCTGGCCAGGCTCCTTCCTGCGGGGGCTGCCTGGCTCTGTCCCAGGGGACCATGGCCACCAGGCTCCCCAGGCCCTAGGGAGGATGGAGACCGGAGGCCAGGGTTCCCATCTGCGTTCTGGTCCTCCACCACTGAGACAGGCCTGTCCAGCCTCCACAAAACATCATGGAATTCTAGGGGTGACCCTGTGAAGGGACCTCAGGCCTCCTCATTTCACACATGGAGAAATCAAGGCCCAAGAGGCCAAGCTTACTGCCCACGCGCGTCATGCAGCCTGTGGGGGCAGGTCCTCTGGACCCAGCAATCCCCAGGCACCCAGATTTTGCTCCCCTGAGGCTGATGCTCAGCTCTTTCCCTCCCTCTCGCACCCACACCCTGGAGGCCACCCCACCCATGTGCCTGCCTGTAATCACCATGGGGCAGTTCTAGCCGCACATGAGACCACGGGGTATCTCGTGTGAGGTCTGCATTCGGGAGGCTCTGCAAACCCGGGCACGGAGCCCCGCTCACCAGGACCCACAAGCTCACTACCCACAGGGTGCCCGATGGGAGCCAGCACAGACTGTGGGCAGAGGGCACAAGTACCCAGAATCTGGCTTCAGCTGCCCCACGTGCCTGGCCCGGAGGGAGGGCCCCTCACCCTGCTCCTCCCACCCCAGGCTCCCTCGGGGCCTGTCATCGGCAGCAAAGGGGGACCAGAAGGTGCCGGCCTGCCTGCCTGACAGGAAGTGTCTGCAGTCAAAACTTCCTGGGCTGTAAAACAGGCCTTCAGGATGTCTCACGGGTGCTGCGGGGTCCTGGGGGAGCCCCTCCTGGGGGGCCTCAGAAGGGGGTCCCAAACAGCGGTGCTTCTGGAGAGCAGCCTGAAAGCCAGTGCACCTGGTACCGAGGACGGGGCCAGCGTCTCGTCCTGTGGCCCCTCCGCCCCTCACACTCTGCTTGCAGAGCTCCTGGGCTGGGCCTGGGGGCTGGGGGAGGGCACGGCTCCAATCAGTATTCCTACCAGGCTGTGGCCCAAGCTACCACCAAGCTGCGAATCTACTGGATAAATAAGGGCGGAGAAGCCCAGAGCCTCCCTCTGCTGCTGGCAAATGGGGCTTGTCTGCTGCGGGCACAGGTGGAGGGGTGCTCCAGCCCCCTCCTCTGCTCCTGTGAGGCTTCTGCAAGGCACAGTCCAGCCAGAACCCCAGGTTCACTGCTGTGAGCTCAGTTCCTTCCAGGCCCCCCTAGAAGCCAGGCTGCAGGGGGAGGGGGCAGCCCCCCGAGGGAGGCCATGGGGGGGGTCCTCTGCACAGACCATCAGCCCCAGGCCAATGTGACTGGGCCCCCCAAGGGCTGGGGCTGCAGCCAGCGGCCCCCACACCCCGTCCAGGCCGGCAGCTTCAGAACAGGAATGGCCGCTGGGCAAGGGCCCAGCCCGGAGCCAGGGCAGGATCCCACGGGGAGAGGCGCTGGGGGCCCAAACGGGCCCCGGAGCTCCGGCGTTCTCGGCCTTAGAGCGACCGGACCCCGCGAGCTGGGGTCTGGCAGCGGAGGGGAGCCCACAGGCCCCAGTTCAGCAGGGGCAGGCAAGATGATGCCACATTCGTTTGCGAACACCCTGCGCCGAGGAGGGGCCCCGGATACAGTGGGGGTGTAGGGGGCATAGGCTGAATTAATGAATGACTGAATGAACGAACAAACAGAACGGTACACTCGCCACTGTCCACTGAGACAGCTGTGTGCACACCAGCACTGCCCAGCCGAGATGGAGAAGGCAGCTGTCCCTGCCCCGGTGCTTACAAGGGGGCAAGGCCACCGCCACCAGTGAGCTGACCCCCGGGGGAGGGGCAGAGAGCTCTGCACATGCTCAGAACGGCCCAGGTGGACCTCATCTTTCCTGAGAGCAGTTTAGAAAGGAAAGAGCGGGAGAGCTGACTGCAGGGACACTGTGGGAGGGGCTGCCAGGAAGGTAGGGGACCAGCACAGAGGAGGCACTTGGGTGGAGCCCACAGAAATCAGGGCCCCCTTCCCTGCAGGGAGGGCTGATGGAGTTACCAGGGGCCCCTCCTTGCCACCGGCTTTGCAGGGACGGGACCCTCCCTGAGAGGGCTCCTGCAGCCGGGCGATGCCCAGAGGCCCTCACACATACGGGGGTGCTCTGGAGTGGCCAATCTAACAGGCTGATGGCTTCCAGAGCCCCCAGCTGCCCACGTCCCCCAGGAAGGGGTGCCAAGGAAAAGAACTGAGGTGTCATGAAGCCCCAGCCCCGCAGGCAGGGGTCCTGCTCTGGAGGGGAGGGCTGAGAGCTCTTCGCCCCGCCCTCATTTTCTGATGGGGCAGCTAGAAGCCTCAGGCAGAGCTCACCCCTCATGGGATGTAGGCAGCCTGGGGGCGGTGGGGGCAGGAGGGCATCTGGAGCTGGAGCACAGGGGCTTCCTGCTTCCTTCTGGGGGGCTGGTTTCTGCCAGGCTGGAGGCCTGCTGAGAGTGGAGACCCCTCTGGGGTCCTGAGGCAGAAGCTGTAAACAAGGGCAGGCAGGGTATTGGGCTCAGCTGCCTCCACCCTGCCCCCTGTCTCCTGGAGGGGCAGGGCCTGGGCATTTCCTGCCCACAGTGAAATCAGGGAGGCCACACACAGCTCTCTCCCAGGGAAGCTGAAAGACAGGGACCCTGGAAAGAGAGAGCCCAGGGGACAGCGAAACAGCACATTCTGTTTGGCTGCCTGAAACTTGGACCACAGAAGTTGCTGTTTCACGGAAAGGAGCCCCCGACTTTTCCCAGGGCTGTGCTCAGGAGGAGCTCCCTGCTCCAGCCCCAGCTCCCACCACGCTAGCCCAGCAGGGGGCCCCAGCAGAGGCTGCCTCACCCGGGTGAGAGCCCTTGCCGTCTCCCCCAGGAGGGGGTGGAGTGCGTGCCCCAGCTATTCAGGGAGGGCTGCTGGAAACGCCCGTGGGGCTGCCAGGCGGGCGGCTGGGCCCACGCTGTGCCCGGGGCTGAGGCACAGTGGGAGCTGTACCCCAGGTAGAAACTGGAAGTTTGGATGCTCTGGGGTCAGCTGTGATGGCCACCTGGGGGCCACCAGGCTGAGCCAGAGGCCATGGCATGGGCGCCCCACTTCTCTGCTCTGGAACAGGCTCCTTGGGGACTCCTTGGGGACTCAGCTGCTGATGGGTCCTGCAGGAGACGGCTCTGGGTTCTCAGAACCGGCCCAGGGGAGGGAGATGTCGGGAGGCTGGAACGCTTTACTCTCCCGGGCCGAGCAGGTACCTCTGAGTCGGCAGAAAGCTGCCCTCCCCGAATCCCCAGTGTCCTGCGCTTCTACTCCCTCATTGATCCGCATATCTTCTCAGGCCGGAAGATTTCTTAACTGTCATCACAACGTTGAAAGAATTGTGAGTTGGGAAACCATGCAGCATATTAAAGTCAGGCTGAAATATTGCCACAATACAGAGAAATATTTTATATTTATTCTCTTTTAGAAATTGTTATAAAGGGAATATAATGAGAATGTTGCAAACGAGCAGAATATTTTCTTCTAACCTGACAATAAAAATATGTCAAAGGGATGCATGAAACTCTAATAGGAAACAGCTGATGGGCCCTGGAAGGGCAGGAATTCAGCAGAGATTTTAGTCAATGCTTTTACTGGCCCATGGGGCAGAAATAGAGGTTTCCAGATCAGCTTTTTCTGTGGGTAAGCACACAGAGAACGGGAAGGGAAGAGGCAGGGCCTGGCACTGGTCAGAGAGCAGATATGCTTGCAAGGTTCTGAAGGCATGGAGCCGCACTGAGTCTAAAAATGTCAGACACATCACCACCACCACCTCCGTCCCCGTCGCCATCGCCATCACCATCATCATCTTCATCATCATTCCCACTATCCCTATCCCCAGCCCCCCACCATCCTCATCATCACCATCTCCACCATCATCATCCACCAGTAGCATCTGTATGACCTCCACCCCATCCCCCCACCATCCTCATCACCATCATCATCCACCAGTAGCATCTGTATGACCTCCACCCCATCCCCCACCATCCTCATCACCATCATCATCCACCAGTAGCATCTGTATGACCTCCACCCCATCCCCCCACCATCCTCATCATCATGCTCAGCATCACCACCATCACCACCCCCATCATCATCACCACCATCACCACCACACTAATAGTTCCCATTTGCTGAGCACTTACAATGTGCTGTGCACTCTGCTAAGAGCTTCACATCTCAACCTCAAGCTCACCGCGTGGACACTCTTCTGTTTATGAAATGCGGAAACCAGCGCCCAAACTGGTTTAGGTGGTGGAGCTCAAATGGAAAGCTCATTCACCCGGGCTGCAAAGTCCTGACAATACTGGTCTCGACTGGAAGAGCCTTCCATGGACCAGAAAGCACTTGGCCCATCTCAGGACGGTGAGGAATCTCCGGAAGGAGCCTTTGTGCTGGGTGTCCATACACTTCCGTCTTATGCCACCACTGTCAGGGGGCCAGGGGACAGTCCACTTATTAAACACCCACAGAAGCCCTGCCGTGTGCCAGGCCCCAGGGCTCGCTATAGGAAGCAGACACACAGAGACCCCCAGCTCCAAACCAAATACGCAAAGGCCATGGGACTAAAGGAATCATTCTGACTGGGCTGGCACAGGGGTGGAGGGGTGGGGGGGCCTTTCTGGAAAAGGAGGCACTTGAACTTGGCTTTGAAGGACCGATACAATTTTGCCAGGTAGATGGGGCATTGTGGGAAAGTAGAGGAGGAGCCAAGTTCTGAGTGACTTCAGATTAGTGTCACCAGGAGGATGTTGGGGAGACCCTGGTGGGAAGTGAGGCTGGGCCCCCACTGCAGATGGCCCTGACCTGTGCGGCAGGGGCTTGGACCTAACTCTGCGCCTTGGAGAGCCACTCAAGGCAACCGAGCAGGGCAGGGTCAAGAGAACACCCAGGTCCCCGACTGGAGGCTGAGCCCTTGGCAGAGTCCTAGAGGCAGCAAACATGCCTTAAACACACTTCTGTCTTCTCCCTCTTTCTGAACCCCAATTCTAAGGAGATCCCGTACTAATACAGACACTCACTGCACACCTACAACGCGCTGGGCACAGTCCTAGGTGCGGGGATCGGAAGGCTGAGGACACCAGACCAGGTGGGCATCCGGCTTCTAGGCACAGGGACAGAGTGCCCAGTCTAGGCCACCTTGACCACCTGGCCAGGGTCCTGCTCTAGTCTGTCCCTCCCAGCACCAATGTCCCCATGATACCAGTGGTCTCACTGCCTCTAGACAGCATATGTACGTGGTAGCTAGAACCTTCCAGAGACGCGATATTTTCTGCAGATACAACTCCGATGTTGACTGCTTCCGGTCCATGGTGAGTTGGAAGTGGGGGAGGGTGTATGGGGGTGGGGGGGTGGGCTACAGCAAGCCATACGCCTTTGCTCTGCCTCCGGTTAACTCCTCTAGTTCCCTGTTCATTCCTTCATGCCCAAGGAGGGCAGTTGAAAAAGGAAGACTAAACAGCAAGGGGCCTGGAGAATATTCTGGAACCCTGACTCAATTGTACCTCTGGGCTGGTCCTGGAGAACGTGCAGGGTCTGAGGGGCCAACCAGCCAGCAGGAACTCGCTGTCTCCCGGAGGATCTGCTGGGATTATAACTCTTCTCCAGACCGAGGAATGTGTGCAGAGGGCAGGAAGGGGCCATCCTGGGGGAGACTTTCTCAAATTGACATTCAATTTCCCATTGCTAAAAATACATCTGAAGCCAAGCCACTCAGGATTATAAAAGAGAGCCGAGATTGAACATTAAATACATGTGCACTCAATGTTGGGAAGGATTTGACCTTCAAAACTTCCTTTCAATGAATTCCCAAATAAAATACTATTTATACAGCTTAAAGCAAATTATTGTGTAGCCCCGTACTAAATCTTCACATTCCAATTTAGACTGTGCAGACCTTCCGGGAGCTCGGCTCCGCTGGCGAGTTCGTGAGAAGGTCTTTCTGAGCCCACTGCTGCAGAAACGCCGAGTTTGGATCGCTCACGATCAACTCATAAATATTGCATTCGTGCTCCCCGAACCCGAACAGCTGAGCAGTCATCTCTGAAGATGAGTGACTCGATGTGCCGGAATTCACAACACGCAAACAGGACCGGAGCCTTTCTGACATTTGTGGGCCACTTAGGAAGCAGCCAAAAGGTCGACATCATCCCAGGATGAATTTTTTATCAAAGACAGCCATGCTCATTTTCACGATGGTCATGAACAGCCTTTCTTGCCGTGAGCACTTCCTGTCCCCCACCTGCTGGTGCCCTGACCTGTCCCTGACAACACAGATGCTACCTCCTGAACCCTAAACTGCTGTCCTGCTTCTGGAAGGTTCTTCTGGGATAGCTGAAGAGGGGGTGACACCTCAGAACGTGGAGTAAGAAAAACATGATTCTAAAGGCCCTTTGTGGCTCCCCGATAGATTACTACAAACAGAGGCCAGATTTACGGGCCACGCTGTCTCCACCTGCGCTCCCAGGAGGATGACCGTTCAGGTCTTCCTAGCTCTGCTTTTGCAACTGTGCGATCGGCTTTAGCTACGTCACATGCAAGCGAGTACGCAGGGTCTAAGCACAAAAAAGATCCAATTTGGAACCCCCACATCTCCGAGTCTCAGGGTCCTGCTCTCCAAACACGGTGTGAGAAGGGCTTTGCTCTTTTTTTCCACGGCTGATTTTTTGCAGAGTTATCACAGCCCCCAATTACAGAAGCTCTGACCAGGCTGATTAATTATGGATTGGGCAAACCTTGACACTCTCACTAAAGTGAATCTTCTCAACGATCTCTATGCATATCAGGCCTCGCTCCATGGTCCAGGGCCCCCTCCTTTATCTAACAAGTCCTATCAGTTGAATCAATGGTGTTATTTAGCAGATAACAGGGTTGTGAGCTGGAAACTCCAAGTCAGCCGTGCTGGGAGGCGCTGACTCCCGCTGGTTTTCTGTCAGCACCAAGACAGCAGCCAGGGCTGCCCCAGCCGTTCTGCCCCTTCCTGGCCCCGTTCCCCCACCTGCTGGGACACCCAGAAAAACTCTGAGTGGACAGAGAAGTGCATCTGAGGATGCCCCGAGCTTCCGGCTGTGCAACTCTCTCTGGCCCCTGGGCACTGGGAAATCAGTTCAAGAGCAAGGTCTGCAGTAGGTGCTGTCCCCTTTGCCAGCTTTTAAATGGCAGGCCAGAGGGTATTGCACTGGCGAGTCCTCAAAGACTGGGGGTGGCTGCGGGGGCGGGAGGGGCCCTTTAGATGTTAAGAGCCGCCTCACCCCACGTTTTCCCAGGGCCGTGGCTCAGCCACACTCCTGAGGGTGGACATACCCCCAGTTCAAGATCTGGCAGAGAGTAAAAAACTCCAAGCAGTTTCATTTACAGAGCAGAAGACATGGGGGGCGGGGCTTTTCTTTTTTTCTTTTATAAATTTCTGAGTGCTTCTGTGATTGATGCAAGAGAGGAGGAGCTGTCTGGGGAGGAGGGTGTGTCCCCTGCAGGGAGGAAGCTGAGTGAGGGGCGGTGGCCTCACGTCTGTGTCCACATGTACAACCATCCCTTCCGCCTTCATCAAAGCCCGCCCAGCACCTACTGAGGGTGCAGAGGTGAGAAGACGGCTCACCCAGGAATGGCCAGGTGTGGGGCGGTGGTCGAGTGCTCCCGAGTGACCCCCACACCGTGTTGCGGGGCCGAGCCTTGAAGGATGACTAGGAGTTGGCCTGGGGGGTGAAGGCGAAAGCACGCAGAGTCCCTCCCCTTCCTGCCCCCATCCCTGTCTCCCCCAGACCCGCTCTAGGCTGTTTTTGATGCTTCTCCACCTGACACGTTACACAGCGGCTGTCTGAAAAAAGTCCACCACTGTCAGTGTAGCGAGAAGGGTTGTGTGGCTGGATACTCTCCAGACAGCCCTCGTATTTGTATTTGCCCGATGAATGAATGAATGAAAGAATGAGTGAATGGAAAAAAGAGCCCACACAAAATCCTGGAGGCCTAAACCACCCGGCTATATACAGCCCTGCCCCATTATCACGATTGACTCAAATAATAGCCCTGTGAGCTGGACAAGGAAGACTATTGATGAGGAAACTGAGGCAGAGCGACAAATGAGTTTGACCACTCCGGGATTCGTGTTGATTGACAGAAGCGGGATGTAGACTTGACAGAGAGCATAACTATGCACTGAAGACAAAAAGATAATTTCTCTCTATAAATGTGAAAAGATTAAAAAAAAAAAAAGAACAACAGGCATAGGGGCAGGGAAACACCCCGGAGTAGCGGCGGGTTAGCTCCGGGGAGGGGCTGGGGTGTTTTCCTTCTCTCAGCTACACGCTCAGGGGGGTTCCAGCCAAGGGGAGGGGGGTGTTGAGGTGTGTGCCCTGGTTCTCAACCCCTGGGGACGCTGCCCCCTGCCTGGGCTCTTTTTCCCCGAGACTCTGCCAACTCACACTGTTTTCATTAGCCTTGTTGGTAGCAAACGGCTTTTGATCGAGATTAATAGAGAAAATACTTTCCAAACACTTAAACATGCACTTCCATTAATCTATGTTCTGAAAATTAATCTTGGAGGGCAACCTGCGAAAAATGTTAATTGCCGTTTCAGACACAAATCCATGAGAAGCTGCCGGAGGGTCACGACCCCGCCGGCCGGCCCCCGCGCGCGGGCAGGGGCTCTGCCTTCAGCGAGGCGCTGTGCACTCAGGGGTCCCGGGCGGGCTGGCTCCCAGGGCCGGGGGCTGCAGGTAGCACGGGGCGCTAGCTGCCTAGCCTGGGTCCTACCTGCCCCAGCCCCCACTTTCCTGGCTTGTCAAAGCGGAATAGTAAAACCCTTATTAAAATGTTTTTTTGATACTTTCAGTCCATTGTCTGAACAGATGTGACCTCATCGTGGTGCTGACGCCCTGCTGGCTGCAGGCGAGCAGCAGAGCGGAGGTCAGCTGGCTGTGGGGGTGGGGGGTGGGCCCCCCCTTTGTCACAGCTGACCTCCCACCTGTCCTCAGAGGCGGTGATGTGTGTCCCTCCAAAATTCATATGCTGAAGCCCCGACGGCCCTTGTAATGGCATTTGGAGATATGACCTTTGGGAGGCCTGAGGTCATGAGGGTGGGGATCAATGCCCCCAGAAGAAGAGGCACCAGGGGGCCAGCACTCTGATGCCCGCGCTCTCTCCACGCCTCCCCCCACCCCCATGTGAGGACCCAGTCTGCACGCCAGGAAGCCGACTCTCACCGGAACCAGACGCGGCCAGCACCCATCTCTCAGACTGCAGCTTCCCAAACGGCAAGAAAACCAACACCTGCGGTTTGAGCCACCCTGTCTGTGGGCTTTGTGACGGTCGCCAGAGCTGACAGAGAAAAAGACCCCGATCTGCTGTGTCCTCCAGGAAGCTGCCCCGAAATGCCACCCCTGCTCCCACCCGTAGTATGAACCAGGCCCTCTTTGGACCCCGCCCCACCCCCGCCCCTCTCTCCAGCGACGTATGGCTCCCTGTGTCCCCTGAAGCCCCACTGTGTGCACACATATCTGCAGCCACCTGGCACAAGCCTGGCACGGGGGCGGGGGGGGCGGGCATCAACCCCTCTCCGCACTCAGGCGCCCGCCAGCTGCCACCTGGCTTTCAGCGCGGCGACGCCTTCAGCGCGGTGACGCCCCCAGAGTTTCTGGTACGTGGCCGTTTCTCTCCAGGTGGCTGTCAGGACCCCTCGAGGAGGGTGCAGGAGTGGGGACAGAGCACTTTGCACACCACTCTCCTGTCCAAACGCCGAGGGAGGACAGGAAACAGTGGTGGGGGCAGGCCCTGAGCCGTGGGGCCCCCTGGGTCCTGCACCCGGACCCCCCACATGGCCACCCCCGTGGGGATAACAGCAAGCACTGCTCCAGGGCCTCACTGTGCTCCAGGCACCGTTCTGATGGCTTCACATCCGTTAACGGTCCCCATGAGCTGGGGACGGTCACACACGGAGAAGCTGAGGCCCAGAGGCATGAGGCAACTCGCCAAGGTGACCTCGGTGGTGAGTCACAGAGAGACGCAGCTCCAGTCTCCACGGCAGCCACTCCGCGGCATGGCCTGGGCTTAAACACAGTCAGCCGACACCGAGGGGATGTTGGGTTCCGGGTCCCAGCTCCAGGGGCGCTTGGGGGTCCCTGGACGAAGGCCAGGAGGTAGCCAGACCGCAAGGACAAGCTGGTGTTCTCAGTGATGGCAGCAGACAGTTGAGACTTTATCCCCAGGGAGGCACGTTTGATCAGGCATTTGGACAGCCCCTGGGAAATGCTCCTGGAGGCCCCAGAGAATGCGAGGCCCTGGCCAGGACACGCCCCTCAGGACCCAGCTGAGACCTTTCTCAGAGGCCCTGCTGCACAGACAGAACTGTACTCAGTGTTCCCACTGCTTCGCCCCCGCTCGGAGGCTCAAAGAATACGCCGACTGGCTCAGGGCGCGGACAATATTTGAAGTTCGAGGCTGTGTGCACAGGTTTCCAGGGGACAGCGTGTCGGCCAGAGACGCCGACAGAGCAAACGCTGCCTCCCAGCTCCGCGGAGCAGCAGGCGTGCCCGGGGGCTCAGGGCACGTGCACGCCAGGGCATGAGAGAGGGAAGCCCTCCTGGGGGCATGCACGCACACATGTGTGCATCACACGTGTCCTGAGTGCCAGCAGTGGTGGTGGGCCCTGGGGACACAGCAGCGGTCACAGCCAGCCCCCACGTAGCTCCATGCCGGTCAGGAGGCAGACAGTACACAAACAGGTGACGCGGGATGAAAAAGGACAAGGTGGGCTGGGGGAGGGGGCTGGGGGAGGGGGCTGGGGGAGGGTGCCGGGGCTCTGTCTGCAGCACAGGCAGGGGCGGCCTCACTACTGAACAGACACCTGAGCAGGCATGGGGAGGGAGGAGGGAACAGGCCAGGGGTTCCCCAGAGGTGGGAGGGCACCTGGAGCGTTCATGGAGAAGAGGGTGGTGTCACACACCAGGCAGGGCAGGTGCTCCCGCAGGTGTGGTGACAGTGACCGTGATGGTGATGGTGACGGTGACAGCCACTGCTCTGATATGCTGCAGAGCTATCTGCTGCCTTCTGAGCAGAGAGGAGTGACACGCACTGATGGCTGCTTTGTCACAAACAGACCTGAGATGGGGGTGGGGAGAACAAAGGTAAAGGTGGGAATGCAGCCATGGTGATAATCCAGAACACGTGACAGTGGGTGACCCTGAGCCATGAGGAGTGGACGTGCCGGTGGCCTGCGGGCCAGGTGGAGTGACCACAGGGGCTGAGGATGGTGCCGGCGTTTTCGGTGGAACGACGGCTACTTCCTGATTCAGGGGCTGCAGACGGAGTGGGCCGGGGGTGGGGGCGCAGGGGGTGCTGTCAGGTGTGCTTGCAGACCCCAGTGGGGAGGCGGAGTGTACGCTGAGGTCACGTCCAGGCCCCGGGCGTGGGCTTGGCAGTCACCAGCGTGCACATGGCCCTGACAACCCCACTGAGTGAGTTCACTCAGGGCCGGGTGTAGCCAGAGAGGTCCAGGAAGGCCTGCGGGCTCCAGCGTTTCTTTAGGAGGCGCGGTGAACAGGAGAAACGAGCCCAGGAAGCGGAGAAGGGCGGCCAGCAAGGGCGGAGGGCGACCAGGCGCTTGTGGAGTCCTGGAAACCAGGTGAAGAAAGTATTTCAAGGCAGTGCTGTAGGCGACACTGTGACATGGGGACAGCGGCCTGAGGGCTGCACCTGCTGTGTGGAGGTCAGGGGAGCCAAGGCAGCGCTTCACGCAGAGGCTGAGCTAGCCTGCCCATGTCTGAAGCCCAGTCTGGCCGCGGTGTTGGGATCTGGCGGGGGGCACACACGGCAGTTGGGAGGCCGCTGCAGGCATCCAGGGGGCCCGGCCCAGGCACCCACGGAGTGAAGGGCCAGCAGGCCTCCTGATCTGGGAGCGGAAGAGGGGCTCCAGGGTGGCTCCCCGGTGCCTGAGGGTCTGGAAGAATGGAGTCACCCCTGACTGAGTCTGGATGGCTGAGACTTAACAGGCTTGGGGACGGGACAGGTCAGGACATGTGACATCTGAGATGTTTCTCAGATAGCCAAGGGCAGATGCGGAGCAGACAGCTGGATGATCAAACTACGAGATCCAGGAGAGGGGTCTGAGTGGGGGACAAGAGTTCAGGAGGTGTCTCCACGGAGATGGCGCTTCTGGTCATGCGGCAGGAGGAGGTGACCAGAAAGTGACCGGGGCAGGGGGTGGGCTCTGGGCCCCCCACTGTTAAGAGTGGGGAGAAAGCGTAACCCGAGCGGGAGGACCGGCCCAGGAGAAGGTGGTGTCTACCAACTACCATGGGGCAGCAAATCAAGCGACAGGCGCAGGGGCTATGCCAAAGGCTCCAAGGCTGGCTGAGGAACGACAAGGGGCTTGGGGGTTGCGACAGGAGGAAGGGCCTCGCTCTTCAGACATGGTTCCCAAACCACGGCCAAAAGCTGGCTTTATTCGATGGCAGTCACTCATTTACTCAGCCGTATTTGATGAGTCCTAGCATGGGCCAAGATTCCCTCTCTGAACGGATCAAAGACCAGTGAGTTCAGCTACTGTCAAGGGCGGCCTCAGCCTTCAGGATCATCATCCAAAAAAACAGAAGGGTCCCATTCCTGTCGACGAGGCTTTGGGTTTTAACTTAATTTAACTCTAAGTCTTCTAACACGGGTATTCTCATGAAGTGGGTGGGCCGCCCTGCTGTCCCCAGGCCTGAGATGGCCCCTTCCGATGCTGATTGGTCACATGGGCAGCGATGGGCAGGATGACTGGTTCCAAACCAGCTGCCCCGCCCCCTGCCCTGAGGAATGGGACCCGCCCTCCCTCCTAGAACACCAGGCTTCCTGTGCTGAGAACGTGACCCGTTCCGCAATCTATTTGCTTCCCCAAGAAGGCGTGGAGATGCACACATCTGTCCCTGCGCGATGGGAACCCCACAGTCCTGTGGGGCCCTGGAGAAATTCTCCGTGAAGGGAGCTCGTGACAACCAGCAAACGTCTCTAGCAGAGCGCTTTGTTTGGGTGTGGAACGCCCTGGGTTTTCTGACACACCTGTGTTCTGAGTCATGACTGCACATTCCCAGCCCTGCCACGTGGGTGGTGGTCCCTGCTCCAGGGTGCTCAGGTCCTGAGTTCTTCAACCCCAGAACATACATGCAGAAGCAGCTCCTTCCTCTGTGGGTGGTGCCCCCATCCCCCACCCCCTTTTTTTTTTTTTTTGAAGAGTTATTTTCAGTTATCCAATCTCTGAAGACGCTCTTGCTGAATCAGGGTTTGGGGCTTATCCTGGTCTCACACGAAGCCACGTGACAGCTTCAGAGTACTGCTTCACACCCCACATGGGCTCCTGGTCATACAGAGGCTGCAGCCAGGGGACAATGTGGCCGGCTCTGCTGCAGGCCTTGGCGGGTCACTCGAAGGGGTGTCCCAGGGGCCAAGCCCGGGGCCGTTGGCTCTTTCTTCTCCATGCCAACTCCGTGTTTCCCGGGCCTAGGCTGTACTGGAGCGAAAGAGAGCCCCGCCCTGTCCTCATCCAGTTGTGCTTGACGGAAGACGGCTGCCCATGCCTGCTCACATGGAAATCAATTGTAAAGCATCCTGTCTATGTTCTTTCAGGGAGGAAAGGGCAGCAGGATACTGGATGCAAGCCACAGCTTCTGCCCTCTGCTGAAACACAAAGCCTTGTGTCCCCTTCAAAGCACCTTGTCCCCGGGCAGTGGCTGCCCATAGTCACAGGGCATCCCTCTTCCTTGCTGACTAGTTCCTCTGTCCTGTTGTTGGTGGGAGTGTGGTGTTATCTCCGATTACAGAGTAGGAAACTGAGGCTCAGCGGTCAAAGCTTGTTATAGTGAGGCACCAGGCTGTGACGCCCATCTGTGGACCCCAAGTCTGGCTCTCTTTCGGGGACACCTGACTGCACTCTTGTGTCAGAAGAAGGTGCTCGCTGGTGTAGAAGCTTCATAGGGGACACTCTCTATGGACCTGCAGGAAGTGAGCGGGAGGAGGACCCAGAACACCTTGTCCCTGGGACCAGTGCCGGCAGCAATGTCACCTCGCCCGCGGAGGTGAGCAGCAAGTATAATCGGTGTAAAGATGAATGCTACCCCCTTCTTCAGGCTACTTCCACCTCGGCTCAACTATAAAGTTAACAGGTAACTTATCGTCCTACTAAAAAGGCCTTTATTTTATGCTGATCATTAACCAGGCAGACTTCACACTCCAGTTTGCTCGTAGAGAGACCTGGAATTGCCTCTATCAATCTCCTTGATCTGCAGGGACTGACTTCTTCAAAACGTGTTTGAAACTATTCTCCAGTCACAAGAGGGGAGGCTTGTTTTTCACTGCAGGAAGGTCTGGCAGCTGAGGGGGGCCCTAGATATGGCATAGCCAGAACCCTTAGCAAGACTTCTGGGAGACCCACCCCTTGGAGACCCAGGGGAGCCTGCAGCTCAAGCTAAGGGCGGGGTCCCCGAAAATCCTGTGGCCCAGAGTTCTCCACCAACCAGATCACACAGGGGGCACGGCCCTTGACCCAGGAGCTCATGTTTTCCATCGGCTTTGTGTTTGGCCACAGGCTGACCTCAGGGTGAGCAGCACAGAAGGGTGGTGTCCGCCTCAGCCTGCTCCCCATCTACCTCCGGGAAACTGGAGGGTCATGACCGCAGGGGACGTCACATGCAGAATTGCTCATCCCTTGGTATTGTGGAGCCAGTCCCCACTGTGACCGGGGCAGCTGACAGGGCCTGGGACAGGCACAGAAAGGAATCAGAAGCCCTCCTTAGGCCCCAGTGAGGACAGAGTACCATCAGTGGCTGCCTCAAGGGGTCTGGCAGGGGCCAGGTGATCGCGAATTGCGGCAGAAGGCCAGGGGGGAAGGCTCACTGGGGTCTCCCAGGTGGGCAGGAGAGGGGAGAAGGTGGCACAAACAAAGGAAGGCCTGGGTGTGTGGACCCCATGAGAGAGCGGTGGGTGGCAGTGAGCCCTGCTGGGCGTGAGCGCTGTCTCCCGACTCATCTGCCCGCCCACCCACATCCACTTTCCCCAAGATGCACATGACAACACCTGGCTTAGAGAAGATAACTATGTTGAGCTATTCAGGGCCGAGCGCTGAGGGCCCTGCTGCCTGGGTCACTCATGGCCAACGCTCCTGGGCGATGGGCAAGCAGGAGGCTCAGTCCTCGTGTGAGGGAGGAAAATGCAGCTAGACACTGGTGACTCACAGTCAGGCACCCAGACGGTAACCCGGTCACCCAGTTCCCAGACCCTGCTTGCTTCCCGTGACAAGGAGACAGCGGGGGCACGTGGGGGCTGGATGTGCAGCCAGAGACCTCAACTCAGCTCAATCAACAGTGACCAGAAACCAACCACATTTCCATGGAACAGCAATGCACGACCAGAAATGGAAAAATGAACTGTATCACTATGATAGCAACAAAGAATATGGAAAAGGAGTAAGTCTAAGGAAATACGCTGGAAGCTGTGCAAACGCTGGAGGAAGAAATGAATGAAGGCCCCCAAATGCAGACATACTGCATGTTGGTGAACTGGAAGGCTCACAGGGTTCAGACAGTCATCTCCCCAAACTGATCTGGGGTACAATGCAGTTCTAGTTAAAATCCCAGCAGATTTTTTGCGAGGGTGGGGTAGAAATCAACAAACTGATTCTACAATTAAAAAGAAGTAGAATTGCTGAAACAATTACGGAAAAGAAGACTGAAGTCAGGAGATTCACGCTACCGGATTTCAAGTTTTACTGTGAAGCTACAGTAATCAAGGCAGCACGGAGCCCGCAAAAGGGAAGGTATCAATAAACAGACTCCAGAAATAGCATCGATTGATTTTCAACAAAAGTGCAGTGGCAACCCAATGGGGAAAAGATCGTCATGTCAATAAGTGGTGCTGGAAGAATCGGATATCCATACAGAAAAAAAAGAACTTTGAGCCATACCTCATTCCATATACCAACAGAGTATTAATGCAAAATAGATCACAGACATAAACTAAAACCTAAAACTAGAGGAAGCATAGAAAATCTTTGTGAAGACTGCTTAGATAAGACATCAAAGGCATGATTCATAAAAGAACAAATTGATGAATTTGACTTCATCAAAAATAAGAATATCTGTTCTCTGAAAGACACTGTTAGGAGAATCAAATGGTAAGCCACACACTGGGAGAAAATAGTTGCAAGTTCCATGTTAAGGGACTTGTATCTAGAACATATAAAGAACTCTCAAGACTTAGTAGTAAAAAAAAAAAAAAAAGTAAGAATACAACAACCCAAACAAAAATGGGCACTAAAAATCTGAACAGACTCTCCGAAGGGGATATATAGATGGCATATAAGCACATGAAAAGATGGTCAATATCATTAGTCATTGGGGAAATGCAAAGTAAAATCGCAGTGAAATGCTACTAAATACATATTAGAATAACTTAAAAAAATGACAATTCCAAGTGCTGACAAGGATGTGGACCAACCAGAAAGCTCGTACATGGCTGATGGGATGCAAAATGGTACAGCCTCTTTGAAAGACAGTTTGGCCGTTTCTTACAAAGTTACACAAATTCATTATATGAATTTCACTCCTAGGAATATACGCAAGAGAAGTAAAAGCTGACATTTACCCCAAAGCCTGTATGTGACTGTTTATACTCCTTTACATGTGACAGCCCGAACTGGAAACAGCACAGACATCCTTCAACAAGCGAGTGGCTAAACGGGCCACAGGGTGTATCCATGCGACCGAACTGCTCACCAGTACAAAGGAGGGGTCCACGGAAACATGCAGCAATGTGGGTGCACCCCAAAGTCGTTCTGCTCAGCAAAAGAGGCCAGGCTCAAGAGGCTGCATACAGTGTGATTCCATTTCTGTGACATTCTCGAGTAGGTGATGCTATAGGGGCTGAAAACAGATCAAGGCTGCCAGGCATTGGGGTGCAGAGAGGGCTTGATTACAGAGGGGCACGGGGAAATTCTTTGAGCTGATGGCAATGTTCTGCATCTTTTTTTTAAAAAGTCTAGCTAACATCTGTCACCATACTCAGTTACAGAAAATTATAGTTTCTTGTGCTGAGGACATTAAAAACCTACTCTCTTAGCAACTCTCTAATAGGCAATACAATATTATTAACTAGAGTCACCACGCTGCACATTACATCCCATGACTTACTTATTTGATAACCGAAAGTTTGTACCTTCGACTCCCAAATGTGCTGTTGTGGACTGTGGTGGTAATCATATGACCACAGGCCTTTGCCAAAGTTCTCAGAGCAGACTCGGGAGGGGGGATTTCAGTGTATGTTAATTGCACTCCCTGGGCCCCATGACCCAGGGCCGGTGACTCAGGTCCTCTGGGCAGCCGTTTCCTCATCTCTACAAAAGGTAGGGTGACCAGATGTCCCGCTTTTGGCGGGACAGTCCTGATTTTTAACAATTTGTCCTGCTTCCCACGGCATTTTAAAAAAGTCCCAATTTTTGGAAAGAATGCACGACAAGCTAGGGAACGGCGGGGGATAGACCCAATTTTTAATCAATAACCCCCTCCCCGCCGGTCAGTGGTGTCCCGCTTTACCCATGTTACAATCTGGTCACTATAACAAAAGGAGATAATAAAAAAACTTCCAGATCTCAAAGGATCAGAGCACGTGGGTGCTCTGTGTAAAGGGTCACCTGAACACGCTGATACAGGCACGTAGGAAACTGTACCCAGCGCCAGGGAACCAGCTGGACACACCGCCTAACCCTTTAACAGAGGGGACACCTCCTTCCCGTGAGTGAGCACAGACATGACCACCTTGAGTGACATGGCCACGCCGGCCTAGCACCCACCAGTGTCCAGACGCCTGTGGGGCCTTGGCGCCCTGGGCCTACGGGATCCCGTGTGGGGGTTGCCGGCATCCCTCATTCCTTCTGTGGGGGCCCTGCCAGGAACGTGCTCATTCCCAGCATCCAGGTGTCCTGGCACTGAGGCCTTGCTGCCCTGCCCTGGACTAGATGACGCTTAGAGCCGACAACGCAGCCAGGAGCGTGCCTTTCACAGGCCCACCAGCCAGTCCAGGCCCACGCTTAGAACCACCGGAGTGTCCGGCTCTTCCCTTTGCTCTCGGAGCACCTGTCCGCGCCGTGCGGCTCCGCACGCGGCACCGGGAGCGCAGCGGTGGAACGCCGTGGGTCCCGCCCTGGCCACGCTGGTCTAGCAGAGAGACTGGCCCTGGGCAGAGAGGGCAGCCCGGGCACAGGGTGCCGAGTCAGAGCAGAAGCCCCAGCTCCGGATGCAGGGCGGTGTGGAGGCCCTCGGCCCTCCAGCCCGGGTCTCGGTGTCTGTGCCAGCCAAGGCCGGGCCTCCTTGGGTAGGAAGTGGGAGCTGCCAGTGGGAAGCAACAAACGGCCCCTTGGGACTCCCAGTCACTGCATGTCCCCAGGAGACACAGCCTCAGTGGATTTCTCCCCCCCCCCCCCCCCCGGTGGGAAGCAGGAGAGAAGGGCGTTGGCCAAGCCCCTCAACTAGAAAACCAAGCCCAGGACATTCACCAGGGACCCTGCGACAGTGCCTCCAACCAGCACTGAGCTCCAGCGCCGGCCACCACCCCTTCCAGCTTCCTGACACGAATCCTGCCAGGGCATTTCTTCCAGGAAGAGAGAGGGTGGTAACCTGCTCCTCTCTGATTGCAGGGACATCGAAATTCACGAGGATGTGCCCGTGACCCACGCCAGCCTGGTCCAGCTGAGGACCCTGCTCAGGGGCCGCCCCCTTCCGCCTGGCTCATAGATGACAGAGAGGTCCCCTGCCTCCTCTCCCTGCAGCGCAATAGCGATGGGCCCAGTGAGCCCAGGGGAGCTGGTGAGCGCATTCAAGAAGACAATGACACAAAAGCTCACCATTTCCACGGGTTGTTCCACTTAATTCCCACAATGACCCTATGAGGAAGGGATTACATCCCCATTTTCCAGATAATGGCAATTTGCCCAAGGCAGGTGGCAGGGGTGGGAGTTAAACCCGAGGCCCCCCAAGGCCAGCAAGTCACAGACAAGGACAGGTCTGGCCACCCCGCCTGAGGGGTTGGAGGAGGCGGGCCTGGGCGAGGAGACTGCGGGAATCCTGAAGCCCTCCCTGGTAAGTGGCTTCAGCAACAAAAAAGGGATTTCCGTGTGCATTATCTGCAAAAAAAAGCCAAGTGAGGGAAGGGAGGAGAAAAGTAATAAAAGCAAAGATCAATTGTGTTGAAGACAATGTGGCAGGAAGACAGATCTCTCTGGAAATTCCTTCTGACTGGACCCAGCCAGGATCGGAGTATTTTTCATTCCAAGATTAAGCAAAATTCTTTTCCATCATAACCTCCTACCCATCTGTGTCCAATCTCCTGCTATCATTTTTACACCATGCACATTTTAAAATCTATTTCGCAGCTTTTTTTCTGTGCGCAGTAGTTGAAAGATGCTGCCTGGAGCAGAGGTGAGCAGAGAAGCACATGAGGCCGGAGGAAGCAGCAGCTTGGGGAGCCTCAGGCTGGAGGGAGGGGGCCTGGGGAGCTGGGACCCCGCCCGCCGGGACCCCACTCACTGGCACCAGTGGTTGCAGGAAGAGACCTCACAGCCTGGCTTGGATAGAAACAAAGAGCAGACAAGAGAGGGGAACTGAGTGTTCTTGAAAGGGCCTGAACTTGGGACAGGGAGAGCAAGCAGAAGTTTGGGTTGGGAGGTCTCCTGCTTGGAGCAGCTGTGTGCATGGTGGTGGTGCTGTAACGGGGGAGACAGAAACGAATTGTTTCATGGTAGTGCTGGGGAGGTGGGCGGTGGTGAGGTCAGGTCTGAGCATGCTCAGTGAGAGCCCAACAGCACACACAGGGGAGGGCCCACTGGGACAAAGCGACAAGTGAGAAAGGGGTCTTGAGTGGGGGGCTACAGTCCCGCGAATGCGTGAGACCTGCTCAGGGGCAGAATATAGAGGCGCCGGGAAGGAAGGAGGCCAAGGCAGGGTTCTAGGGGACTTCAACTTTCAGGGGAAGCCAGCAAAGGAGCCTGGGAAACAAAAGATGTGCAAGATAAGTGGGACCCGAGATGTGGCATCCTGGAAACCATGGCAACAAGAATGGGCAGCAGCAGCCGGCATCACAGGAGGGGCACTGGGTGAGGACTGAAGAACCAGTGGGCCTGGCAGTCAGGCTGTTCAGAGCAGTTTCAGGGGCCTGTGCAGGAGTTGGAGGGGGAGGGAGGAGCCCATTAGGGCACAGTACTTGCCACCCATTAACTCATTGACTCCCCAACCCTAGGCGACAGGAGGTGAGGCGACATTCCAGAGCAGAGCTGAGGACCCAGCTGATAACCACACGGTGGGGCTCAGGCCCCCGCCTCATTATCAGAGTGACTTAGAGGCTGCAGACCCCTCTCTGTGCTGAAGAGCTTAGCTGGGTGGTGACCAAGGTCACGAGGACAAGGGCATCGTCCGCGGGGCGCCCGCACAGCACAGTTAACTGAGCTCTGTGTCTTGGGCTCATGACATTGATTCCAAACCATGCCCTTGACACAAATGTGGGCGATTTGGTGCCAACTTGTCCCAGATAGAAAGGCAGCTGAAAATGCAGCTTCTCTGGCAACAGACCATCTCCCCGTGGACAGCATTCCCCAGCCCAGCACAGGACAGGCGTCAGTGTCTCCGTGTGACAGTGGCCACCACGAGGCTAAATTTACCAAGGGGGCCTGCCTTGACTCCCACGGGGAGTGGAGGGGCCTCGGGGGTGATCGAGGACAGACTTTCCTGGGTGCAATTTGGAGCGGACCCCAAGGGAGGCACAGTGCAATGTGGGGGTGCCCAGAGAGTGCGCAGCCCAGAACCTCCAAGTGAACCAGCCTCACACGTGTGGGAAGACGCTCGGGACCACACAGAACTGCCACCTGAGTCCCAGGGGGCCGGTCCACCAGCCAGAAGCACCTGGAGCGGCTGTGGATGGGGTGGCTAGCATGGTGGGGCCCCAGCTGGAGGGGGAGGAGAGGAGGTGGAGAGGACACCCCAATAGCTGTGCACATGGGGGAGCTTAATGCCCAAAGGTGGGGTGAGTGTGCTGGCAGCTCAGTGCCCGCCCACATCACTGCCCGGGCGAGCACCCTGCAGAGACGTCTCTAGGAGGCTCTGGAGGGCTGGGTGTTTGCTGCCCACTTTCCTGCAGCGGCTCCTCCTGCTGGCTTGCTCCCTTGGGGGTTCGGAGTGGCCTCTCCAGGCCTTTCCCCACCGGTCTGGTTCCCCTCACTTAAAGTGCTGACATGTGAGCAGGAAGTTTAAATGTCGCAAACCTCCCTGCAGAGACGCTTATTCAAACGGGAAGGCCGAAATAAACATATTCAAGTGGAAACATAAAATGCCTAAAGCAAATGTCTACACAGCTTTATTTGTCCGGGAAATATTGCTTGCTGCTGTCCAGCTAAAATCAAGTGTCCTGTTAACAGCAAACAGACAAGAGGGACAGGGGGGCGGCCAGAGGGGCTGGAGGGCATCCCCGTTCAGGGAGGCGTTCCTGCTGAAGCTGGAGGCCCGAGGCCCACGGGGCAGAGTCCTGCCTCTGGCAGCCAGAGCTGGTGGCTGAGTCCCGGGTCCATCCCCACCCAGGCCTGGCAGACCCACCCTGCCAGTGACGCTGACTGCGGGGACGGCACAGTCCTGTCGCAGCTGAGTGGTGATCGGATCAGAGGCATCCCTGGAGTCCTTACACCTCTTGCGCTCATGTTTTGTCAGAAGAGACCCCAGCCCCCTGCCCCGTTCAGCCCCTCTGCATGCACATTTGGAGACACGTGGGCACGGGTTCACAACGTAGAGAGTGTGGAGGAGGCAGGCAGGGGCTGGGGCCCTTCACTGATTCTGATCCCAGGGCTGCCACTTCTCCTGAGACCGAGATTCTCTGTAAATGAAGGAGCCGAGCTAACAGGTGTCGGGGCCGCCCAGGGCTGAGTCTACGGAACGGCCTCTGGCCAGCCTGCCTCACACACAGGGCCCAGGGGGGCCCATCAGGCCCTGAGTTAGAAATGAAGTCAGCAGCCTCCCAGGGAGGAGTGGCAGGTGGGGGTTCTGGAACGTAAGACCCCCACTGGGGAGGAAGTCCCCTTCTAGCACCAAGGCTGTCTGGCTTCTGATCTTGTCCTCAGAATGGCTTTGAGAAAGGGGCACCCCCACAGGGCAGTAGGGGGCGCTAGACCTCCTTGCCAGCAGCGGGGCAGGAGACGCTGAAGGAGGCTGAGGTCTGAGGAGGGAGGCAGGTGCGTGCGTGTGTGTGTGTGTGTGGGGGGGGGGTGCTGGGAACTGGAGGACAGGAGACTCAGGGGTCCTGCTGCAAGCTGCCCCCCAAAGCTGCAGCCCTGCCCCTCCTGGGTAACCACGCGGCACAGCTGGCCACACACTAAGGTGATTTATGGTTTTATGGTCTGCGATTAGCACACCTCGACTTGACTAGCTCCATCCTAATTAAATTATTAATAACAAAAAATTAAGGGTGACAAAATGGCAAAGATTTACGGATTTATCTAACGTGTGCCCTTGCTGCTTAGATGGGCACAAACTCCTTTTAACTTTGAATGAAACGAAGGGAAGCATCAGATATTGGAGCTACTGGTTGTCCCCAAAATTAGCCATGGATTCAGAGAAAGCTCTCCATGGTCCACACCTTCACCTGTGCTGATCACGGAACACGGAACGGGGCCTGCAGGGGCCTGCGTGGTGGTTCGGGAGCAGAACTGCCCGGGGCACAGGGTGGGCACCAGAGGAGCCCCCAGCCCCCTAACCACCCCCCACCCCAACTCCCGCCACTTTCAAAACTCTTGAGAAGCAGTGAGAAGAAGCTGCAATGCAGGTGGTGCCTCTAGAGGGCGAACTGGAGCCACGCCCTCCTCTCCATCTAGTGGCCCGTGTGCCCACTCCCCACACACAGACGTGCTCTCATGGCTTCCCCAGGCCTCCTCTCCCTCCCCAGAGTGGCCTCAGGTGGCCGGTGGGCGAGCAGAGCTGTCCAACCCTGTGTCCAGGGATGCAGATGTGTCGTGTAAACTACAAAGCCTAAAATAAATGACTTGGCTTCCCAGCTCCCCACCCCAGGAAAGCAGTCTGGACTCAGACTGAGGACTGAGGGGCGGGGTCTGTCCTGGGAACCATGACAAGGATCCCTGTTTACACCTGGCTCCGCACCATACACAGGAGAGGAACTGTGTTATGCATCTTCACAGCACCCTACCGAGTACCAGCATTTACCTGTTTTTATAGATAAAGACATGATATTCTAAAGGTAGACCCTAAGTCACCCGAGGCAAACAGCTAGCTAGGTCGCTAGGGCATAGATAGCTTACGCATTCCCTTCTTCTTTGACTAGCAGAACCCTGACATTTAGCTGGGCCTATGGCCATCCAGACTGAAGCCTCCATGTACCAGCCTCTTCTGCAGTGAGATGTGGCTGGCACTGAGCTGTGGCCAATGGCACGTAGGCAGAAATGTGGCTCTCCCTTTTCTTACAGCTGGAATGCAGGCACTATGGCTTGAGCTCAAGCAGCCACTTTGTGCCATGAGGTGGAAGCCATGTAGTGAGGATGGTGATGCTATATTATGGGAAGCTGGGACTCTGATCAGCCACCATCTGCCATGCTGGCTTTATATCCCATAACCGATCTCTTCCAAGGCAGGAAAATCAAATTATCCTATTTAAGCCACTGCTATTTGGGGTTTTAGTCACTTGCAGCTGAACTTACCCTAACTAATACAGTGTGTCTGAATCCACAGCACATTTTCTGCACCACTTTCTTTAGCAAACAGCTTATCTTTATCATCCTTCCAAGATCTTAGGGTACTATGATAAAGCGCTTGGCCCAGGGTCTGGCCTGGAGTAAATACGCAATAAATGCTAACTTGCCACTGTTCTCTGTGTCCTGTGGCCACTGCAGCCATTATTGGCAATTATGTACCACCCTGACAGCTTTGCCTGACATTCCAGAAGGGCATGACCAACTGCGTGGCAGGCAAGCCCCGAGCGTCCACCGCTGCCAGGTATCAGAAGTCAGTTCTGTTGTTTCGTCTCCAGAAAGTCTTCAAATATCCGTATGACCCAATGAGGTATTTCTGCCAGAATCCTCCTTAGACACGATGAAATTTATACGGAAGAAAAATTTTTTCAGCTCAGAAGCCCCAGCACCAAGTGGCCAGGGGTGTGAAGTCTGATCCAGCTGGGCACCTTTCTAAGGACGTTTCTGGAGAGGGATATGCCAGGCAGATGGACAGTCACCTTCTGAGCTTGCAGGGAAACTAACCCAGTGGTCTCTCAGGAACTCCTTTTGCAAGAGCCAGATTTGCATATAAATAATAGACATGTCAAAACATATGATGCCTGGATTTTGGTATTCATCCTAAGAACTGAATGCACAATCTGTAATAATTTCCTCAAATCTAGAGAAGCTCCTGCAGACTCTGTCCTCAGCACCAGCATTGGGAAATTAATTAAATTGCCACTTTATTTCCCAAAGCGGTGACCGCTGATTGAGAATGGTCCTTCCCCCTCCTGTTCCTTGTCAAGTCTATGCCGGGAACCCGGGCAGACAGAGCTGTCTCGGCTCCCGGATGGTCCGGCTTGAAAAATGAGAGCGCAGGGTGGGGGAAGGGAGGAGAGGCAATCAGCGGGGCTGAAAGGTCCAAGAGAAGAGTCAAACAGAAAGAGGAAGGAGTTCGAGCCCCTGCAGCCCTGCCTGCTAGCTCAGATGGCCACTGTCCTTGCCTTCTAGGGAGTTCTACGGGTTGAGGGGCTCAGAAACACTCCAGAAGGCCGTGAGGGGACCCAACAGGAAGAAAACCCACAGACAGAGAAAGTGCTTTGCTTCACTGGTTCCTGGGC
Source organism: Craseonycteris thonglongyai (assembly GCA_004027555.1). NCBI lineage: Eukaryota > Metazoa > Chordata > Mammalia > Chiroptera > Craseonycteridae > Craseonycteris > Craseonycteris thonglongyai. Next base: position 43,940 of record PVKE010000011.1, on the reverse strand, counting down.
TCCTGACCCCAGCAGCCTTTTCTGCCACCAGCTTGAAATATGAGATGCTGATGTTTGTTCCTGACTCCCTGAATTTCAATGATATCACCAAAGAAGAAACTTCTTGAAGAAAATGAATCTCTGCAGATAAGGATCCCTCATGGTAGATTTCAAATTGTAATAAAAATAAAACTCGAACGTTAAAGGTGAATTTCAATTAAGGATTCCATCACATATTTTGCTCTAGACCACGCACGCACACACACACACAAACTTATTATACTGCCAACAGCAAGTCTCCTGCGACATCTCTTTGAAAACCAACTATTTTTGAAAGCCAAGTTAGAAAAACACATGTGCTCTAGGGCATAAAGAAAGCAGCACTGTGTATAAATGTAATACTGAGAGGTAGATCTTAGTATATTGACATTATAAAAACAGGGGAGCAATGGGAAATAATATCTTTACAAAGGTGGCAAACATAAATGCCAAAACTGCAGGCAAATTTATAGACCCTGGCATGCACTGTGGCATTTCACCACCAGGGTGCTAAAGAGAGCCAGGTGAGGAGGCACCTCCAGCGTGACCCAGAGGCATGCAAACCGCAGGCTGAGCACTTCTGTGGATCGGGGACCAGGGGCTGCCCGGGCAGGAGGAGCGCAGGTGAGGGGCCTGTGTGAGACCCCTCACACAGGAAAAAGTGGAATGACCTTCCATCAGGGAGCCAGGCCCGGGCCCTGCGGCTCCTCCTCCAATGCCCGTGGAGCCCTGGCAGTTTAGTGCTAACTCAGGCTCTGATTTCTTTAAATTGAGATCAGATTCACACAGCATAAAATTTGCCATTTTAAAGTGTATAATTGAGGCGCATTGGCAATGGTGTGAAACCATCACCACTTTCTAGTTCTAAAACATTTCCATCCCCCCCCAAAGGAAACCCTCTACCTGTCTATGAAGTGGTTTTTCCCTACTCCCTGTGCCCCTGCCCCCGGCATGTGTCAGGTCCCCGTTCCCTTTTATGAGTGACATTGCACGGTACGGATGAACCACATTTGTTTATCCATTCTTCAGCTGAGGGGCGGCTGGGCTGCCTCCATCCTTGGCCGTTCTAACTGCGTCCTGTGGCTTTGTTCTCTCTCTCCACCCGGCTCGGCAGAGCGAAGGGGTGAATTCCACATACGTCACCTGAGCTTCATTTGCTGAATGAATATGTAAATCGGAGGTGCTAAAGTGGACAGCGCTTATTGCAGCCCTGCCCTGTTATGTAACACCCCTAAAGCGGGAAAGTTTCCTCTAATGCCATCTTGCAGAATAGACTCACATGTGTTTAAGCCAGAGGTGAGCAAACTTTTCCTATAAAAGGCAAGAGAGTACATATTTTTGGCTTTGGAGGCAATAGTCTCCGTTTACCTTCTCAAGTCTATAATCCTATACAATGTATAAACAAATGGGTGGCTCTGTTTCAATAAAACTTTATTTACAAAAACAGAGGCAGGCTCGATTTGGTCCATGGGCCACGGCCAACCCTCCGTCTAAACTAGCCGCATCCTCCCAGCCATGGTGCCGGTTTCAGGCGGTCAGATGACCTAAACCCATCTAACAGGGCGAAGCCCAGGACTTTTGCTCAATGGTTGGGAAAAGAGAGGTTCTCTCTTCTTTTGGACATTGGAGTGTGTGTCTGTGATGCCTGAATTGCCTACAACCCTCTTACTAACATGAGAGAAGTGAGTTGATTTCTTTTCTTTTTTTTTTTTTTTTTCATTGTTTTTGACAGAGAGAGAGAGAGAGATACAGAGACAGAGAGAGAACCGAACTGGGGGCACACCCCAGTTCAGCACATGGGTCCACACAGGCCGGGGCCGGGATTCGATCCTCGGTCCCCAGGGCTGCAAAGTGAGCACTTAACCCACTGAGCCACCCCGGCTTCCCCGAGAAGTGAGCTGAGAGTGAGGAAAACCCAAGGAAGAGAGAAGCACTGAGAGACTCACAGGGAATGGGACCCGAATCTCAGTCACGCCCGGTCTGAAGTCCCCTGTGTCTGGGCTTCCGCTGCCCATGAACTGCCCTCACACATCTCCTACTCGTCTGTCTCCCCAGCAGGAGAACTGTGTTCATTACTGTATTCTCGATGCCTCGCGCTTTTTAAGTCTGTAGCAAAAATTCATCAAATGAATGAATGCTTGGCGGTTTTCAGATCTTTCCTGGGATAGGGGGACGGGGTGAGCCAGGAGGGTGCAGTCAGGCAGGCGGAGGGCCAAACCCTAGCCTCCTCACCCCCCAGCTTTATGCCCTGGAGCTACAGCCTTTCCACCTCTGGCCTGTGGAATCCGGTGGATCGGCACATCCCTACCTCTTAGGAGGGCAGATAGTCAAGGATAAAGTGGGGAGGGAAAGAGAGAGCAGCCCGAGTAGCCCCTGTGCCCCCAGGAGCACAGGGCACGGAAGGACCCGGTCGCATGGTCAGGCTGCCCGCCTCTCGATGAGGCACTGCCAGTGCCCTGTCTCTGTGGACTCGGTACTGGCTGGAGTCGCCAAGACAACAGCACAGCAGGGCTCCCACGCCCTGTGGGGGCAGCACCCCCATCTCCTTGCCCCCTGGAGCTAGCTAGCTTCTGCTCACAGGGGAGGATGACTGCAATGCAGGGTTACCCCTCAGAGGCTCCCCAACAGGCATCTGGGGCCACCAGAGCAGAGCCACTCGCTGCCCTGTCATGCCCAGACCCAGCTGGGTGGTAGAGGCAGGAAACGAATCCGCCCTCAGTACACAAAGAGCTGTGTTCTTATCTCCACGCAACTGTAACTGGAAACATTTCTAGACTGAGGTGGCCAAGATGCTATAAAGAACCAAGACCCAGGGGGACCCTGGGTGGCCCTGAAATCTTTATTTGGCCCCCCTGTGAGCATTTTAAAAGCTGAGGACTCCTGGGCTCTTAGGCCCCACAGGAAGGGCCCACTCGGAACAGAAGGAGCCAGTCCCTGCGCTCAGCCCACTCCATCCTGTCCTCCACGGTACCGTCCCTGGCGACACTCTCAACCCCACCGCTGCCCACAAAGGGGGGCTCACCCCATGACGCTTTCCCGTTTGAGTTCATCAATGGAAAGGCCACTACGGTGGGAAATATCTGATTCTCAAATTCACAAACAAATCCGAGCCTCACATCTCTTGCCCGGAATAGGGACCCCGACATTTACTGCCGTGCTCCAGCATGGGTTACCATGGGGACACTGGTCCCCTAGCCTGAGCAACCAGGCCTGCTTGGGCACAAGGCCCACCAGGGGGGAAAGGTGGGTGGTGGTGGATGCCGCCTGGCACACTCACCTGCCCGCCTGGGGCGCTGGTCCCCGGCTGGTGCTCTGTCTTTATCTGCCAACACTCTCATATGTGTTCACCTGAGACCCCAGTGGTAACTAGGGGACCCCTCAGGCCAGGTTGCCACAGCAACAGTTACTGTTTGCAATAGGATTTCGCTTCCGCCTGGTGAGGTGACCTGCATGCCCATTAGAGGCAGCGGGGTGTGGCCAATGGTGGGAAGAGGGCTGTGGGCCAACCCCGGACCGGGCTGAGGGACCCTTAGTTCAAAACACAGGACAATAGCCCTGTTCGCACTGATGTCTTCTCTAAATGTGCCCCAAACCTCCTTTGTCACAGAAAGTCACCTTGGCTTTCTCAGTACCCCCAACAGAAAGGACCCAGGCCACAAACTCATGAGTCCCCTGATTCCAGAACCTTCCAGTAATGTCCAATAGCACAGAGCTCTACCGAGAGGCCACCTCCCTGAAACTACCCGGCCGGAAACGTGAGGACACAGGGAGGGAAACAGCGCTCCATCCGCGGTCACCGGCTGGGCGGGCGGCCACTTGCCGGTTCCCTCAGCGTCAACAGTGTGGCCTGGTGGCTGGGCCGGCAGAACCGCCCCTCCTAGAACCCTCAGCGGGCCTGGTATCCAGAGGCCCACGCCGCTCCCTTCCCTGCCACTCAGCTCTGTCTAAAGGTTAATGAAGGAGCCACCCACTGGTCCAGGCAGCGCCTCGGAGCCGTCACTGTGATCCGGGAAACGCCAAAGGACTTCTGGAACCTTCTTGCCCTCTGCCCAGGCAAGGCCGAGAAGAAGCAAATTGCTTCTGTGTTTGGAAGGAGCATCTATTCAGAATGGCTTCTGTCGTGCACGGCCCCTCCTGCTCTCCCCACACCTGCGTCCTGCTTGCCCGAGGACTGCGACAATTCCCCTTTGTGTGGGAGGCGAGCTCCCCCATTTCCAGTCGGAGGCGACGACTCAGGTTTCCCCTCTCTCAGCAGCCTGCGAGTTTTCTAATACGGAGACAACAACGCGCGGGCCCGTGCACACGCGTTCACACGCCGCCCTCCCCGAGCTGGGCGGTGAAATGAAGGCCCTGTTAGCGGTGTGGACAGGGCACCCACGTGCTGTCTGCACGGAGACGGGCCGCTTCCTGGGCCACCTGTCAAGGACACACGCTCCCTCGGGGCTCCCACCGGAGGCCGGGAGCTGGGAGGCGGGCTCGGGGCCTGGCCCTCGGCGGGGGCCACTGGTCACAACCCTCCCCGCTCTTCTCGACTCTGCCAAGCTCAGAGCAGCCGGTCGTCCCTGTCCATGCCATCCGTGGGAGCGTTCTTTATTACCTAAGGAAATTGAGGATGTCCAACGGCGAGGGGGGAATAAATCATGGTTCTCAGCTAAATGGAGTAGTGCAGATCCGCTGGAGATGCTGCTTTTTATCAACAGCGCAAATAATGAAGATTCCATGCGCCGAGGACAATGAAATGATGGGGTATTTGCACAACCCTGTGAGTTATGTTTCAAAACCAGGCTCCATGAAAGATGCAGAGCCCTTTTCGGAAGCAAAAAGACTAATATTGCTCTCCAAATAATTTATAAGTTTCCCCACAAGGCGAAAAAAGCGAAGCTGTCTGCAAGCAGGAGAGCGGCGTTCTGGGTCTCCTGCTGGCCCTCGGCCCCTCTGCTCTACGGGGCTCTGATGCGTCTCAGCGCACCCCTCTCCCCGCCCCTGCCCCCCGCCCCTCCATGGCACAGCGGGGGGCAGGAGGGCAGCTGAGGGGGGCGGTGCACCCAGGCGAGCAGCATCCCCCCGCCGGCACGTGTGTGGGGTTCACTCCGCTACAGTGGACGCAGGGTTACCAGGGGGGTGGAGAACTGAAACCCCCAGGAAAGCACATCTGCATGTGGACAAACGTTTTCCTCACAGCAGAGCTTTGGTCTTCAGCCCCCGCAATTCTGCTCCCCTGGGCCATTTGGCAAAGTCTGGAGACATCCGTGGTGGTCATGCCTGGGGGTCTAGGGGGATGTTCCAGCGGGCAGGGCCCAGGATGCTGCTGAACACTGTACATTCTACAGGACACCCCACAGCCGAGGCTGTTCCTGTCCAAATGTGGACAGAGTGGAGGTGGTGAAATCTGGACTGGAGTCTTGTGTTATCGCTCCCTGCTGGCTAAGGGTACAGCAGGGGGAGCCAGCAAGGACCCGCAGGGTGTCCACCACCTGGGACCCTAAGCTGGTCGCGAAGCTCTGGAGCCATCAGAGGCCCTGCAGAAGGACCAGCACACCCAGGCCAGGGCCGTGTCAGCCAGCCTGACACACGAGTCTGAGGGTGCAGCCCCCCAAACCAGAGGCCTTGCAGGGCGGTGGCTAAGAGGACAGGCCCTGGCCCTGCTGCCGCCTGGCTCTGGGACCTGCAGCCGTTGGTAATGTCCATGCAGTGGGGGGATGGGCTCCCGCGGGCCCTGAGGTGGCCCTGACGGGCAGAGCGCTTTCAGGCACGAGTGAGCGCTCAGCAACCGCAGGCTGGTGTGATTATTAACTCTGACGATGACGAAGCTGATTGAGAAGCAGAGAGAAGCGCTCATGTTCAAGGCTAAGAAAATGAGACACCAAGTCAGGTGCCGTTATGCCGGCAACTCCTCAGTAATGAGCCTGCACTAGACCTGAGCCCGGAAGGAGGTGTGTCGTTGGCAGACGGTGGGCTAGGATGGGGACTTCAGGATATTTGTTGTCTTTAAAAAAAAAAATGAACACAGGCAAAATAATAAAATAGAACCATAAACACACCAGCAGGAATCGTCACCAAATAAAATCATTGACGTTTTTAATTGCTCCAGGTGAAGAACCACTGAACTGGAGGATCCCTGGGATTTCTTCGGCCCTCAGCTGCGAGGATCGTGAAGAAAATGTGTTTCTAATGAGCGTGAAGGGGTGAGTAGATTTCTGCCGGCAACTGCTCTCCTGCCAACACAGGCAGGGCCTGTGCCCAGAGCATCCAGCCAGGCCTTTTTTCGCCACAGGCACGTGGAGCAGAGTTGATGGGGGGTGACCAGGAGACATACAGGCACAGGGCCGTGGCAGAGTGTTACAAAGTGCCGGACCCCGGGACTGAAAGCAAAGAACGAGTCGGTGGTGGGGACGGCGTGCACGCTGAAGACGCTCGTGACAGAATACATTTTTGATGAAATGTAGGAATGAATAACTGGCGTCATTTTTCAATTGATATATTAATTTATGTGGCGTGTGATTTGAAATACATGAATAAGCACGTTATTAAATACCAAGAAACCCAACGACAGCGAGAGAGCCCCTCCCCCACCGCGCTTTTCTTTCCCACTTGGCTAAATGCTAATCCTTACACAGTAGCACGTGTCAATAAATAACAGTCCGTGGGACATGAGATGTAAAAAGCGTTTCCAGTAATGTGTGTCTTCCCTCAAATCCGACCCGGACCATAATGGATTATTTTACTCCATTTCTGGATGTGCATGTGTCTTACGTCTATTTTAAAACCCTTGGGTTCAAACGTACCTTATTACCTTTTAAAGTCTTTGGGTTGTAGCAGAAAAATGTTCTGCACTATAAAACATAGAGTATAGTTGAAGTTTGATGGGTTTGCTTCCATTTTCTACCCCACAAAATGCTTTCTAAATGCCATTAAAATTTAGCATACACCATAATAACCAAGCCACGTTTGTTTCATGTTTAAGTCGATTGGCTTCTGAGTTTTATTTCCTTTGTAGACATCAAATCAAATAAAGTTGTTGCCACAGCCAGAGGTGAGGAATGAATGTATGAGAGCCCGGCCGTCCCACGGAGGGCGGGTGGGTTTTAGAGGAGCAGCTACTCAGGGAGGGCGGGGTGGGTGGGGCGGTTTCTGCTCTGAACCCTGAAGAGAGAAGCGCTAAGATGTAGGAAAACTTGCAGTTGGCGTCAGAAGTTCGAGTGGTCTTGTGGATGCCCCATCCCCTGACGAACACGTACGGGTTTTGGGGTGTGGGGAAAAACGCATTCATCAGGAGTCCCAAGTTCAAGTCTTAACTCTGTCCTACCACTGGCCAGCCAAGTAACCTTATGACAGGACCTAGATGAGCCACACCTGACATTACCCTACCTGCCAACCAAGACCTGCGTGACAAATGGGCGTGTCCCCTCCACTCCTGTGCCCCAGGTTGAGGGTCAGGTTCAGACACTTCTCACGAGGACACCACCCTTCCTCCCCCAGGTCCCTGTGATGGGAGTGAGAAGGGACAGGAAGAAGCTCGCCCAACCCAGGATCTGGCCAAGCCCCCAGCACCTGTGCCTCTCCCCTGTGGTCTTGGGCAACATGTCAGCTTTGACTGAACCCCAAAAATCAGAGGGAGAGGGGGAGGTGTCAAAGGTATGGTGTGACAATTGTGGTTTGATGGGGCATCGAGAAAACGTAATGGGAATGGCACAGGCTTGGCAGGGAGGCGGCCTGAGGCTCAGATCCATGTTCTCTGGGGAACCGACTGGGCTACACTGGGCAGGAATTTATCTGACTTCACTTTCGTACAATCGTTTAACAAAAGTGCATGGAGCGCCTGCCACAGACTCGGTATGTTGTTGGGCACTGAGGCGAAGACAGTACACGTGGGTAGGCCTCACCACCTGTAGCCTCACTTTGCTGGTCCATAAAATGGGCAAACAGCTGCTCCGTGTGTGGGCTGTCTGGACCCAAGGAGACAACGCACCCGTGTTCAGGGCGCAGGGTCTGCCGCCGTGTTGGCGTCCCAGGCCCTAAACTAGGTCCCCTCATGTTCTGAATGGCCCAGGAGCTGGGGGAAGAGCAGGAGCCTGCAGAGTGCAACAGATGTCCCCGTGTGTCCCCAAAGGTGCCATCTCCGCCCCCGCCCGGAGCCAGGCCAGGGGGAGACAAAGGAGTCTGTGTCACCTGCAGGGTGCTGGCTGCATCTGCCAGCCAGGCCTCGCCAAGGAGCGCGCAGCCTCTCTGATGTGTTATGACAGGAGGGAAGTACAAATAAGCATATAAATCTGTCGGAATGGCCATTCTGATGTGGGCTCCGGAGCGCAGCTGGGGACGGGGGCAGTCGGGTCTCCTTTATGTCAAGCGAGCGTGCAGCCGGCTCTTCCGTTTTACCTGGGGCGCTGTTCTTTACAGCAAATTGGACCTTTCGCTCTGAAAGAAATAATTACTCTCTGAGGAGAACAGGGCTGGCCATGAATGCTGATATGACACACAATGTCACCTTGCCAGTCAAAAGAGTTCCAGCTCCTAAGCTTGGGTCCTGTCCAACTCCCTGTTTCTTTCTCATCATGGAGGTCACCTCTCTATAGAATTTGTTGATGATCTCCAACATGACAAGTAAGAAAGGTCCTGTCAGCAGGATTTGTTTTTTAAAGAGGGAAGAATAGCGCAGAGATGAAGGAAGCAGGCAGCGTGGGGGGGGGGGGAGGGAAGGGACCCAGAGGTGAGGTCAAAGGTCAGGCCTGGGGTAAGCAGAAGCAGGATGACTGTGAGGTTCCATCCAAAATCAGCTGCTGGAACCATGACCCAGACGATGTGCTGCATCAGAAATAGGTCGCTGCCCCTTATCCGCTTTAGGGAGGGATGCCGCAGAGAGAGCGCTTTGGGTGACCGCCACCTCCTATCCCTGGATGCTGCCTTGGCTGGGGAAGTGGAAGTCCCCCGGGACACACCACTGAGGACACCAGGGAGGGAAGGGCTGAATGTTACCATCCGCTCTGGGCAGAAAGAGAGCGTCTACCTCACCTGCCGCCAGTCACGGGCGGAGCAGAGAAATCCTGGCCCTGGTGGTTGCAAATAATCCCACCTGCTCAGGGTCCAGAATTCTAGCCACAAGTGCACCCAGCCAGTGCCTGTGTGGGGCCCAGAGCTCCTCTGAGCTTCCTCGGAGGAAGGGGGGCTTCCCCACCGGGCTCCCACCAGCCAAGGACAGGCAGCTCCTCCCACCCCAGCAGGCCTGGCCGGGATTGGGGGTGGGGTGGAGCTCCCCCACCCCAGGCTCCACTGCCAGGACTTTTCATCCAGGTGGAAACACGCCTGGAGTGTTTAGGTGAGTGGAGCTCGGCAAGGACGGCAGGCAAGCAGGCAGGCAGGCAGGCGGGCAGGCAGGCGTGCTGGAGGTGCCAAGCGGGTGTGCCCAGCACGGGGGACAGAGATGGGCCGAAAACATCCGCCCTGCCCTGAAGAAGCCCTCAGGGCACTTTGTGGAGAATCGCCCCACACCCCTTCTGCTCTCCGGGTGCTGGTGTTAATTCTGCCATCCCTCCTAGGAGACTTCCCGGGAGCTGCGTGCCAGCAGCTGTAAGCCAGGGCCAAGGTCGAAAGGACGCAGTAGGCAAAGCATAGGACGGTGCCAAGTGGGCCGTGGGCCGGCTCTCAGACCCAGGAAGCCAGACGGCCCTGCGCCCAGTGGGAGCAAGCTCTAGGGAAAGGGCGCCCGGAGCCACGCCTGCCGCCCCCGCGCCCCCTGCCCCGGGCCTGACCTCCGCTCTGGAGGCTGGGCCAGCTGTCCCCGGAAAGGTCAAGTTCTGGAGCGCATGGCCAGCGTTCCCAGAACCATCTCGCTGGCAAACCACCTGAGAGCTGGCTCCGACCACAGGCCAGGGGAGCCCTTTCGGGCCAGAACTGCAGGAGGATCTGATGTCTAACGTTAGCATGCAGTTAGAATCTCAATGGCGCAAGCGAATCCGAGGGAGAGAAAGGGACCGTCCTCACCAAGCTGGGACCAGAGGGGGCCAGGGGTCCCAGCCCTCGAAGGGCTGCCCTCTCTCCCTGTCCATCCAGAAAGGTCATTGTGGGCATGTGGGAAGGAGCTTCGTTGAATGTTTAGACTTTTAGAAGCACGCAAACATTTAGAAAGGTCTGAAGTTATTTTTTTTTTTTTAATATGAACAGGAGGTTTTAATCAGAACAGAAGAGAGAGAGGAATTCCTTTCAAGTAATAGCCTAGTAATAGCACTTCCTAAAGTAATGAGATTTCAGTAGTCAACAATAAAATGTGATCTATTCAGGATTTGAGCAAATAAAATTGTAGAGATAATTTCTAAGGTGATTTTGAGATGCCTGAATTGGTGTTCAAGGTCCAGGCCATTAAGCCTGGCCGGGGAGGGGGAGGGACGGCCCAGGGCTTGGTGCTCTGAGGGTCCCCCATGGAGGCTGGGAGGCTGGGAGGCAGCACCCACCACGGACCTCCTCCTCTGGGGTCACGGCTGTCAAGCAGGTCTGAGGGCCTGGGGCCTCGAAGCCAACTGTGAGGCTGGCTGGACGTCAGAGCTGCTCCCTCAGCTATACTCCTGGGGAAGGTCACCCTCTGGCATGATTCACCATCCTTCCCAGTGGGCCACACCCAGACAGGAAGTCACCCACTAGGGAACCCACCACCCCAGCCCCCAGCCTGACGGACTGCAGAAGTCACGGTTTGAAGGTGGCTCATTGCTGGTTCATTCATCCCACAAATATGCCCCGAGCCTCCGCTTTGTGTCAAGGATTCGGACAGATGCTATGAGCACCATCCATGTGTGATGTTCCCACAGGGCTTGTCCAAGCCCCAGGGACAGGGGACCTCGTCTCTGCAGCCCACAGTGCACGGCATGGCAGGACACCTTCTCCCAAGATCACCCCACTCGTCTTCCTATGTCACCTTCAACATCCAGTCGTCAGGGAGGCCTTCCCTTGTTCCCCTCCCCTCCCCATGCTGCCGGGGCCTCCGCCTCTCCCGTAAGCGCACATCGCGCCCTGAGGACCACCGCACACTCCTCCTGGATGGAGTGGGCATCTCCCAGGAGGGCAGAGGCCCCATGTCTGTCGGCTTTCTGCGCTGTCCTCAGGATGCCACCCAGCACCTGCCTGTGTTCAGCACTTGATAACATTTGTTTATGAATGAATGGAGTGAGTCTAGAGCCATCCCATAATAGAATGCTACATACAGAGGCCAGAATTCCAGATTCAAGTGGAAAATCTGCTAGACCCCACGTGCGACCTTGGGAAAGGCCCCTAGCTTATCTGAATTTCAGCTCCTATCTGCCAACTGATGGCGCTAGACTAACCATTTTGGGTTTTGCTGCCCAAATGGACCTGCTATTGCAGGGCCTATGTCTTCCTGAGGGCTCCAATGTCACCCATCCTGTGGAAATATCACTTGCTGGCAGGAACCAACCCCCTGACCTGCAAATTGCCACCCCCTGCAAGCCTGAAGCCGGCGTAAAAGAAAGAACTCAGTGAAGTTCAGCTGACGGATGACGTTCTAGAAAAGGTCACCCCCAGATCACTCCTCTATTCATTATTTATTAACAGCCTCTGAGACGTGAGCATTGCATCCAGTGCCCAGTGTCAGGAAGATGATAAAGTCATATTTTATAGCTGGAGGCCTCTTAAAGGTGTTAACAAAAAGCTTACAAAGTGATTTCAATGTGTTACAAAATAATTTATTAAGAATTCACTACCGCTGATCATTAAAAGAGATATTAATCACCAAGTGAAATAGACATAAGAAAAACAGCCCAGCCCAAGTCCACACATAATACAATGCATGGGCCCACATCTGTGTGGATTTAGTACTTGGGTCAGACAAGGGCGCCATGTATGCCACCCATACCTCACACACTTCCAATTTGGCGTATGTCTGTCTTAAAAATTTCCCTCACAATCCTCCTCCTTTTCTAGAGAGCTTCCCTCAGCGGGGTGAGTTGGCAACAACAATCATGTTCTTCCAATGTCATTGTACCAAGTACCCACCCACTCTACCTACCCTCGTTAACTCTTCCTACCCTATCAACTCTACCCACCCCCACCCACCCTATCCACCCCCTCAACTCTCCACTCCATCAACTCCACCCACCCTCACTAACTCTACCCACCCTATCAACTCCACCCACCAACATCAATGCCACCCCCATCCCCCACACACACTACCCATGCCCACCAAACATAGGAGAAAGGCTAGAGTATAAGTTACAACATCACATGACTGGAATGTGAAGCAGGCAAGGGACATGGCCTTGTAAGGACACTGGGTCATTTGGGAACAGGTATGACTATGTGCAGATGGCTGGCCCTGCCCACATATAGAGATGCTCATGGTAGGTTCTCTAAGACAAGTGGGTTACGGCCGATGTGCTATAGGAATAATAAACTCCGAGAGGGTGGATCTCAGGGCCTCTTCTCAAAGGGGAGCTGAGGCAGACAGGGAGCATCCCCAGAGCCCTGGAATTCAAGCCAGAGATGCAGAAAGCAAGAAAGCAAGAAAGCGAGAGCATCAAAGATGGCTCATCTGCATGGACACATCCCAGGGGGAATGGGGGGGGGGGGACTCCCACCACAGGAGTTTTCACCTGACTTTTCGACTAGGAGCAAGTCCTCTTTTGCATTCGAAATTGATTGTGATGTATAAAAGTTTAATGCACCCCCAACCTTCCAGGTTAATATTTATTGCATGAAATGAGATTCACCTTGACTTTTTAAAAAGTCAAGCTGTAGAAAAGTCACTTAGCAACTGGATACATTGGACCTGTATATTCCAGTTCCTTCTACGCCATAAACTGAGAATCACAGAAGTCCTTGAAGGAAGAGGGCACAGTTCCTCAGGGGCCTGTGGTTCTGCATCTCTTGGCCTCACCAGCTCCAACTCTCCCATGAGGCATTGGCAGAAGGCAACTTCCTCACAGAAGCATTTCTTTCCCTGGGGAGGTGGCCACCACCCCTTTCCCCGATGCTTCTGTGCTTGACTCTAAGTCCCGTGAGGCTGGGGTCCAAGTCTGTCCTGTTCACCTTTGCATCCTCAGTGCTGGTGATGAGCCTGGCTCAAGCTAGGAGCTCAGGAGTGTTTGCTGCACAAACGAATGCGTGTACATTCAGAGAGAAGCCAAGCACCCACCTCTTTTGCTCAACCCAGTGGTGGTAGCTTGTTGCGATGAGGGATCACCAATTCCAAACACAGTGTCCCTTCCATTTCCTTTCGGAGCCAGGCCCTTGGTCCGGCTGGCAGGCAGAGACTGCAGAGCCAAACCCGCCTTCTGTTACTGAACTGCCCATGAGCCGTGCCCCTTCCCAAGGCAGGACCTCCAGAACGACGCGCTGTCTTCCAGGGGCAAATCTCACTAACAACGACGGGTAGCAGCCACACGGGAACCTCAGCCGAGCACGGACAGATTTATGTGCTGCAGAAAACGACCCTATTAAGTTCAGCAGTAAACTCCCTTCAGCCAAGCTGGGGTGTGCCCTGACTGCCAAGTGGCTGCAAACGGAGCCGGTAAAGAGAGGGTGGCAGGCGTGACAGGAGGGGATGGCCTCCTGCTCTCACTCATAGATCTGCCATCGCTGCAAACCCTGGCACCTGCTTTGGCCAACACAGCCTGCCATGCTGCCAGGCCAGGTGAGGACAAGGCTACAGGGACGGAACAGAGAGAGAGAGCCTCACGAACCACACCGTCTTATGGGGCAAATGAACAAAATCCTGAGGACCTGCTATGTCCCCGGCACAGTGTGAGTGCACGGAGGCTTTTGTCTGCTGTCTCACAGGCCCCCAGATCAGTCCTGCAAGGTGGGTGGTTATCCCCCTTTCCAAACAGGAAACCAAGCTCCAAGGCGGTCACTTGACAGAGGTCACGGCTGGTAAATGGCAGACCCGGGACCTGAACCATGGTTACCAAGTGCATCTCCTCGGCGCCGTGCACTCCCCAGTGCGGGGTCCTGGCGGACGTGCCCTCAGCGGAACCACCTCCAGAACAGCCTCTTCGGCAAATCGCAACTTCCATGTCAACTGGCCGCAGCTCCACTTCCCAGCTCTTACAGACAGAATTGTGTTCCCCACAAAAAGATTCAGATGCTGAAGCTCTCGCCCCAGGGGGTCGGAATGTGATCAAGGTTCAATGAGGTCATTAGGGTGGGCCCAAATCCAACAGGATGGGGTGTCCTCATAAAAAGGACACAGACACGCACACAGAGAGAATGCCATGAGCAGGTGGAGCAGAAAAGGGGTGAGGCTTCTACAGGCCAAGAAACACCAATGCCAGCTGACTGCCAGAAGCTAGAGAGGCCTGGAGCAGGTTCTCTTCAGGGACCCCAAAAGGCCCCAAGCCTGCTGACACCTTGGTCTTGGACATGTCTGTCACTTCAGCGCCCCCGTCTGTGCTTCTTTGTTGCAGCAGCCCTGACAGACTTGCACATGAGTTCTGCAAACCTCCCCCAGGCCCCGTGAGGGATGGCAGGGGGCCTTCTCCGCTTACCACACTGTCCCCTTCTGAGCTTCCATTCCATGACCCCAGGCTGGCGTCCACCACCCCAGCCGCTCCCCCAGCTCTATAGAGCACAGCCCACAGCCGGTTTGCAGACCGCTGTGTCTCTGCAAACAGCCACGGTCAAGAATATCTCTTGCCACAAAAGAGCTAAAACCCAAGTGCAAAAGGTGAGCTGGGGTGAGTGGGAGGAATTCGCAGCAAAGGCTGCAAGGAGACAGGGGTGTTTCCTGCCAAAGACAGGGTGGGACTGAGAGTCACGGGGGAGGGGCTGCCTGGGTCCCCATGAGGAGTACTGAGGGGATCGACAGGAAAGCAGGGTTCCCCAGCCTCTTCCAGAGCACAATCGGGCAAGGCCAGAAACTGCTCCCCCTGTCCCAGATGGATGAAGCCAGCCCAGCTCCTCCCTGAAGCCTGGGACTCACTGTGACCCCTGCTTCGCATGAGGAGCAACTGGCCATGTCCTGACACTGCGCATCCCCAGTCTCATTGGAAAGGAGTCAACCGGCCGCCACCACGGGGAGCAGGGCTAGGAGACGCAGCAGGAGCAAACAGGCCGAGAACACCCACACTCTGCGGGCAGGGCAAGCCTCCCGGAACTTTCTAGAAGGGAGGCCCCCGGTTCGCTGAGCGCCTGCTGGGCTGTGAAAGGTGAGATTTTGTAGCCCAGCTGCCAGGCTGCAGGTTTCTGGGATGCGTAGCTCCTTCATCTCTTTCTCGACCATTAATGCCAATCAGAGACAGGCTCTCTCGCCACAGGCCGAGGAGACGAAGCCGGGGCGACCTGCATGTCCATAAACCACGTGTTTTTGTGTCAAGAAGCCCTGGTAACAGGGCCCCGAGGCCTCATCTGGTCTGCAAACAGCAGCTTCCCAGCCCAGGCCGTGCGCCTACTGTGGCACATGAGGGTGACTGGCTGATACAGGCAGGAGGCTGCAAATCACCTCTTCTTGAAGGGAAAAAGGAAACTATATCTACACTCAGCACCTAAGATTTATTTGT
The DNA here is from genome assembly GCA_004027555.1 of Craseonycteris thonglongyai. Classification (NCBI taxonomy): domain Eukaryota; kingdom Metazoa; phylum Chordata; class Mammalia; order Chiroptera; family Craseonycteridae; genus Craseonycteris; species Craseonycteris thonglongyai. The sequence goes on along the minus strand of PVKE010000011.1, from coordinate 28,425 downwards.
GCAAGCTCACAGAGGTAGCCATGTCGCAGAGTGCTGAAGAAGCAGCAGAAGCAAAGGGGAGAAGGTGTGGAGCTGAGGCACAGAGGGACCACGGGGTCTCCCGGGCACGGAGGGATCACGGGGTCTCCCGGGCACGGAGGGATCACGCAGTATCCCAGCACAGAGAAACCACAGGGTTTCTGGGCATGGAGGGACCCCAGACCTGCAGGAAAAAATGAAACTGCACCATACGTGGCCACCTCACAGCATGCCTTAAGTGACAGCTACCTGAGTGTGACTGCATCAATAAAAAATACAAACAGTATAAGAAGTCATCAAGCAGAGATGAGCTTATTACTAATTATGAGAAGCCTGACAAGCTCCGACTGCTCGTAAAATAAATGAAGCCCATTTTTAATATCTGCTTCTGCGACTTCTAGATAATACACACATTTACTTCGAGGTCACATCTCATTGATCAAGTCAAGGTTTTTAGCTACAGATTCAGAAGAGCAATTGGAGACCCCAAGGCCTCCACCAGGGAACAAAGCACCAGGACGGGGCCGTCCTGGTCCTCGTGACCACGAGCCCCGGTCTCCCTTGTGGTCCCTTGTGGCAAAGAGAGGACCTTGGGGAAGCCGGGAGAAGGGGACAGTTCCATCCTCAGTCTCCTTGGACCTCCCTTTTGAACACGGGCCCACCGTCGCCTTACTCCCCAGCCCAGCCTGGTGCAGCCCAGAAACCCGGCTCTGTCTGCAGCCACCCAAAGCAGCAGAGGCTGAGGGTGGCCTTTCTGGGTGACAACGGTCTCCCACCTCATGGCAGGGTGGGACGGGGCCTGGGGGCAGGGCACAGCAGCCCCCAGCTCAGACAGTAAATGGAGGCCTACTCAGGGATCTCGCCAAGTCAAAGGGAGCACACAGCTTAGAAAGGTCCAGAAGCAGAACTCATAAGACCCTTGCAGGCGACATGTGAATTGTGCTGCTGCCTTTGTGGGAAGGCGAGGCGTCCTGAGCTGGACCGAGGAGGGCCTGCAGGCTGGCCCCCTGCAAGGATCCGCCAGCAGCCAGAGCTCCTGGAGGTGACACTGAGCACAGCCCACTGTCATCCAAAGAGCAGTGTGGCCATCAGAAGTAGCCTAGATCCCCAGGAAGCCACTTCTGACTAATGACATTTATCTCTCTTCAGCCAGTACTAAGTGCTCCGCATTTGAGATCAAACCCTCGTGCTGAGTCTAGCAGGCAAGCTCCCTATTGTTCCCATTTTTCAGGTGTGGAAACCGAGGGATGGAGGTGTTAAGTAACCCAGCAAGTAGGTTGCAGAGCTGTAATTCAATCTACTTCTGCTTGGCTCTACCCTGTGCTTAAGTTCGTGCTATTTCAGGAGGGAACAGGGGATGGAGAGAGGGAGGAAGGGACAGAACAAAAAGAGAAACAAAGAAGGGAGAAAGAAGGAAAGAATGATTTTAAAAAGAAGAAAGAAAAGGAAGACTCACCTTGGTGATGTATATCCAGCCAAGGTTCCTGCCAGAAAGCGAGAAGGGCAAGAAGCAGAAGCAGAGCGGGGGACAGGATAAAATACAGATGCGCCTCGATTTATGAGGGGGTTCTGTCCCTATAAAACCATCATGACTTGAAAGTATCACAAGTCACAAAGGCATTTACTGCACCTAGCTGAGCGAACGTCACAGCTTGCGCAGCCTACCTGACTGCTCAGGGCACTCACCTTAGCCTGCAAGTGGACACAGCCCTCTACAGTGAGCACACTGCGGAGCACCGGAGGTCTACCGGGGCATCGTGCGGGTGACCAGGAGCAGGCCACCCCCAGCATGACGAGGGAGCGTCGTTCCACATGTCGCTAACCCGGGGGGATACCACAAGTCACAAGTCGGAGTATGGTGTCTGCTGGATGCACACAGCTTTTGCACAATCATAAAGTTGAAGAGCTGTCAGTGGTACCTTCACAGGTAGGGGACCGTCTGTACTACTAATGGGCAAAGACCAATGTCCCTGACCTAACAACGTTTTTAAAACAAAAGTTCAGAAACAAGGAGCTGAGAAATCATAAAATAAAATGTAAATTCCCTTCGAGTTCCAAACGCTCTAAGTTGATTATATGAAACGGATCAGCTTTAACTCACTGTCTCTAACTCCAGTGAAAGCGCTGCAGCTGGTTTTGTGTTCTGAGCCCCAAGGCAGCCCCCCCGGCCCTGGGGCGGGCCCTGGCGACCTTCCAGCTAGCCTATGCCCCAGACCCTCGACCACCCACCACCAGGCACACAACTGCCCAGCCTCAGAGAGCCCCCCAGCCTCTGTGACCCGGCCCGATGCTGCTTCATGGAACGTCACCTGCTTGGATGTTAGAGACAATGGATGGGACAGTGAATGGTGAAGATTTGGAAGGAGTACGTTTGGTGGACATTTAGAAAGAGGCCTTGTGTTTAGTTTAGGAGGCCCATTAGACACCCAGGAGAAGATGGGGAGCGGGTGCTGAATGCAGGATGTGGGGTTCAGGTGAGAGGTCGGAGCTGGAGAAATGAATTAGGGAGGTATGGGCACAGAGGTAGCTTTTGGTGCCTAACATCTATCGATGGTAAAGAGATGATGAAACTGCAGTTCAAGACCGCAGGTAACTGAATCAAGGTCACAGCATGGCCCAGACTAACCCCCTGGGTTCCTAACCGCCAGGTGGTCAAGAGTGGTGGCCTCAGAGTGTCTTAGTGCCTGGATCTACAGATGCTCCACAAACATCTGTGGCCATCTTGACACACTGCCTCAACCCCTGGGGGTGCAGAGGGGTCACCCTGGACCGCCCTCGCTGTTCCTTGGTGAGGCTGGCTTGTTCAGAGGGCAAGGAGATTTCCACACCAGGCCCCTGGGCTTTTCTCTCCAGGCAGGGCCTTGCCAAGGCTCACGAGTCCACTAGGCTGTAGCAGGTGAGACAGTGGGAGGGACTCCCCCGGGCCCCAGGCTGGACCCCAGCGCAAGCCCACCCTGAGACCCCACACCAGCTCCCTGTAGCCTCACCGGAGCCAGAGCCCAGAGCACGCTGTCATGTGTGCTCCAGACGGGTCAACACCACCTTCTGAAACGAACACCACACACCCACACACGACCCCGGGGACTCAGAGTGGTCAGCACCTGGCATCTCCGTCCCCTTTAATGACCCAACAAGATGTTAACACCCAGGGGGTTGGCTTTTGTGCAAACACAGGACACCACCACTTGGGGCCTCCTCAGCACACCTGTCTGTTGAGGTGCACAGCCTGAAGAACCCCATCGATTATCCTCCTGAGGAGGTGTCAGGTGCCCATGCCAGCAAGCACGCGATGTCCCCTTCCCCCGCTGGCACCATCGTGCCGACTGCAGCCACCACGTGAAACCGCTGGGACTCCCTCTGCCTTCTCTGACCTCCTCTGTTTTCCCCATTCTCTCTCTCTCCCCTCTTCCTCCTCCCCTGCCCCCTCTCTGCTCTCATCCTTCCTCCTCCTCTCCCTCCGGAACCCCGGGGCCCCCTCGGAGGGTAAGCCAGGGCACGTATTTCATCAGAGCTGACGTTCGTCTTGGTGGCCGCAGACCTGACACTTCCCTGTTGGGTTCAATTTTCTGCTCTTCGCGTCCTGGTTTAGAGCAGCGGCGTTACAAGCGGGAGCACATCACTTAGTTCTCTTTTGTATGACGACGCCTCCCTCGCTGGTGTGCGCTCTTAGCGGCCTTCCTCTAGTCGGAGGCTCACGATGCGGCAGTCAGAACGGTGTTTATACTCGCCACAGATGCCAAAGCGCAAATAATAAACAGCAATTGCGGCTTATGCCGCAGCTCGGGGATTTACGCACAGGTCCCCGTGCAGCGCTGACAGCCTTCTCCCAAATGACCATCGCTCCCTGCAGGCCGGCTGCCTGACCCACCCCAGTGCACAGGTACCAAGGGGACCATGCCCTGGACTGAAGGTGGCATTGCTCCCCCAGTCTCAGTTTCTGGGTTCGCCCCGATTGGGGTGATTCCCCTGGAAGCTGGGCTCAGGGCAGGGCCACGAGGCTGAACTACTGGCCTGTGGACCAGCAGGCCGCCACCGGGATGTCCCTGACCTCTGAGCTTCAGGAGGGGCTCTGGCCCTTCCCACGGAGCTGCCTCCCCCGTGCAATCTGCACTTCAGCCGGGTCACGGGCCTGGAGGCATCTCTGGCCTCCCTTCTTCTAGAAGTTCCTACCTGGCTGTTTCCAGCTCCCGAGCGCCTGGCACTGCCCTCAGCTTAGGAGGCAGGACGCTGACCAGCTCTGCCCATTCCCCAAAGGAAAGCAACTCTTCAGACCTCAGGACGCTGCCCGGGAAGCACACAAGGCCCTCAGCTGCTTGCCTCGAGAACACGCTCACTCTGGCAGGTGGCCGCTGGTCTGAGTCAAGTCCCAGAGGTCATGCTCCCCCCGTTTCTGGGTGTCCTAGGATGGTGAGGTCCGCCACTACCCTCAGAGGGACCGAAGCATGGCACAGCAGGGGCGAGTCCCGTCCCGGGACAGGCCTGGTGGTCCCAGAGAGCAAGCAGCACCCCAAGGGAGAAAATGGCCTGCAACAACTTGGTGGGACAGAGGCCCAATTCTAAGAAGTTCTTGACCTTGTGCAATGCACAAGTTCCCACATGCAGACCCACATGCCATTCGGAGTCCCTTGTGCAGACCCCCAGCACAATTCTGTGCCAATAGCCCAATAGGAAGGTACAAGTGCTGACAGGTGGCTTTTGACTCAGTACAAAGAAGAGATGAGGGATGGCTCAGCAGGTTGAGCGCTCACTTTGCAGCCCTGGAGACTAAGGATCGAATCCCGGCTCTGGCCCGAGTGGACCCATATGCAGAACTGGGGTGTGCTCCCAGTTTGGTTCTTGCTGAGGTCTATGTGGAGGCTCCTGGCCCAGTTCCTGCCCTGTGCAGCCCTGTGCCCACCTGTGGAGTGAAACTGTATGAAAAACTAATGCTGTCAACTGTGGAGACGGCTCTGGGCCCTCCCCCTTCTCTCTGTCTCTCTGTCTCTGTCAAAAACCAATAAAAAGAAATCTTTATAAAGAAGAGATGAGAACTCTGAACACCGGAGCCTCCCAGCCGTGGACAGGCTGCCGCAGGGACTCCAGAGCCCCTTGTCACAGGTGGCTTAATACCCAAGGCCAAGTGGCCCACTTCTTATGGGTGACATCACAGAGCCAATCAGACTGCACTCTGCCCACCTCAAACCCTTCTTAGAACAAGGGAGGGCCAAAGGAATAAAGTGAAAGTTCACATTTCAGGTCTCCCCCAGGTCTGCGATGTATGACTGCGTGTGGCAGGGGCTCCCATAACTGAAAGGACTCAGCAGGACTGTGTGTGAGACAGTGTCACCATTTACACCCACCCTGGCACCTTCCCGGGGCCCAGGATGCAGGGCTGGTGCCAAATAGCTCAGTGTGGGGAGATAGGGTGGGAGGAGGAGGGCAGTGTAGGATGCAGAGGTGTCAGAGCTCGGGGAGCACACAGGGCAGGACGATCCCGTCTAGGAGGCTGGACAGGGGCCTTGTCAAGGTCATGGGTCCAGCGGGAAGGAAGTGGAACTTCTGAAGGAGCCATGCTGAGCACTGAAAAGGTGTCCCCTGCCCTGGTCCAAGCCCACTGGGATCCCACACCCCTTCCCCGCAACCAGAAAGGTCTACCTGCCCTCACGGAGGCTGCCCAGGTGCCAGCCCGTGGGACTGAGGGTAAGAGGCCTAGGAAGCCACTCGGCTCATGATGGCTGACTTAAATGAGGCTTAACTGCATCTCACTTCAGTGCTCTTAGTGGTTAAATTCTGTCCCCCTTTCCCCAAGGATGCTTTCGTCCTAATTCCCCTATCTATGAATGCGACCTGATTTAGAAATGGGGTCTTCACAGATGATCAAGTTAACATGCGGTCACTAGAGTGAGCCCTGATCCAATAGGACTGGTATCCCCATAAAAGGGGGAAATTTGGATACAGAAAAAGACATGCATGAAAAACAGATGACATGAGGCACTTGGAGGACCCCATCTACAAGCTGAGGAACACCCGAGGCTACGAGAAGCCGGGAAAGAGGCCCGGACAAATGCCCTTCCAGGTCTTCACAGGGACCCGCCCCTGCCCACACCCTGAGTGGAAGCTTCTGACTTCCTGAACTGTGAAACAATCAACTCCTGTCCTTTAAGACCCCCAGTCTGCTCTGTGAAGGCAGCCCCAGGAAACTCAAATAAGAAGCAACATTACAGCTACCTTGACCTGATTCTGTCATCTTTGTTTAGCTTGCAGGAAGGGAAACCAAGGTAGTACCAGATAAGATAAGGGCTTTGTCTCCACTCACTCATGCATCAGTGACAAATGGCAGGGGCTTTGCAGTTGACCTTGAGCAAGTTATGTAACCCCTCTAAATTCAAGTTTCCACATCCAAAGCAATGGGGATAGTGATAGTGCCTCCTCCACAGGACCACGGTCCAAACGACACAAACACTGTACAGTGCCTGGCACAGAATACCGGTCAAGTTTTCACATTAAGAAAGAAGAAATCTATTCTAGGGTCCAGCTAGTGCCTGACACACGTGGACACCTGTGGCCTCCCACCCCGCAGTGGGCTGGCCCCACGGTGCCCTTGCTGGCTGGAAGAGCTGACTCTCTCCAAGCAGAGACATGCCCAGCTCCACCCAAAAGAAGAGGGACCACGGGATGTACTGTCCAAACCAGAATACCTGAGGGGGAAGGGCGTGATCGACAATTCTGTCAACAGACACAGCTGGGAGGTTCGGTGCCTGCAGACAAAGGCAGCTCCAGGGACAACTAGCTGCTCAGAAAAGGCTGCCACAGCCCACGGGATCAGGGGGTGTTATGGGCTGAACTGTGTCCTCCCCACCAAGTTCGTATGTCGAAGTCCTAACCCTGTACCACATAATGTGACTGTGTTTGCAGACAGGGTCTTTAGAGAGGTGATGAAGGTAAAATGAGGTCATTGGGGTGGCCCTCATCCAGGCTGACTGGTGTCCTTCCCTGAAGAGGAGATGAGGTCACAGACACGCACAGAGGGAGGACATCTGTGAACCAAGGAGACAGCCCTCAGAAGGAACAGCCCCGCGGACTTCCCGCCGCCAGAACGGTGAGAAAACAAGTCTTGTTCAAGCCCCGGGTCGGCGGCGTGTGTGATGGGGGACGGAGCTGACAAGGCAGGGGCGCTCGGTGGTGACCCGGAGGGCGCGCACCCATGTCAGATGGGGCTGGGATGTGCAGGGACAGAGAAGACAGGCAGGAGCGTGCATTGTCCCCACAGCCCTGGGATCGGCCGGCCCACAGGCAGCATTAACAGCTGCAGAACGCTCCGCTCATCGGAAGCCCTGGGATGTAGCACGGCTCCATTTTGCTGACTTTGGAGAAAAGAATGGTGATAAATAAATGTAAAGTGCACTGGTGATGGTGTGAAATGATGCTTCATCTAATTATCACTATTCCGTGGTGTCATTAACATATACTTGAGGAGAATGATAATGATTTTTACGTTTATATCTCGGTGCAGATTTGCCGGCTTAAGCCCAGAGCTCGGGGACACAATATTCCCCGGGATGGAATCTCTTACAGACAAATGACGGGATTGCACAACTAGGGAAGAAGAAATGACTCGCTGTTGCCAAACTGCCAACAGCGCAGTGATAACACAGGAGTGTCAGAACCGTAAAGAAGACCCAAAAGTCAGGCAAGGAGGATCAGCAACTCTGACGCGCCCAAGGGTGTTGCCAGCGACTGTGTCCTGAGGGTCACCCACGAGTGAACACAGCCCCATCCTTCTTTCATGCTTAAGGGCTCATAGCATCACTGAAAGTCACCAATCTGAATCAAAGGAATGCGTGAGACTTGCACTGATGCTAGAACCTTCCCTGGTGGTTGCTTTTCTCCAAGCTCCCATTCTATAGATCTCTCTCCTCTCGAACTGGAATAGAACTCAGACTATTTCAGTCAACTGGCAATGTGACAACTACACTTGATTGGATGGCGGTCCCTTGAAGTTCTCCTGCAAGGAGCGTGGAGCCCTCCATACTTGGGGTGGGAGAGCATCCTAACCACCATGTTCCTGCCATGTTCCCACCCTTTCTGAGGGGCAGGAGGAGGGACCATGCTTGGTCCACAGCCCCATTCTGCTATGGGACCAAGAATGGGCACACTCCCCAGGGACACCAGCTGGAAGTTGGCCTGGGGGGGTGTCACCTGCTGCACTGACGTGAAATGATGAATGCCACCAGTGGGTTTTCCTCCCTTAGAGGCCCGCCTGGGAAATGGCCCGGGGAAGGAAGCCATCAGCCTGGAAACTGCAGCAGAGACGCGGCTCAGATTTTGGCCAGATGAGCAGGGATAGGTTCAGGAAGAGTGGAGACAAGGTGTGAGGAAGAGGAGGCAGATGCCATGAGAGGCAGATTAAACAGAAATGCTAGAGAGAACGAGGATGTCGGCTGCAGCCGCCAAGTTGAGGCAGAAACCCTGAGAGACAGCAAGCTGCCCACGAAACGGGCTGAGCGAGTGGGTGCAGCCCCCAGCAGCGCCCACACGGCTGCCCCGCGTCCCATGGTCCTGCCTCGAGGTCTAGCCCTCCATCCGGTTTATCAAACAGCACTGCTCCTATGGGGGTGGTGTGAGCTGAAAAAGGTTCGTCCACATCCTAACCCTTGGAACTTGTGCACGTGACCTTATTTGGAAATAGGGTCTTTGCTAATGTAATGAAGGGTGGGAGAGTGTCACACTAGATGAGGGTGGTCCCTAAATCCAACGAGAGTGTCCTTATAAGGGACAGAAAAGGACACATAGAGACGCAGAGACGTTAGGTGAAGATGGAGCAGAGACTGGAGTGCTGCTCTGGAGTGTACACCAAGGAACGCCAAAGGTGTTGGAGCCGTCAGGAGAGAAGAGAGAGGCCCGGGGCAGATTCCCCCGGAGCTTCTGGAAGGGACCAACCCTGCGCACATCTGCAGCCCAAACTTCTGGCCCCTGAGCAGGCAAGAGAACACATTTCTGTTGATCTAAACCACCCAGTTTGTGGCAATTTGTTATGGAAAGTAATTCAGAAGGTCTGAGAAGGTCTGAGCTCCGTGTGGCTACATGAAGAACACTTCTTTAAAAACATAACCAGGGGGTTATGGGTACTGCCAGGGGGTCACAGGGGTCACAGGCCCTCAGACAGTCAGACAGACAGGCAGGCAGGCAGACAGACAGACAACCCTTGCAGATGTCACAGCTCTGAGAAGCCCCCTCTGCCAGGCCCCAAGGGCTGGGACGATGAGGTCCCCCCTTCCAGAAACTCCAGCTTAACGTTCCACTCTGTGCCCCAGAAATCCCATTTCAAACATATTTCATGGTAGGAGAAACGGAGAGAGTTTGGTGGAAGGGCAGACACGTCCAGTTATAAGATGAAGGAGGTCTGGGGACGTGATGAACCGAGTGGTGACTGTACGAGGACTGTCCGGAAAGTATCCAGCCGTGTCCTGTGAAGAACAGAGGCGTGATGGCTGGACCTTTTTCGGGCAGCTCTGATAAGTCATCCTACAGTATTGCATACTTGAAGTTTGCCAATTGAGTAGATCATAAGTGTTCTCGTCATAAAAAAAGGCAGTTAAGTGAGGTGATGGGTATGTTAATTAGCTTGTGATAATCATCCCACAATATGCATAGCAAATCACCGTATTGTACACCTTAAATAGATACAATTTTTATTTGTAAATTATACCTTAGTAAAGTTGAAAAAAATTAAAAAATAGAAAACAAAACAAAATACTTCAGATTTTCCAAACAAGTCCACATGCAAGGGGCCAGGTCAGCCCCAGCGCTCCAGCCCAATCTCTCAGGCCACCCACCCTGAGCCCTTACGGGCAGCGTGAGTCATGTGGTCATTTGGGGTGGCTGGTATCACAGCAGAAGACTCGGCTCCCAGGAGAAACTCCTAAGTACTCCAGGAGACACACAGACACACACATGGTGACAGGTAGAGCTGTTCATAACAGCAACAATTAGAAACAACAAAATGCCATGAGCAGGGGAGAGTAATGTGAACTGTGGCAGACTCCCAGTGGAATATTATACAGCCATGAAAATGGACAGGCTACAGCGACACACTCACACAAACGGGTCTCAGTGATGTCATGGTGATGGACAAAGCTAATCCCGCAATACCTCACAGAGTCTAAAGTGTTTTTCCATAAAGTTCAAAAACAGGCAAAACTAAACAATGTAGTATTAAGAAATATGTGTACAAGTGATAAGAGTGCAATAACGGGTAAGGAAATACAAGCACAAGTTCAGGATCGAGGTTATCTCTAGGAGGTGGGAGGCAGGGAAGGAATGGGGTATCACTCAGGAGCACAAAGGGAGGTGCATTAGTTGTTGTGACAGTTAAAAAAAGCTCCCTAAAGTAAACAACAACAGCATGTTGTGAATGAAAGCTTACAGTCTGATCACTCTGATTCCTCCTCTATTTGAGCACGAATGCTTGGCTGGCCAGATAACCAAGGCTCGGGTCCTACCTGACTACGGGGGTGGCTGAGATGAGCCACACAGAAGCCTGGGCTCTGGCTGGTGCAGCGTGACGTGTCATTGATGCCCCCAAGCCGCCGGACACCCCACAACCCAGGAGGCTGGTGCGGAGGGCACTGCCCACCCTGAAGGCGGCCTTCTGCTCACAGCCCTGAGGCTGCTCGGGCCCCCGAGCTCCGCATTTTGTTCTGCCATTGTGTGCCTACCTTTTAACTCGAGAGATGTTACTTTTAAAACATGGTTTCTGAAAGGAAAGTTTGGGGTTTTATTATACCTCTGGGCCAGCCTGGACGATCTTTGAAGAAATGAGGTTGTACCCTTTTCATTTCCCATCCACAGGACAATATTTTAGCAGCGTGCGGGGTCAGGGAGAAGGAGCCGAGGGCCCAATCACATGATGCTCAGGGCACAGGGGCACTCGCCCCAGGCCTTCGCGGGGGCAGGGAGGCCCGAGTCTGATTGATGGTCCCAGAAACCATGGGAAATGCCTCTCGAAGGACTGGCGTGGGCTTGTGGAAATACTGGGGGGCGAGGGGGCAGTCTGCCTGCTGGCCAACCAGGGCCTGAGTACGTGGCTCTGGCCCCATCTGCAGCCCCCCCCCCCCCCCCCCCCCCCCCCCCCCCCCCCCCCCCCCCCCCCCCCCCCCCCCCCCCCCCCCCCCCCCCCCCCCCCCCCCCCCCCCCCCCCCCCCCCCCCGAGTTTCTAGGCACAACTGTCCCCCTCCCTTCCCTTTCCTTCTCCCCTAATCTCCTCCTATTTCCAACACAGGAGTCAAATTACTTGTTTCCCGGAGCGGCTCCAGCTTGATGTTCCAGGCCCTACGTGTTGCAGGATTTTAAGACATGGGGACTGTCCTTCTGGGGTCAGAGACGGCCCCTGCCATGAGCACGGTGAGTGGCTTCTTCCCATCTGACCTCCAAGCCCCCAGCCCCACCTCTCGCACAGCTCAAGCCCCCTCCTCCTTTGGGAACAAGCTGAGCAGGTGACCAGCCAGTCCCCATGCAGGTGATGAGCCCTGAGCTGGGATGGCTCAGCTCAGCAGGGTGGCCTGGGAACCACAGGAGGAGCCAGTGGGTCAGGGCTGGGAGGGTGAAAGGCCTGGAGGTCATCCAAGGTCACCTGGCTGCAGCACTGACCCCCGCCCCCCACCAGCCCATCTGAGACCTGTGGCCACTATCAGCGATGGCCCCTCCGGGGCTCCAACACCATCCATCAGGAGATGTAGAGGTTCCAGGCCCGTGTTCCTGAAGGAACTGCTGTGTGCCTCAGCTGTCGCATCTGGAAAACAGGGCTGGGTGGTGGTGCCTGCCTCGTAGGCTGAGTAAGAAGAAATGAGGAATTGTTTATGTAACTCAGCCCCTAGAGAGCATGCACACAATGAAGTGCTTCCCAGTGACATCTGGGGTCATCGTTCCTGTCATCTGCCCTCCAGTAGCGTGGCCACCGGGGGCCGGAGGGAGCAGACACAGGCTGGCCCCCCGCCCAGTCACCATTACAGCTCCCCATGAGGCCAGCCCACAGCTCCTTCCGAAACGTCAAGTTTAGCCCTGCTGCCCGCCTGGGGGGTGGGCACTGCGCCCCGCTGATCCCGTGGAGAGGAGGCGACCCTCCGAGCCCGGCCCGTGTGAAGGGACTGCACACACAAATGATGCTTACGGCACAATTACGCAGACACGAGGCTGGTGGCAGCCACAGGAAAGCCAGGCTGGCAAATGCCAGTCGCAGTTCCTTCCGTCACGTGCAGGGAGCCAGCTCCAAGCCGGGCGACAGGTCAATTCAGAGGGAGGAACGGATCCACGGCCCTAACGTGTCCACAAGAGGACACAGCCTGCCCCTCGCTACCCACAGTTCCCACCGGTCTTGTTTGCCCCTAGATGACAAAGGGACAGGAGATGTTTTCATTTCACTGCACATGATGGCAGCTGCTCCTCACCTCTGGGAAGGTGTCCTATTCTGCTCAGCACACATGGACTGGTCACCTGTGTCCCTGGGTGGGACGAGTGGTGATTTTGCTTTTCTTCCTCATGACATCCTCCACCATCACCTGCCACATACTCCTCAGCAGTCTCTGTGTCCTTGGGAACCAGCTGTCCTCCCACGCCAACCCACGGGCACTGAGGGCCCTGCGCAGCTGCCAGGTTGGCCTCTGGGCACCTGGGACCAGGGCCCGGAGCTCAGGGCGCAGGCTGGCCAGAGCCCTCTGGGAAGAGTGTGTAGTCCAGCGGCGTGAAGCCGCTCACACGCTTGGAGCCCTTACCACCAGGTAAAATAGAGAGATTTTTGTCCTACTGTGTATTTTTTTCTCATGGCACGTACATCTCCCTGACATGATCACTGCTTATGTTCTGCTGTTTAGGGAATGTCTTTCCTGTGTGAAGTCCATGGGGACAGCACTTGCTCCGATTCACTGCTGTTTACAGCACCTGGAATTACATTAGGGGCATGGCAAGTGCTTACTAAGTATCCAGATAAGTGATTGAATGACAGGGGATGTCCCAAGTCCACTGCACAGCACACTTGCTGTCAGGGCTCAGCGATGTCCCTGGGCACCATCTATGCTCACACAAAGTCACCCAGCTCCAAACCCACGGGAAATGCGCCAAGGCCTTGCGGCGGTACCCTGGCCGTGAGAGCAGCTGCCATCCCCCGTCCCCCGGCATGGATCTGTACGTAGTGTCTGCGTTGCACACCGCTGTTTCCAGGGGGCTGGGGTGTGTTCTCGTAGTTTTTCCACATCCTTCCTTGTCAAACCTAATGGAGGGCTGGGGGATGCGTGGGCAGCTACAAGGAGGGTGAGTGGGCAGTGTTGAGGGCAGCACCCCCCAAGCTCTGGAGAAGTGACACCACCATCCCTGCACTAGTCAGCGTTCTCCAGGGCAGCGGACGCAGCAGGAGAAGCTACTATGTGGAGACAGGAACTGGATCCCATGACTGTGGGGCTGACAAACTTGGGATTTGTGGGTCAGGCTGGGATTCAGGGGAGCGTTGATGCTACAGACTTGAGTCTGAATTCGCAGGGCAACAGGCTGGAGACGCAGGCAGGGTTCGCGTGTTGCAGCCAGGAAGGAGAATTCCTCCTTCAGGGAATTCCAGTCTTTGTTCTTAGGGCCCTCCACTGATTAGATGAGGCCCACCCACCCTGTGGAGGGTAATCTGCTTTGCTCAGAGTCTGCTGATTTAAATGTTAATCATATCTACAAAAATACCTTCACAGCAACTGGTATTTGACCCAAATCTGGGCACCACGGCCTAGCCATGCTGACACATAAAATTCACCATCACAGTCCCCAACTTTACATGTACCGTCCCTACCTTGCAAGCCCTCTTTACCCCACTGCAAAGGGAAAGAGCGATGTGGCAGGCTGGGCAGACACCTGGCAAAGGCCTCAGAGGAAACGCAAGCCATTAGCGCCCATCCCCATGAAGGTGACAGGCACGGACCCAGCAGCTTTAGGCCAGGCCTCCCGGGACCACTGGGTGACTGAACATTGTAATCTGCACATGCAACTACTCAGGGAGGTCAAGGTCGGGTCCTTAGGAAGTGTAGGCAGCAAGTTACTGGCTCCTGTTTCCGAGGCCTCAGAAATATAAGCCAAACAGAAAAATGGCTCCGGGCCCTGCCACTGCCGTTTTCCTTCTTCCCAGATGGGACCTGGGAGCTCTTACCTGAAGGAGAATGTGAAAGGAGACCTCAGGTTCCTTGGGACACATCTGGGGACTTGAGAGGACGGGAGGAAGGAAGAGAGAAGGCCCTGGCTGAGGCCTGCAGGTGGCTCTGGAAGCTCCGGGGATGAGGACCAGCACTGATCCCTGGATCACGGGATGTGCCCAGCCATCTGCCTTCCTCAGAGCATAAAGCATGAAAATTCCATAAACCAAGGCCATCCACCGGGTGCCTCATCCTGGCCTTGTCGCCCTCCGTCTCTGCCTTTTAGGTTTCCACGGAACTTTCTGTACCTCTTCAACACTCCCGAGGAGTCCCTGCGACCAGCCCCGTGCCCCTGTCTTCTCCCTGCTGAGGAGCCTCCCCACCACAAACAGACTCTTGGGAGGCAAGGGTGGCGGTGGGAGCTGGGCCGGCCCAGCCGTGCTCACAGAATGGACAAAGAAAGGCCGCTTCTGCCTGCCTCTGCTCCCCCTTCCCTGCCAGCCAGTCAGCCTGTGTGTTCATGCGCCCATTCTAACGAGGCGGGCTCCCCCAGCCACCAGGCAGCCGGGCCAGAGCCCTTCAGGCAGCTGTGGGCTGCACGGACGGGCCAGGCCTCGGGCCCTGGCAGGCACAGATGCACCCACGCAACACAGCCGGGCTGCCCGCCAGCAGAGCTACCGGACCCGGCTCGGGCTCACAGCTCTCGTGTGAGCCAGCACCACCCCATGAGGCCGGCCCAACGCCCTGTCCAGGGACGCAGCTGCTGACAATGGCTGTGGCCGCCCCAGCCAGCCGCCAGGGCGCTTTGTTGGTGTGTGTTCTCAGGGGCTAATGAACACAATAGCAATCACAGGTGCTCACCAAAGGGCTGCTTCTTGGGCAGGAAAGCCCGGTAATCAGACTCGGTGAGCTAGTGGCTACCTTTTAATTAGTTTGATACATAATTATGCCTTTGAGACACCCAACCGGCCTTCCAGGCTCTTCTCCACACCACCAACACATTCATCTTGTTTAATCACGTTTTACTTGTTACATAAACTGTGCCTGCATCTAAAATGCCAAGGTTGCAGAGGCCTTGTTTTCAACCTTATCTATAAACACATCTACGTCTACCGACTGGCGAGACGCCTGCACCAGCGGGCAGGGTCACCGGGAGGACTCGCACGTGGGTGCCGACTGACCATCCCGTCTGAGCCCAAAGCCTGGACTCAGTGTGAGCGCCCGGCCTGGGCTTTCCCCCAGACCAGGCTCTATATGCATCTCAGGGGCAGGGTCACCTGTTTCTACAAAGCACCAGGAAGCCTTACGCCGGAGTCCGGGCACCAGGCCACTGGGCTGGGAAGCTGGTGATGAGCAGGACCGAAGCTCTCAGCTGTTGTGACAGGCGTCTCGGGGACTGTTGAAGTCCCAGGGGACTGACAGGTGGCTCCCCGGCTGACTGTCATTTAACCTGCATGTTTATTTTGATAAATGTGCCCAGAAGAATGTGCTGCCTGTGTATTTCAGTCCTCGGGAAAAGAAAGAGTCCTCTTGCTCCCAACATTATGGATTCCCAGGCATTGCCTCCCCCTTCTGCCAGCTTTGCAGGGCAAGCCGGGGCAACAGGGAGGACCTGAGGTCCTCCTCACTTAGAACGGAGCAGGGAGCTTTCACGGAAAGACCAAAACAAAGCCCCGGGAGGACGGCCGAGGGGCCTGACTTGGCCAGACCACGGCACTGGTCTCCTGTGCTGTGAGATGACCCTGCTGCATAGCGTTTGGTCCCATCTAATCATGGCAGGCCTGTCTCCAAGCCTGCATTCCATTTAAAAAGTGGTTTGTCCTAAAGGGAGCTGCTGGAGCTTCAGCAAGCAGACTCATCAGTCTAAATTGTCTGCGGAGCGCAGAACCCGGCTTCCTCCGAAGTCACGCCGTGACACGTTCTAGTTAGGAAGGGGCTCTCCGCACTCCAGATGCCAGGTGCTAAGAATCACTGATGCATCGCTTTCAGAGCAGTTGGTTTTATGACTTGGTGGGGCTGGCTTCTGGATTCTGCTGGGCCTCATTTGCATACCGAATGACAGTGCGGGGGAAGGCGGAGGCAGGCCTCAGACACCGTTAGTCTCTTCCATCTCTGCTGCCAGTTACAGGTCATTTTAAACTAACATCTGGTGGGCGTGCTTTTAAGCCACATCTGTAGCTTTAATTAGGGATCTCCCGGGAATGTCAGGGGTGGAAAAAGAGAGACATCCCCGGGGAAAATGAAAACATTGGCAGTTCCACTGACGCAGTCTTGAAAGCTACCTTGGCCTGGTTTTATTAAACTGTGTGATCCACTGTGGTAAGGGAGCCCTCCGCACAAGGAAATCTTAATATTGGCTACCTGCTAAGATAGGCAGAAATTCTGTCTCCACACCCAAAAGACCCCACTGTCTCCAGAAAGTAGCTTCTGTGTACCAAGAGCCATGTGGGGCTTCCCCTTATGCAGCCACAGAAACCAAATCAGTCCCTAAAATGCCCCCAAGGAGCTGGGGTCACCATGGGCCTCTCTTGTCAAGAGCATCTGTGACACAGAACCTGCCGCTTCTCTGCCCTGCCAGGGAGGTTGGTTCCCTGACTTTTCTTTTCGGTAAGGACCATTCTTGGATGGGCCTTCGTTAAATAAAACATTTCCCATGTAGGCCAATGAGATTCAACAGCCTCCTTACATATGTCCTTTCCTTTCACCAATGTGTAAGATCTAAAGTGCTTCTCTATGATTCCGAAAATGACAAGGGCCTTCCCTCTGCCTGCTGCTTGTCTGGCCAAATCACACACACGGCTCATCTCGGGCGTCGTCCCCAGGTGAAGAGGGAAGCTGGGGATCTGAAGAGAGGCAGCCCGACCCTGGGTCTGTTTCCAACACACCTCCTCTCCTGATAAATGTTAAGTAATAATAATAATAATAAAAAAATCCTCCATCTCCCTGGAATGCCCATTAAAATGTAAACACAGAGAGAGGATTTTGAGTAGGCTACAAAAATGCTTTATTCAAGAAGCTGCAGAAGGCTAAGCAAAGCCGATGTTGATTTTAAGCCCGGTGCATAGTATGTAAATGAGCTGGGCTCTCCGTTCCTTTGAGGGACGTAGAGAGGCTGCTATTTATTGGAAAATCTGCAGCATGGTGTCAGGGGCTGTCACAAACCCCTTCAAACCGACAGGCTCGGCCTGTTCCCTTTCTGGGCTAAACTAAACACAAGATCCTGATCTCAGCGGCTGTGAGAGGCGGGAGCCCCCCTGACAGTTCTCACTGACAAAATGTGGAACCCCCGCCTGGAAATCTCTCAAAGAACAGGGGATTGCAGAGCTGGAAGAATGGCGTGCTCTATCTGGACCCACTCAGGACACATTTTCCCCGTGTGACCTTGGATGAAGGTGCACCTGTGTGATTGCTCTGATTTGATGGGGAGTCCGGTGTCGGATCAGAGAGTTGTCCAAGGGTCTTTTCCTCACTGACAGAAAGACAAGTAGGTTCCACTGGCGCATCAGGGAAGCTGTCACTGCCGTTAGAGTGGTCTTCTGACACACTTTTGACATCCCTGCCTGAAATCTCCAAAGGGTGCCATCCTCGAGTCTCCTGTGGGCTCAGCTCCTGAATGCTAATTAGCTGCTGAGTGCCCCACTGCGAGGATTAAGAGTCATCCATTTCCAACAACTACCGGAGGAAGTGGTTAGGAAATGAGGAGCAGAGAGTCAAGGTCACCATCTTACTTCTCTCCTGGAAGTCTTGTTCCCTCCAACTCTCCAGAAGTCCAGGGTCCTTGAAAGGGCTGGCCACGGAAGCTGCTGCAATCTTAGAAAACACAGCACCAGCCTTCCCCACTCACCACGGAAGGATAAGTTCACGTTCTGTGCGACCAAGAGGGCTATGAGCCTACTTGGTACTGTGTGTGTGTGTCTACGGATTTGTGCATATTTATATAATCTGTGAGTATATTCGTTATTTTTACTGCCTGCTTTGCTCAGACTGTAGACGGCACTAAGACCATCAGCAGCCTCCTAAATTCTAGGTTGCCTCTCCCAGTACACTGTGTCACTCATTAGCTACATCACCTAGCAGCTCCGCACAACAATAAATTAAGTTGCCCAGTAGCTGGGGGAATATTAGGTGAATAATTCTCACATTAAACTAAGAAGTTTGGGATGCCTTTTGTTTCTTCTGGCTGCTCCTAAGACAGTACCATTGTACCATGAATAGACAACATATAGGACTCTCAATTCCAAGGGTACAATTCTTTAGAGCAAGTTAGGTGTGGTTTACATTAAAAATAGAACAGGCTCCTGCAAACAGACTTGTATTTATATAGAATGTTGCGACAACTGTCATTTTACATTAGTCAGAGAAATCCCACAGGACCTGTGTAAGTATTAAATGTGGCAATTTTTTTTGTTTACCGACAAAACATAATAAAAAGAACATAGCCTCCTGGATGACATTCCGGATGATTTTTTTCCCTCTTTCCCTGAAGTCATTCATAAAATAAACATGTGTTCCCAGTCTTTGCTGAACTTCTTTATGTGAGTCTCTTGACAGCGAACTAGGAATGACGAGCACCACAGGGTCCCCAAGATCAGCAGCTCCCACTGCAGGCCCAGTGGCCCTCTTGCTGCATTTCCATGTGTTGCCTGAACAGTGACCACAAAGCACCATCCCAGAGTCCGTGTTAAACCGTGTAATCAGCACAGAGTTACCGGATTTCCGGAGGGACCTTTACAGCGTGGGTAAAGCCACTCTCCACACAAACGAGTCGGGGAGAGGCATCTAAGGGATGATTTCCAAAGAGCTTGTCATCGTCCACATACGGAGATCTCCAAAGGGCTCCACGGAATTACCCGAACAAGAAAAGGAAGGGGGGTCGGAGACAGGGAACTCCAATACGGTGACCGCGGACAGGTACAACCCGCCTGGTCTAGAGCTCTCGGAGACCCTCACTGACGGGACACTGGAGGCCTGTCTGAGGACGACTGCTGCCTTCGGGGTGGCCGACTGACCTGCCCCTGCCCCCCACCCCTGTGCTCATGCTCCCGGAAATCCCGCACTGGGACCTCACTGACTTCTAACTCTTGCTTCATGAGCCAACCCCCCATGAGAAAGGCTCAGCAGCCAGCCTCTGGTGGGTGCCCGTTGGCATGACAGAGATGCCCTCCCTGCCTTTGCCCCAACATCTGGCTGAGAGGATAAGCCCAGCCCCTGCTTGGCCAGCCTGGTCTGAACCGCCAGTCCCTATATTAAGGAGAGAGAATAAACACAGGGAAGCCCGTTGGCATTTAATACTTTTCTCTTAGAGCTTAACAGCCAATTAGCACAAATAAATGAGACCGAGTCACTGCTTTATAGTTTCTACTACATAGTCGCTTGTCCTAGGTAATGTCTTCATTTAGCTTCAGGTGTGTGAGACGAGTCATCTTACATTTACAAGGAGAGACCTGAGCCAATGAGCTGAAAAGCCCAAATCCTGTGGGGTCTGGGGTCACTCACGGTTCATGCAGGTGCCCCTGGTTTCACTCTGGTCCCCACCTACGTCCGGTCTACGAGGATCCTCAGATGGGAGCTCCTGCTGCATCTCCCAGCCCAGGTGGAGGGCACTAAGGTACAGGGGAGGGGAGGGGCCTGCCTCGTGCCCAGCAGCTGCTCCTCCCGGGGCCCCTCCGGCCAGCGTGCGTGCGTGAGACCAGAGCTCTGGGTTTTAGTCCTACTGCCACTAGCCACGTGGCTGTGGACTGGTCGTTCGGTGTCTTGGGTCTCACAGAGATAATCCATCTACTTCTGTGAGCTGCTCTGAGTAGCAGAGATGCCATGAGAGAGCCTCAGCATTGTGCCCGGAGAACAGATGGCACTCATCCATGCCGGACCCGCCCCTTCCCTTCCTGGTGGCCCAGAGTGGAACCTCATGACCACCAGTCCTGCCTCCATGTCTCCTTCCTGCTGGGCATGGCCACTGTCACCTCTAAGCGTGGATCTGGATCAGGTGGTGGAGAGACACTTTTTGTTGCGTGTCCTTTTGTACTGTGTGTACTTTTACCAGGTGTACGTGTGTTTTCATAAAAGCATAAAAAGAAAACCTGTCTTCATATTGGCATATCATCATTAAATGGGACTTCATTTCATGGTCTGTCAGAGTGACATTTTTTTCAAGCCTTGGCATTATAGAACTTCAATAGCCATAGATTTGGGGTTATACACAGAAGAGATGGAGCATCACTTCTGTACTTAAAGGGACTCCTGCCCCCACCCCAACAGCAGCACACACACGGGGTGTTTGCTGGGAAACACTTTCTGAGCGTTTGGTTGTCAGCTTACAGCGAAGGATGGACCTCTGAGACCCTTTGGCCCTCAGATCCACTATTCTAGAGAGATTAGCCATGGGAGACACTTAAAGGAGTTTCCCAACTCAGAAAATTAAAGCTGAGAACACAACTTTGCAGGTCAAAGGTGAAACGATTGTGGCAAAATTTTTTGAAAAGCAATCTGAGAATCTCTTGGTTCTAAATTTGGTTTAAAATTTTAGAAGCACAAATGAAAAACATCAAGGAAAAAACATGACTAATCATGAACGCAGTTGTGATGCTCTAATTCAAGCTTGTCCAACCTGCGGCCTATGGGTCACATGTGGCTCAGGACAGCTTTGCATGTGGCCCAAAATAAATTTGTAAACTTTCTTAAAACATCATGAGATTTTTGTGTGTGATTCTTTCTTTTAGCTCATCAGCTGTCGTTAGTGTTAAATGTATTTTATGTGTGGCCCAAGACAAATTTTCTTCTTCCAGCGTAGACCAGGGAAGCCCAAAGTTTGGATACCCCTGCTCTAATTATTGAAAATATTGACTTGAATTATTTAGAAAGCATTTAGTTACAATTTATGTTCATCTAGGAAAGAAGATTTTAACACCCCAATATAATTAGGAATTACATTAAGCTATTAATTTACACTTCAGGATTTTTTTTTGAAGATGTTACTTTAACTTCTTTGAGTGACTTCTGCAGCCCAGCATATAAAGACACGACCATACTGCTTGGATTTTAAAGGCGCATTCAGTAAGGAAGGAGATGCAGTCAGTGCAGGTAAGGCATCTCGATTTTATCTCTGGTGCAGCTTTTGGAGCATGAGGTCATAAGATAAAAAAGTCACTGAACACAAGAGGAAATCCCCCACAAGCAGGAACCAGCGCAACAAGAAAGCTAGGAATCAGAACTGTGAAGACTCAGCTATTGTGATGATCAGAAATAGAACATAAAATTAATTTGTTTATTCTGATTAAAGAAAGAAAAGAGGGAAAATAAAAGTATGGTGAAGAAATAAGAGAATCTCTAAACTTCCTAGGCAGATTTGGGGGCAGGGAAGAAGGGGAAATAAAACTTCTAGAGATAAAAGTACAGGCATTCCTTGGGAATATTGTGGGTTTGGTTCTAGACCGCTGCGATAAAGTGCCTCACACAAATATTTTGGTTTTGCGGTGCATATAAATTTCTGTTTACGCTAGACCATAATCTATTAAGTGCGCAACAGCTTTATGTGTAAAAAATGTGTATACCTTAATTAAAAAATATTTTATTGCTAAAAAAATGTTAACCATCAGCTTAGCCTTCAGTGAGTTGTAATCTTTTAGCTGGTGGAGGGTCTTGCCTCGAAACACAATGCATCTGTGAACTGCAATAAAGTGAAGTGTAATAAAACGAGGTATGCCTGTGTAATAATGAAAAAGCTCAACGTAAGGAAAACATTAGTCAAAAACAGAATTGGTGAGCTGAAAGATAAATCAAAAGATATTACTCAGGAGGCCAACACAGAGGGAAAATATTGGAAAAGATAAAACAGAGTAAAGGAGTGGACAGTGGAATGCAATGCGCATGGTCTAAGTTCAAGAGGGAAGAGGGGCAACAGGCCCGCAGTAATCACTGGGTCTGTCTGAGAATTTTTTAGGGCGCAAGTTCTGAAAGGCAGCCAGCCACCAACAGATTTAAAAAGCCCAGTGAATCCCAATCAGTAAAAGAAAACACAAACCCTCACCTGGTACATCGTAGTGAAAATGCAGAACACAAAGACAAACAGACCATCTCAACAGCCGTCAGAAAAAAGAGAAACGAAAATTAGACCGACAGCTGATTTCTCAACTGCGACAGTAAGTCCCCAGAGACACTGGACTCACATTTTCAAGTGCTGAGAGATAATAACTGTCAACCTAAAATCCTATCTCCAGCAAAACAATATTTCAAGAAGGAAGATGAAATGAAGATATTTTCAGCAAAAAAACTAGAGAGAGTTCACCACCAGCAAGACTCCATCAAGGATGCGTCTCAAGGATACACTTCAGGGAGACGGGAAATGATCCCAGAAGGAAGGTCTTAGATGTAAGAACCAATGGTGAGATAGGAGGTGGGGATCTGAGAGAGAATGTGAGCAGTTCTGCTGCTGCTTCTCCCCTAACCAAGGACATGCCTTCAGCAGCCCCCACACGCCTGTCTCCTATACTACAAACGCTTCAGACTTCCCAGATCATTTCCCTTTGTGTGCAAACAAGCTGTCATTCCTTCCACCTTAAAAAAATCTTGTCTCCAGATCTCCGAAAGCTACCACCTCACTCCTTTGCTTTCCTCTGCAATCACCCCTAAAAACACCCATCTCTCCTTCCGGTCTGCCATTTCTCTCCTCCTGGTCTCTCCCAACCCCACTCCAAACACTTTCACCCTCACTGGTTCACCAAAGCTACCCTTGTCAGTGGGGCCCTCATTGCTGAATTCAGTGGTCACTGTCAGTCCTGCCGGATCGCGACCTGGACATGGCGTTTCCTCCCTTCCTCCCTGACATGCTTTGTCCAGCTGGCTGCTGGAACACTGCTCCTCCCAGGGCTCCTTCCTCACGCTCATGTCCTTTGCACCTGCTTTCCTGGACCTCGTTTTTCCCTGGCGAGTCTCGGGGCTGAAAGAAGAACATACCCTCTCTCGCTGTCTTACAGCCATAGGTTTGGCGTAAAGAGTAGCCCAATGTGGATGGCGTATAACAATAATAATTTATCCTCCCACAGTTCTGGAGCCTACAAGTCTGAAATCACGGTGTTGGGCGGGCCACGCTCTCTGAAAGCTTCGGAGAGAATCCTTCTTGTCCCTTCCCAGTTCCTGGTGTTTTCTGGCAATCCTTGGTGGCAAACCTGAAGGCACACTGCTCCAATCTCTGCCTCCATCATGTCATATCCTCCTATGTGTGTCTGCAGCCAACTTTTCCTCTTCTTAGGGCACCAATCATGATGGACTTAGGGCCCACCCTAATCCAGTAGGACCTCATCTAATTTGATTCCATCTCCAAAGGCCCTATTTACAATTAAGATCACACTCACGGGTGTGGGAGGTGATCTAATCTCAAGACAGGAAATACCACCTCTGTGCTAACTTTTATTTCCAGCATGGAGTTTCCCTCCAACCTCCAAAGGTGGCTTTCTTGTAGAGCTAATAGAACGAAAGTGTCTGGGTGTCTCTTGTATCTGATGTTTATGTGATTTGGCATTTTCTTTCTTTAAACGGTCCCTTAAAATTGTGTGAGCTTCCAGCCCATAAAACCTGGCTCTGCCTTTGAAATCTCAGACTTGGGTATTCAACTACCCATCTGAATTTTGAGAGATCTCAAATTCACTGTGTTCAAAACAGAACTCCCATCCTTCCACCCAAACCTGCTGCTCCTACAGCATCCCCAACTCAGGTGATGGACACTCCATTCTTCTACTTGCTCAGCATAAAAACCCCCAGAAACATGCTTCACTCCTCCCTATACCTGATCCATGAGGATATCTATTTGTGCCACCTTCGGATTATACCCAGTATTGGACCCCTTCTCACCATCTACCTGGCTACACCCGGGTCCAAGTTGGGTCCAAGTTGCCATCATCGCTTGCCTATGTGACTACATTAACCTCCTAATGACCCCCCCTGCAATGGGCTGAATCCATTCATGTTCGCCCCCAAATACGTTAAAATCCTAACACACAATGTGACTATATCAGGAGGTGAGGGCTCTGGGAGGTGATTAGGTCATGAGGGTGGAGCCCTCATGAACGGAATTAGTGTCCTTACAAAAGGGACCCCAGAGAGCTCCCTCACTCTATTTCCACCAAATGATGATAGATCAAGAAGTCGGCAGACTGCAACCCAGGAGAGGATTCTCACCCGAAGCTGACCGTGCTGACACCCTGCTGTGTCATCTGGAGGGGGTCCTTCCTCCTCCTCCCCCAGCTTGTTCTCACGCAGCAGCGAGAGCGAACCCCCGAAAACAGAAGGCAGGGCCCACTGCGGTGGCCCTCCAACTGCACTCACGGCACAAGGCAAGTCCTCCCAACACACTGCCAGCAGGCCCTTGGTAAGGTGACCAGACATCCCACTTGTGGTGGGACAGTCCTGATTTTTAACAATTTGTCCTGCGTCCCGCAGCGTTTTAAAAAAGTCCCAATTTTTGGAAAGAATGCACGACTAGCTAGGGAACAGCGGGAGATAGACCCAATTTTTAATCAAGAACCCCCTCCCCTCGGTCAATGGTGTCCCATGTTACCAATGTTAAAATCTGGTCACCCTGCCCTTGGGGACCTGGCCCTGTTCCTCCTTCTCTCAGCTCTCACCTCCTGCTCACCCTGCCCCAGCCACACAGGTCTCCTTGCCATTTTTAAACACCACCCTGAGACTCTGCACGCTATCTCCCCACCTCCGTGACCCCCCCCCCCAGGTGGACAGGGCCCCTCCCTCCCCCTCCAGCCTTCACTTAGATGGACCGCTTCACTGAGCCCAGCCCTGACCACCCCCTAGGAAACTACAGTTTGTCTTCCCATCCTGGCCACCATTTTGCCAGAGCAGTTACCCCTTTCTAACATCATACACAATGTACTTGTGCATTATGTTTATTGCTTAGAATGTCACCCCTCCAGCTAGGATGTAAAGTCCATGAGGATGGGGACCTTCGTCTGTGCCACTTATGATGTATCCCAAGTGCCTAGAACAGTGACTGTCACATAGTGTTTACAACAGTAAATAGCTGTTGAAGGAAAGCATGAAAATATTAAGTGTAAACGGTAACGATAGCATTACCATTATATAAAAAAATCAAGACACAAGCAACACCCTCACAGTAGGAACATATTAGTCAGGTGGGGAGGGTCTGGGTTGGTCAAGGTTAAGTTCCTTGTGTTGTTTCTTGTATGATTTAAGAGAATGATCAAACTAATTGACTAACTTTAGACTCTGTTAAGTTAAATATGTATGTTAATGGGTGGACCTTGAAACCATCTTATTAAGCGAAATAAGTCAGACTGAAAGAATCCGGAAACATATGACCTCACTTATAGGTGGAATATAAAACTGAAAGTTACAAAGACACAGAGACCTAAGGACACACTCAATAGCTTGGTGATTGCCTGAGGGAAGGGGAGGAGGGGGGAGGGAAAGAGGGAGGGGAAGTGGGAGTGGGCACCAGATATATGGTGATGGAAGGAGAGCTGATTCTGGGTGGTGGGCACATACATAGGTGATGTGATGTAGCTCTGGAAACTATCTAATTGTTATCAATCCATGTCACCCCAATAAATTTAACAATAAAAAAAAATATGTATGTTAAAATTTCTAAGGTAATCATTAAAAAATAAGGCATAAAACTTCTTAACAATAGAAATTTTTTGTAATGAAAAAGGAAAAACCACAAAGCTTAATCATTTGAAACCATGGCAAAAAAGGGAAAAAAAGAATCACACACAAAAACACTCCAGAACAAATGGAAAGAACTAGATGGTAAAAATGAATTAAACAGTTCAATAATTATAGCCAATATAACTAGATTCAATTCTTGATTTAAAAGAGGAGATTGTCAGCCTGCATTAAAGATAAAATCTTGCTATTAATATATGCAATTTAAACATGGCATAGATAAAACATAAGTAAATACAATGTTGAAAGTAAAGAGATGGAAAGATAGACCAAATACAATCAATAAAATAGATAAAATAGACTTTAAAGCCAATACATTACTAGAGATAGAGAGGATCACTGAATATTAATGAAATATTCAGGTTAAGAGGAAGATACAATTCTTGAGATGGTGAACTTAGAACAAAGATCTGAAGGAGGTGAGGAGCAACCATGTGAATATTGGAGGGAGAGCTTTCAAGGCCCAATATTATGGAAATCTTCCAAATCCCCATATATTTGGAAATTTTAAAACCCTCTCGACAAGCCATGAGTCTTACAGAAGAAATAAAAATGGAAATTCAAAATATATTGAACTAAGTCACAGTGGAAGTGCTACTGATCAAAATTCCTGGGCATACATAAAATTGCAACTTTTATCAAGAGAAAGAAAGGGAGGTACATTTAAACAGTATTAGGAACAAAATGGGCACAAAAGTCAGATAAAATGAAGATTAAGGAGATAAGACGATGTTATAAACATTTTTATGCCATGTAGTTAGAAAACTCAGGTGAAATGAACAAATCACTAGAAAAATGCAAAAAAGCCCAAATGTGCCTCAAAAAAGAAAGAGAAAAGGACTCCACCATCTCTACTACCCCAGCAGTGTCAGCCCCAATCAATCCACAGCTACCATGCCACATGTCTTTCTTAGAGCAAATTGCTGTGTCTTCAGATACATGGCAGAGGCAACTGACCATGTTCTTTTCTATATCAATCAGAAAAGAATATTACAAAAAGTTTTCATTCACATGGAGCAGATAACAATAACAACAACAACAAAAGTCTAAGCAAACTGGGAATAGAATGAAACTTCCTTTCTTTCTAATAAGAATTCATATCAAAACCTTAGAGCAAATATCACCATTAAACATGAATTATTTAAAGTATTCCTTCTGATATCAGTAGCAAGACAAAAATGCCTACAATCACCATGTCTATCTGATATTGTGCTAGAGGTCCTAGCCTATATAATAAGGCAAGAAAAAATATCATAAGTATAAAAATCAGAAAGGCAGAAATTAAATGTTCATTATGTGCAGATGACATGATTGTATATGCAGAAATACAAAAGATTCCACAGAGTATCTATTAGATAAAATAAAATAATTTATCAAGGACAGTGGATACAAAGTCAATATACAAAAATGAATTGCATTTCTCTGTATCAGCAGCCACAGAATACAAAATTAAATTTTTGAAGGAAGATTTAGTGTAGCATCAAACATATCAACTCTAAGAATAAATCTAACAATGGATGCACAAATCTTTATGCTTTGCTTTAAGCTCATAGAGGGCAAGGACCTTATTTTGCTCACTGTTGAATCTCCCCAGCACTGAGAACATGCCTGGGACCTAATGGGTGCTCAATAACTATTTGCTGAATAAATGAATGAATGAACAAATAAATGTGTATGTATGTATCGACATATGAATGCATATACATGCATATATATAGAGAGAGAGAGAGAGAGAAATACACATCATATTTTTCATCTTTTCTATCTAATGCTCATTATTCCTTCAGATCTCAATGCCTGCCTTCCCCACTAAAATGGATTCCATAAAGATAGAACATGTACTTGGTATAAGGAGATGCCTACAAAATATTCTTTGACTAACTGATTTAATGAATCAACATTGCCTGCAATTCAATAAGGTCTTTGAGGCTCGTCAGCTGTCCCATCCACACGTGACTTCTTGCTGCCTTCATTGTTTCCTAGTTTCCCCTACCAGGTGCACCTTTACCAGTCACCAGTCACTCACTCAGCAAATATATTCCGAGACACTGGCATGTGCCAGGCACTGAGCTAGCATCTAGGCATGCAGCAATAAATAAGATCTGTGGCACCTGAGGGCTGGCCTTCGTCGGTAGTGATTGGAGCAACGGCACATCAATGAGAAAGATCTTGTCTGGCTGCAGAAGAGAAGAGTTTGCCCTTTTTACATTTTATGTAGCCCCCCAAAATAGCTGGGGAAAAACATTCCTCTCCTATTTGTCACATCCAATAATCCTCTCCCATGGAATTCCAATTTGGTAGCTCTCGGCTGAGTAGTCATCGAAGGAAACCCCATTAATACAGTCAGTGCTCGTACCAGCTGTGATCCATTTAATACCAAAATGGAAGAGAAAAATCAATAATACTTAGCGCTGGTCACAATACATTTTTCTTTAACTGAGGTAAGTGTCTCTCATAAATACCCCCCCCACCACACACACAAATGTGTGTGAAACTCACTGCACCGCCCCCTAAACTTAACCCTAACCCTAACCCTAACCCTTACCGTAACCTTAACCCTAATCCTAAACCT